>VXBN01013660.1:74104-171801 GCA_013397395.1 Sinosuthora webbiana | reverse complement strand
TTTTTTTTTTTTTTTTAAGCTAGGGAGTGGAGAAATTATGTCTTAAGTCTATACTTGTGCCAGTCTCTATATTAGGTCAGTTTATAGCAAGAGAACGTTCATGGGACAGTGGAAATATCACAGGTAAAGATAATTAGGCTAAATGTCCACTCCCAAGTGACTGTTTGTTTGTGACTTGTGTGAGACTAACCTGCTTTCCTTTAGCATAAATAAAAATGTTATGCTTGTTTGACTGTACAGGCTGAAGCAGTAGAGAGTGTGCGTGCTGTGATCCATAAGCACTGGCCGTTTTTGAGCATGGACACTTAGGCATTGTGACTTGTGAAAAGCCTTGGTAAGGGGAAAAAAAATAGCCATATGCATGGTGCAGCCTCTTAAATAATGGAAACCACCTTCATACAGAAGGCTTTATTGGTTGTGGCTGCTCTTCTCCATAGAAAACTATTTCCTCATGAGATAATTTTATTTATTTGACTGTTTTTGAAGTAGTTGCTTCAAAAAATTTCGTTTGGGGTGTCTCAGCACTTTTGGTGGTTTCTAAGTTATTACGTGTACTGTTATTTCTTGGGATTAGGTTATTAGAAAAACATGCATCAACAGTCAACAAGGATCTTCAATTTAGCCCTTCCACCTAAGAATGGGAAAGGATTCCAATGTACAGGAGCTGAGGTTGGCTCTTAAGAGAATGTTTGGTTATGCCTGATGTGCTCTCCTTTAGCAGCCTCTGTCCTTTAAGGCAGGCAGGTGTGGATTTTCCAACTCTATAAGGGCTATGTGAAACAGCAGTTATGAACATTGTATATACTCCATCACAAAGAACTGATAAATTGCTAAAGAACATTAGTGTATTTTTCCCCTTTCTTTTGAACCCGTTTCAGGGTCAAATAGGACTTTTCTGAACAGTGAGTTTCTTAAGACTGATGGACAATGGAAATTATCAGATCAGTGTTATTTCTTCATCCAGTGATACTGTGTATTCTAACATTATCTTGGATAAAAGTGGAAGGAGTTAATAATATGTGCAGTTATTTTCATTTCATTTTTGTTTGGAGACATTGTGTTGATAAGCCAATTTTTTGGAAAAATGAACAGAAGAAGCCTGCAATTATTTTAAATTGCATTAAGCATGCAGTAAAGCAGAATAGCTCTATTTGTGATCAGAAAGGGATCTGTTCTTTATCTTGGAAAGTCATATCTATTTGCAAATTATAAAGTGTACATCAGTCTTGTCTCTACTTTGTATTCTTATTCTTGAATCTCAGGTCATTATTCCCCATAAAACTGAACCAATGCTTTCCCACAGATCTCTCTCATTACAGATGTAACTGAATTTACTTCCTTCCTCTGGGGAAATTTTGGAAAGGGAAGGGAAATGCTTTGAACGTGTGGTACCTTGTGGAAAACACTGGCAGCCCCAGTTTCAGTGCAGTGGTATTTTTTAAGTAGAGAGGTTGTAGCTATTTGTGACATCAACCCCCAACTTCTAAATTCAGTTTAGAATCCAGTGGGTAGCTGTTTCAGCTTCTAAACATAGTGTGCTGTCCTGAGGTGTACCACATATGAAAGGAACCTGGTACTTCACCAGGTTCAATGTGACAGTATTTTTTTAGGTAGAATTAGATAGGTTGACCATATCATAAACAGAAAAAACCCACACTTCTAAGTTTCTTTGGAATCTCAGGTGTATGTATTTCAGCTTCCAAAAACATTGTGTACTGTCCTGAGGGATCCCACATAATGAAGGAGCTCACCACACTTCACTAGTTAAAACTTCTAGGTGGTCCTAAAATGTAAATCAGATTGTGTCAAAAGAAATACCAAGGTCTGAATTGAAGAGAAGTCTGTATTCTTCTCATGACACCCGTGCTCTACTGTTCTGGGTATTATTCTTTTTACTTGTCTTTGTCTTGGAGACTGTGCAGCCAGAATGCATCTCAGTCCTGTCTCCCAGTTACTTTGTCCAGTGTACATGGGAATGAGGGTGGCTTTAAGCAGATGTGAGATTCACCTGAGTAGCTTCTAAACCTGGCCCAGTTTTTTCAGTAGAGACTTTTTTCAGCAACTGCCATGTGTGGTACATGGAGTGGTGCCTGTGGACCTGTGCTTGATCAATGTGTGCTGCAGTTTCCAACCCTCACTATCTCATGTCTGTTGCTTTACTGAGTTGTAGAGGAGTTTGGAACTTTATGCAGTCTTGCACACTGGAGAAGTGGAAGGATGAGATGACCCAGGGAGCTTAAGGGCCAGGAAAGGTCCTATTAAGGACTTACAAAGGTCGTTTCTTAGTGTCATCATTTGCTTTGGTAACAATTCCCAGCCAAGCTACAGGATCTTGAGTAGTTGTCATCAGCCAAGGTGACAAGTGTGCTGTGATTATTACTGAATGTGTCAGTCTGGCTGTTTTTATCCACCTATGCATGATGCTTTGCCCACTGGTTTTGTTTTTTTTCCTCCTTGCTGCATTAAGACATGCCTCTAACAAATGTCAGTTATAACACAAACATCTTCTCCAAGCTGTGCTGTGGCTTCTCGTTGTTTTTTAATCCTCAGTTGTTCTGAAATGTGTTTCAGTTGCTCTGCTGATAGTTTTGCCTGAGAAAGGCACATGAATGGATCTGTTTCCCAAGATTGTTTCTCACTAAGTTTTGGTAAGAGGAGATCCTTGCCTGCCCTTTTAATCGTTGTTTTTGTGGTGGATATCCCAATATATGAATTAGGAAGTTTTACTTTGTGGTGTTCCTGAAGAGATACTGTTCCTGTAAAACATGCTGTGAGCAGAATGCCCCATAAAGTAGAACTATGAAATGCTTTCATCTCCCATATACTTCTATTGACAGTTGTTTTGTTACCTTCCTGCTTCTTCTGTACATATTCTAGTAAGAAATATGCAATCTGTGTTTAGACTCCCTTTTTGGATTATTTATATATTCATTGTTTCCTCCAGCAGATCCTTTTATGGTTTATTTCTGCTACTCTTAGTAACATAATGTTTACTCTCTCTTTTTTATCCTGTTGTTAACTGAGCCTATGAAGTTTTTAGGGCCATGGAGAAACTGTAGTTCTTATTACAGGATAGTCTTATTGCCATGACTTGGAGACTTCATTATCCATAGCTTGTTTATGCCAAGTTTGGAGTGCCACGTGACTCTAAAGTGAATAAGAGTACTAAGAAACAGAAGACTCACACCTTAGAATCCTGGATATCTTAGTAGGTGTGTCTGAAAACTGGTGGTGTCACAACTTCACCAACTTCTGTACAGGGAAAAGAGGGTCTAACCTGGCTCGAGCTGGCAGAGCTGAACTCATTTGTGTTGTTGATGAAGTTGGTCCCACGTCTGGAAGCTTAGGCAGCAGTAGCTCAGAATGACCTGTTTCCAGCAGAGTGCTCTGAGAGCACTGATTAGGGCTGTTGGATTGCATTAGGGACATGGAAGAAAAGGCTTTGGGCAAGTTTCATTTCTCTTCAGATGCAAGCTACTGCAGTTTCTTTACTTGTCATCTTTCGAGTATGTTGCTAAGGAGAAAAGGACAAAAAGACGAGAATGAGTTGCTAAATCTTGAGATACTTGCACAGGAAAACTTGATACCATAATTATTCTTAAAGCCAGTGCAGTTGCAGAATGTCTAATATCTCTAATAACATTGAATTTGTCTATGTTGTCTATGTACATGGATACCTAAGCTTGACAGCCTATATAGAAGGTCATTTTCGTGTGCTTGTTTTGGTTAAGTTTTCGTATGGGTCTTATTGTTTGAAATAATACTTCTGTTGCTTTCTTTCTTCTTTTCTAGTAATTTGGCCAGGAGCTTGTCTTCTGGAACTTCTATGGGTATGAATTATGACAGAAGTTTGATCTTTGGTTTTATGCAGTTGCTCTATTTATTGCAGTTTTTTGGTTTTTTTAAAATTTCTCTTTTTTCAGGTGATGTCAAGGTCAATAACAATTGCACATTGTAAAGAAAAAGCTTAGGTAACCTCTACTTAAATGTACATGAATACTTCTTGAATTTCTGTTCCATCTCTTTGAATGTCCCTTTTCTTTGCGTGTTTTCAGCACTCTTTTGGTGAAACACTTATTTTCAGCCTCAAAGGCTGGGGTAGCTGGGACTGTTCTGCTCTCTTTCCCAGCTTTTCTTTGAAATCTCCTTTTCCTGTGAAAATGCGTTGACAGATTCTCTCTCATGTGCCTTGATTTGCCAAGCGATACATGCTGCGAGTACCACTAAATGCCTTCATATCCGACTGTGCAGGAGATTTTTGGTATTATTTGCTTATTCATATACAACTGTTTGAAAAATTAAGCGTGTACAGGCATATTGTTGCGATCTGGCCCTGGAGCAATGAAGTTGTTGTTCTAAGTTCAATACAGAGTGATGGTACCCTGCCAGCTGAAAATCTCATCTTCAGATTTTTCATCGTGCTTTTGTGTCTGTAGCGGAAGCCTTGTGAATTAGCCTCTCAGAGGAGCTGCTTTTAGGTGCTGCAGGTTGGGACTTCCATTTATTCCTTGAAGTAACAGGATTTTGGAACAGTGAGGCTGCTGACCTGAGCAACTTAAAGCTCAGTCAAGGGTATTTTTTCCTCTGTGGGTAGCACAGCACAGTTAAGGATATGTGTCAATGAAGAGAGTCCCCGTGGATAACTGGGTTTCTAGGATACAGCGTATGTTCTGTTTTAATTAGACAGCTACTCTTGTCTTCAGGCTCTCTGTCACTTCATTGCTTGTAGAGATTTTATAGTGATAATGCAGTGTAAGAAGTAAAATTTTGTTTAAGGTTGTATTTTTTGCTTGTGTGCAAAATGCCACTCACTGATCTGTCATCTGCACTAAAAAAGAGGCTAATAGAAATTTAATCCGTCTTTTCAAAAGCTTCCAGGATCTGCATTTTGGTGGACACTGCAGTGTTGAGTAAAAACATAAAGCTTTTCACTAGTCATTCAGTTGGATGAAAACTGACACTGGCTGCTTAGAGACTAAAAATCAAGTTGCTGTGCAGAGAGCAATTGAAAAGGGGGGAAAAAAAGGAAGTGGGGGGAAGGAGAGCTTTCCCATTTTAAAAATGTGACCTGGTTATCCCGATGAGCATATCTGATGAGAGTTTTTCTTAGAATTAACATTTGTAAAGTCAATTCAAGTTTGTGTGTACTTTATCTCTAACATATGGCTTCCCACACAATGATGTCATGCACAACTAAGTGCCAAAAAAAGCGTGAATGCTCCCAGCAAAAGCTACATTTTGAACTAGGGTTTGATTTGTGGTTTCTGTGCCTGTGTGTGCGTGGCCAGACAGCCGGTCATGTTAGAGCACTGAGCTCTGCACGAAGCTGCTGCTTTCCTCAGCTGTGAGTGATGGTGTGCAGGAAGGCACAGTGGCCATGGAAGGCTTCTGTGTCATAAGCATATACTTTTCTCCCCTCTGATGTGTTGGAAAGGGTGTGAAAAGATGGCGAATTTGCTTCAGAGGAGTTCTAGGGAGGGACTGTCAGCTCATCTTGGTGCTGTAAGAGTTTCGTGCAGTTCCACAAGGGAGGATTTCTGTATCCTTGGGGTTTGCAGGTGTTGTGTAGGCATAACAAACTGTTCTGTGCATGGGCTTTGTTCCCAGCCCACTTCTTAGCTGAGTCATGGTTTTCAAATGTTGAAATAATGTTTGGGAGGTGGATCTCCCTGTGTGCTTGTGTTTATGAAGTGGATGGTGAGGTGGCTCACTCTGACCCCCTCTGTATGTTCTCCTGCCCTTAGTGCCTGATTCCATGGTCTGCTTGTTACCTTTTGTTAAGGAAAGCTTTCCTCGGGTTGCACGGTTTTTGATCTTTTTCGTGCAAAACAGAACATGTTACAGTGGCATGAAATTAAGAGAAGCTGTGGGTTATTTTTCTTTTAGTCTGCCATTTACTGTAAACTGCTACAGGGTCCTGTTCTGCTTTAGCAGTGGGTATGTTAAGAAGGTTCCTGGATCAGAGCATAGATCACAAGTTTTCTCCTGAGCTCTTCCATCTGCCATGCAGTGGAATTTGGAATCTCAGACTGCCTACATGTCTTTAACGTGATGGTTACCGGCAAATGTCCTAAAGGAAGTTTTGGGGGTGGCTTTAAAGCTGGAGAAGGAAGAACATGTCAATGCCAGTATGTGGTATTACAGGCACATTGGTGTTGGTTGCTGAACACAAGAGTCCATGAGGATTTCATAATGTATTTTTTGACTGGAGCATGAAATACAGTTAGGCAACCTTCTACTAAAACTCTTGGTTTACAAAGCCTTTATAACTCTGCTGGCCAGCAGGCACAGGTTTGTCTTTGCCCCTTTGTGCTTTGGTGCACGTTTTCTCCTCATACAGAGATGGAAGCTTGTGCTTGTTTGCTGCGCAGCAGGGGGAGGTTCTTGTCTATTTGCACCTGGGCAGCAGCTGAGCCACAGCTGTGCATGTGGGTGAAGAATGACTTTAAGACGTTCCTCCGCTTTTTTGGCTACGTATTCAAACCTGAAATATGTAAAAGTGAGCATGTGTGTACCTAGGCACTCACTTTGCCTGCTGCTTCCTCATAACACTTACTTTCCTCATAATACAGATTTTTCTGGCATGAAATTTTTTCATCAACTGCAGTGAGAAAGAGGGCTGAGACAGCGTGATTTTTCAATTTCATTACTTTCTCTTTCTTTCAGCCTTTCAGGTGGTACAAGCAGCTTAATTGGTTAAAATTCAGATGTGCATCTGGTAAATGATGAGATAGCCTTACAGTAAAAGAAAACCAGTATCTTTGAGAAAGTACTGTTGGGACTTTGTATGGTTTGTGTCCCTTGCTGCCCTGAGGGTGCACTGGGCAGGGGTGCAGCATATGCTCCGGGGAACAGAACCATCCAAAATCTGCAGGGAGCCCCGCAGAAGAGCTCTGAGCTGGAGCTTGGGAACGGAGGGGCAGTTCAGGCTCCCATCCCCTCCTCTCCCTGGCTTTTGTGTGCCAGGGGTAATTATTGTCACTGTTCAATCCATGCTTAATGCCTCCCAGAGAAGAAAGCAGACAGCTTTTTGTCTGCACACGCTTCTGTGACTGGTATTTTCCTACAAGCCAGACACCTAAGAAATTCAGTTAGGGGCTTACACAAGGGAACTATATAAATTTTTTGCTATGACCTAATGCATACAAGCTCTTTTGGTGGAAGCTGAACTAAATGCTGTTAAATAAATTAGGAAGTTATTAAGTGTTAAGCTGTAGGAGGAAGAGTTAGGATTTTTTTTCAGATACATTTGCATCTATCATTTTTTCTGCCCTTGGGTGGTCTTGAGTCCTGTGCTGCATTCAATTCCTACTTCACATTTCTTGAAGAAAAAGTTAAAATACATGTTATCAAAAAGCTTCCCTTAAATGGGATGTGCTGCTCCATCCCATAATCAGGGAGGTTTTCAAGTAGTGAATATTCCTAGTAAGCTCTTAGCTTTAATTTTAATGATTTGGGAGCTGCTGTTATGTAGTTAGTCAAGAATTTTACCATAATATTTGTATTGATTGCCTTTCTACCTAAAATGCATCTGTTTGGAACAATGGACAGCACTAAAGGAGCAATTTTTCTCCTTGCCTAAAAATCAAAGCTACTAAAATTTAATTTTGTTGGTCCTTGTGTTAGTACACAGAAGATGGCTTTTTAAGTGATACATGTTTTGAACTGTTTTGCTGCTAGTCTGTTGGCATTTTCTGTTGTTTGCAAACTTTATTAGTCATAACTTAGTTTCTCAAAAAAATATTACAATAAAAATTACTGGTTGTATTGTTGAGGTTTAATTTTTTTATTACAAGTAAAGATTTCCTTTGTTTCCTGTTGTCATGCCTGTACCTGTTGATGATTTAACATCTTGATAATATAGAGAATTACTGATTTTTTAGTAAATACTGGGAATCGTGGTAGTGTACAATTGCCATATCTTAATAGCAGAGTGCAGAAGAGTGATGCAACTTTTTTGAAGTTACATGAGACATCAGTGGCAGAGGTGACATTACATCTGGATCCTGCATTTAAAAAATACATGGAAGTATATTGTTATAAATGAAGAAAATAGAAATATCAGTATACATGTATATTATTACAAATATGTATTTAAAACATCCTTTCTTTTTTTTTATTACAGATTATGGAACAGACATTACTTTTTAGCACTGCAGCTACAGGAAGGATGCAATCTGCATCCCTCCAATTACTTTCTGGAAAAATGACTAGTCTAGTTCCTGGTTTATCAACTTCTGTAGTTTTCTGGCATGGAGATACGGTATATTTTTGTCACCGAAGAAGTCTGTGGACTGCAGCAGTCCTTTGCTGTAGTTGTGAGAGGGTTCTGTCCTTCCCAAATTCCCACGTGTCTGCAGCCGTGTTAGCGGGGCACGGCTGTGCTTCTGTGGGTTTGGCAGTTTCAGGGGTCACTCTGTCCAGTGACAGGTTTCATTACTTGTGAATTGCTTGTGACTCCTACTAGTTTTGGGGGGCAGCAGGAGCAACAGAGAGCTTGCCACCCAAAGGCCACCAGGAGGTTTCATATATTATTGCTCCACCCATGTCCCAATGTCATTGTCTGAGCTGTGGCATTGTGCTGGTGCCATCTGTGACTCCTGTGGCCCCTGCCACTAGTGCTCGCCTTTCCTCGCCTTTGCTGTAGCTTGGGATCACAGCTTTGTTCCCTAAGCTGTCTATTTTCCATGGTGTTATCAGCCTGGCAGAGTTTGGCTTGTCTGATGTGAGCCCGTTGCCTCAGAAGGGAGCGGGTGAACCGTCACCCGGCAGGAACAGCTGTGCAAACAAACAAGTCAGCGTTGATACTCATCAATAGCTTTGTGCGGCCGTGGCATTGAGATGCACCAGAACATGTGCAGTCTGTCTGCTTCCTTTGTCCCACGGTACAGCCAGATCGGCCACTCCGCACTGATGAGGTCGATTGTCATGCTATGGTGTGCCTTCTCCTCCTTCCTTTTTTCCTTTGCTTTTCCTGCCTCTTTGTGGGCTGTCTGGCTGCTCCCAAACACATCTGCCACGCGTCCCATCTGCTCTCCCCGAGAGGCACGCTCAGTCCTGACAAGCGCTATTCAAGTGGTGCACTGTTCTGTGGAGTTGACAGAAAACACTAATTTGTATTATTAATGGCATATCACTAATGCTCCCTGCTTCGAAAACACTAAGCAAAGTAAATAGGGTGCAACATCAACTTGTGAATTTGCTGGTGGGTTTTTTCAAAATCCTACATGCGTAGGTGAATTTTTACCATTCCACTTATGGTAGGTAACACTGCTCTTACTTGGTCCTAGAGCTTGTAACCTTGTCATGACACAGTCTGTTTTCCTTCAAAAAAAAAATGAAACATTTATTTCAGAGATTGTGTTCTTTTCATCCTGGCATCAGTGGCAAGATACTTTACATTAAGAGGCAAGGCACGAGAGTGGGATGAAATTATTATTTACTATTCCTTTGTCTTTCAAGGAAAAAACATTATCAGATCATCCAAAAACATTTTAAAAACCATATTCTGAAGTCAGAATTTAAAGCCTTGTTCTGCATGTCTGTTGGACAGCTTAAGGTTATGCACTTAATTCTTCTAAACATCTTTCCTATGACATTTACTTCCAGCAGGATCTTGCCATGTGCCAGCTCCCCTGTCAAGTTGAACAAAAATAAAGTGGCTCTCTGTGGGTGAAGGAAGAAGATGCAGCATAGGCATAGATAGGCAGTAGAGTTGTTTTTGTGGAATCATCTCTAGCTTTGAGTCAAAGATCTGTGGAGATACCTGATCAAAAGTGCAGTTACTAATTAGCATTCAGGTCTGCCTGCTCATATGAACTGTCAGCTGTGTCAGCTCCCCATTTTACCATGTTCATGATGTTGAAGCTGTCTCAGCTGCCATGTGTACTGCTGCAGAGGTTTACAACATGAAGCTGTGGTGAACAAGGAGTCACCTTCTCTGTTACCATGTTTGTCTGCAGTGTGGAATTCACTGTAAGCAAGGGTTAGGTGTCCAAAGTACCAAGTTGGGCAGGATTTTACAGGGCTGCCTAAAAGGAAATGCACATGCATCTAGGGAGAGAAGTGATTCATTTTGACAGTGTTTGTTTCATAGCCTTGTAAGTCTTCCTTTAGTAGCTCCCTGCTTACTCAAAATGTCACAAAGAGAAAAGTAAAGGTTGGAAGCGTAAGTCAAAGAAAAGAATGGGGCAGGGAGGCTTCTAGCAATGAAAAAAAGTTGAGCAACTTTTGGTCAGCTAGCAGAGCTGTGTCAGGGTACATTTTGGTTTTGTGCTTCTTGGAAGCTGCTTTGTCTGGTACTCACGTTAACTCCTTGTGAAAGCTGTTATTCCATGGTGGCTGCACTGTTCCGCACTGTGTCGTGTTCAGGCATCTGACCTCTGTTGAAGAGGCTGAGGATGGACTTGTTTACTTGTCTTACATAGCTTTTACAAGAGTGTTTTTTGTTGTCTTTTTTTTTTTTCTTCACCTGAGAGCATTTTAAGGCAGTATATTTTATCTTCATAACCCAACTACGCATCATAAAGCTGGTTATGCCTACAGTGACCTTGGGGAGGAAAAAACGGCTTGGGGCTGGCTGCTTGAGAGAATAGTACCTGTTATGCTGCAAAACGTTGTGCATGGAATTTGTAATATAAAGGATATAATCACAGCACTCACTTGGTGGGTGTGATCAGTGGTACAGTGGTAAGCATTAACTCTCCTAGTTGTGCTTTTCAGATCGGCACCTTCAAAATTTATCAAGTCAGTGTGTTAGAACTTGAAAAGTTGTGTCAAGGAGTTTAGCAAACAGGCCAGGGAGAAGGGGATAAGTACAGCAGTTTATCACCTCTGGAAAGTAGTGTTAGACACTGGGAAACAGGTGAGCTATTCCTGCAGGACTTTCCATGGCTTACTGAGTTCAAGGCATCCTCTAAAGGGTTACAGATGTAGTTGCAGTTGAGCTGTGTACTGTATCATCTGTCCAGCGCTTTGTACTGTGAATGCTTGTTTTTACTTTAAACTGGTCCCTGGTGCTTTAACTGGATGTGATTCCTGCCCCCCCCAGCCTTGTTAATGTGTGTTGCCAGTAGGTTCCAGCAGCACTGCCTGGACACTCCCATATGAAAATAAGGTGATCAGGCGTGATGGGTAACTTAAACACTGTGTGTGCCCTTGAAAACTACTCTGCTGCAATTTTCTGTGTTTTCCTTTAATAATTCAGCTCTGAATGCTATTAATCCAGTCTCAGCATTTCAGGATAGTAATCAGCCTTTTCTCTGCCAAACTCATCTGTGCTTGGAAAAGCTTACATACAGATCTTCTCTGTAACCCAAGAATCATTTTGTGAGAGAGGAGAGTATTTTGGTTGTTGAAATATATGGTGAATTCTCAACTTTTTCTCGTTTGTGTTTGAACCTGGCCATTATTACTTGAACTCCACAAACTAGACGAGTGAAGGCTTGATTACAGGTGGCCTATCAAGAGAGCAGTCCTATAGAGGGCTGTGAATAAACAGCAATTGTGTAATGAAGCTGTTAGTGACTGCCAACAGGCCAGACTTCAGATGAATGGTGGACAATGTGAACCTAACATGTTATAAAAATGTCACAACATGTTGGCAAATTCTTCTTGTTGGTACCAGGTCCACATTTGCCTTATGAAAAAGGGAACTGCTCTTCATCTCTGGTGTCACTGATTTCTGATATGAGAGGGAGGATCTGGCCATGAAACAGAGTAGATCTTCTACTGACCTTATTATTAAGGAGCAATAAAATCAGAGGAAAATAAGGGATGCTAAAGGAAAGCAAAACACCTGAAATTATGTAGATTTTCCCCTGCATTGTTCCTCGTTACCCTTTCTGGTGTGTTTGCTTTCTGAGGCCATAAGTTGCCATGCAGTGTAGCCTTGCACAGGTAAGGGGGAGCCACTTTCTGCTCTTCCACATGACTTACTGGAGTGCTGCTTTAGAGAGATGTGTCAGTGCATTGATAGGAGTTGTGTTGTCCTGCTCATTTCCAAGGAATGGAGTTTCACAAGGAATCTTACTCTTTGTGCTGACTTGCTTGTGGAGGGTTTTTACTTACTGGGAAGCCTTGTCTTCACCCTTGAATTCTGGCAGTCGTCTCCAGAAATATTCTCTGTGAGGTTTGCTCATAGCGATTTTACTGCTTGTGCTGATCTGTTGTGTTTTGGCTTTTGTTTTTCTCTCCCTCTCGATTTAGATGAGAGATCCTTGGAACAGCAGAATTTTTCCTTTTTCTCAACGGTGCATGAAAGCATATCAGGCAGCAAGACACAAACGGCCTTAGCAAAAAGTACTTTGGAGTCCCAAGAAAGTAATTTGCTTCAAACAGTTTTATCATCAGTTACCACTTCCTTTGATGGGACTTTACTTAGCCAAGAAGAAACAGCCAGGATTTCAGGAGGGAGAAGTACGCCTTTGGTAGATGTCTCTGTAAGGAGCAATGAGGCATTCCTAAGTGATGATGAATTTATTAGCTCCTTTTCAAAGGCACAGTGGACTCCTCCCATGAAGTCTTCTGCAGTTTTAACAGATCATCACTCAGTTAATGCAGTAGAGCCATCAAGAGAAATGTTAGAAACTGTGTTGCTAACACCTTCATTATCTGTCCTTTCTTCACTGTTTGATATCTCAGAAACAGCACAGCAGAAGACTCCGTTGAGTGCTGTCCCTGAACGCAGCTACACTCTTATGGAAGGAAAGCCTTTTGTACCAGATCATGAAATGCTAACAGCAGGCAGAGACTTGCTGTTGTACCCTCCAAATACAGCTGTTCCTTTCACTTCCATTCCTTCTGACACGGGAGTTGCGGCACAGGAAAACATTAATGCAAGTTTAACAGCTTTGCCTTTTGGGGCTACTTCAGAAGGATCGCCTCTTCACCTCAAGCTGCTGGGTGAAGCCAGCCCTGGGGCCCCAGATGCCACAGCACAACGTGCAGACCTGTATGGTGATGTTTACACCCATGAGAGTAGCAGGGCAGCAGAATCTCTCAGTCGAAGGACCTACCCCACTCCAAGCATTCCCTGGGCCACGCCAGCTTCAGCAGCCAGTGCTGAGCTTGCTTTTTTTCCTATTAGTCTTCCACTTGTGTCTTTCCTTCCTGATTCAGCTGCCATTTCTGTGAACTCTAATACAATTCTTAATGCCAGCCTGTTTACACACGGATTCTCCACTACAGCACCAGATTTGCCTGCTGGTTCAGAAGTACCAAGTCAATTGGAGCTTGTCAGCAAGCTCAAGACTCCAGTGCCTTTCACGAGATCATACAGTTACTGTCTGTATTGTGACTCAGTTTCACTTCTGCCAGAAGCAGGCTTTGCCCCAGAACATGATGTGGGCTCAGGCGATTATGTTGAAACTTTGTCCGTCAAAGCCTCTGAAGTACAAGGCGTAACTGCATTTACAACTATAATTACTGATGGGTATGAATTAGAGGAACCTACACCTGAGATTTTTGATACTTCTTTTCCATCAAGACCAGTTGTTTCACTTTCTTCAAGATTCACAGAGACCCCTGACTCAAGCATGTTTTTATTAAGCACTACAGACACTAGAACACCCATAACAATATCTCCCTCCTACCATCAGCTCCCTGGGGAAACGTCACTGAGCAGCTCTGTTTCCCAGACCCTCCCTGTTCTAGAAACAATTTCCTTGACTCCAAGCACTCATGTAGAACTTCCTGGTGCCACCGCTGTTGGGTTGGACTCTACCATCATCCCGAGTGAGCCACTAGCGTCGTTTGCAATCAGTCGGACAACTTTGCTGGAATTGCCAGAATTAATGCCATCAGAATCTGTGGTTTTGCTTGGCAAGCCATCTGCAAGGGACGAACCATCTTTAAATATTTCAGATTTTCCATCCAATCTCTTATCAACACCGTTTCTTATTGAATCTAGCTACTTGTCTTTGTCACTGACGATGCTAAATTCTTACTCTGTCATGCAAGGTGATTTATCAACACTCTTACCTCAGACCTTGTTGACTGGGACATCAGTACTTTCTGAGGATGTTACCAGCTGGGACTTAGCTACCACTGTCAGCTCTGCCACTGACACCGAGGTTTCTCAGTTACATCTTGGCCAAACATCGTATTTCTATTCAAATGCATCATCCCTTCCAGAGTCACAGGTTCCTGAAATAATGCCATCATCAGATTTTCACTCAGAGTCATCTGTGTTTCTGGAAGCATCCTTGGTACTGCCAGTGGGCTCTGAAGTTGTGTTTACCTCAGCTGCCACAGGAGCTACCTCTCAGTTGGAGCCTTCTCTCTCCACCTCTCACTCTGTGGTTCCTACCGTGGTGCTGCCCACTTCTGACACCCAGTCTGTTACCAGCAGCATCTTGCTCAGTGAAACCAATCTGATCTCTTCGTTTACTACCTTTCCGGCAACTCCTGTCTTAAACGTATCTTCATCTCTCCTTTCAACTGCTCTGGGTTCTGATGAGGATATTGGTGCTACAGTTGACCCCACACTGCTTCTAACATCTGGCAGCAGGGGCAGTGCCCCCACAGCCCTTCCTCCCACAGACCCTTACAACCTCACATCAGATGCCGACACCACCAGTGTAATGCCCGTTCCTACAGCATCTCTGTCTGCGACCTCGTCGTTTGATCCCACACAATTTCCTCTGACTGCCAGCCCTCCCACTGGATATGAAGTTCCATCAGGAAGCAGTGTAACTGCTGGTGCTGATGCATCAGCTCCTTCCACCACTGTCACCAGTGCTACAGGCAGCCCAGGGACATTCTCCTCCACCCCTCTGAGGACCACTGCTCCATCTGGAGTGTTGGTTGTAACCTCTGCTGTGACTACTACCAGGCAGCCGTACGTCTGCGACATCACCTTTCCCAACGCCTACTTAGTCACTGCGGGTAAGAGCTTCCCAACATCTTCATTTTGTTTTTCAGAAGCCACTGTAACATGACCCCCTAGCTAAATTGCGGATTTTGGATTGAGTGAACCTTTCAAAGAAACATGGTGTAAATTTAGACCAAGAGCTGTAAAAGCGTTGATATATCATTTACTGTTAAATTAACAAAGTCCATTGTGAGAGAGAGTTACAAATACATTGCACTGCACAGAGAATGAAATCATCCTCAAAAATTGCCGATGCATATGTACAAGTGTGCTGAGTTGGAGGTTGCTTCATCATTTCATTGGTTGTAAATGAATGTTGCTATCGTGGTGCTGTTCTGCCAAACTGTTTAATGTTCTGACTGAGTAAGTTTCTCCTTTCAGTTGTTGCTGCTGTTTATTAAAAAAACACCTGCATGTGAGGTAATGTTGTAATATGTAAGAGGAGAATTGGTTTAAAAAACGTTTGGGTTTTGCAACCATGTTTATAATTTTACCTTACTAGCTTATGTTTGTATCTTACATCCTCCTATACTTACTTTCAATTGGATTTGGTGTGTTTGTAACCAGAAAAAGTGACACTAGTGTTTTTCAAAATTAATTGTCTTAGCATCTGTGTTTGCTTTTCTGGTGTTTTCCTGCCTCTTCCTAGCTTTTTAACAAAACAGTGCCAGCAAACTAATCCAGGGCAGCTGCAGGACTGCTGCATTTTCGTGGTGAGCAATATTTTTTACTCTTATGACTTGGTTGCAAGAAATAAAACAGAATGAGCATAATCTCATCCTCCAGATATGTAGGTGATCTGGCTATTCTAGTGATCAGGAAGCCTTTTTTAAAATGTAATTTGAGTACTTTTGTAGGCAAGTTACTGATGGAAAGTAAATGCCGGATGACAACACTTTTCAGTTGTTTGCTTAACCCACAGTCACAGTGTCAAGTGTGACTGTAACAGACATGACATCCATTTAAAGCTCTTTCTTAGTCTATGGATATCTCTTTCATTAATTAATGTCATGTTTCTTTACTTTTTATTTAAGAGAAAAGTAGATGCATATTTTTCTGTGGCTTTTTTCTGACCTTATCTGCATTCCATGCATTGCCTACAAAACTTCTGTGTTGTGACCACAGACTCACTCACAGGTCAGACCAAATACATGCTACTTTCCCATTTAAATGCCTCAGTGGCCCTTTAAAAGGTTCTTTTTATCAGAATGCTAAAGACTTTAGCTGTGGAAAAACAAAACAAGAGAAAATAAGCTTACAGTTCCTTAAACTTTACAGTCACTTTTTAGGATACAGTCACACCTTCACCCATGTTCTTGTTGTTCATCTTACCTGTTTGATGCAGCTGATCTCACTACCTGCTTTTTCATGCACTGCAAAATTGAGAATGCATCTTTGAATCAAAACCTAAGAGATGAAGCTAAAGTGTATTTTCTGACTGAATTAATTTCTAGTGCTGGCCCGAAGAGCTGTTCTACGAAATGTCAGTGAATCCATCAGAGAAGTGCTCAGAGTTCAGTTCAGGAGATCAGTAGAGCTAGAGGTAAGTGGTATGAAGTGTGTACAAGTACTCTTGGATCAATGTGATACAATAGGGGTTTAGTTCACACGTTGAAACAGTAATTCAGACAGTCCATAGATACTGTATCAGAGAGAGCTTTATTTTAACTTAGTTGTGTTTTGGTTAGGTTTTGTTATTTTAATGTGACCATGATGTCAACTTTTTTACTTTTAGAATGCCATAATTTTCTAGGACAGACCTTTCTTGTTTTTGCTAGAGGTGAGCAAGCAGTGTCCAGGAATCTATTGCTCACCTCCTTTGCCTGGTGAATTGAAACTGAAGAGCTTTTACCCTTCAAAATACCTGTTAAGCAGGTGTCTTTGTTCTGCTAGCTGATTACATACTTAGCACTTTAAACAAAATGAAACCTTTTGCACAGCCTTGTGCTGTTTTATAAGTGAGGCCATCAACACTTACAGGGGAGGTGGTGGAGTCCCAAATGCCTGATTTGGTAGATGAAAAAGGTAGGGGGGAAAACTCAGGTGTGCAATAGTAAAATGTTATTTCTAAGTCTTCAGGTAGGTGTAACTCCTGTCCTTACTCCCTTCACAGGAGCAGCTGTACTCTTGGGTTTTTCTGAAAGGTTTTTCTGCTTTGGTATTCAAGGAATCATCTTTGAACAGGATTTTAGTATTGTTTTCTAACTTGCAAGTGATCATCTAGTTGAGATAAGGGTTAAAGGCTGTATTCCCCACCTCTGTCTCAAGCCCTCTGGGAAGAAAAGACATAGGAGTAGTTTGAGGGTACCTTTGTTGTATAATCAGATACTTCAGTGGTGAGGAAATGCTTCAGTAGAATTATTGTTGTAGATGATGTTCAGCTGCACTTGCAGTTTTGCGTGTCTGTATTCCTCTAGTTGTCATAGCCCAGCACCAGGTGATCTTTTCTGAGTCAGTGGTCTCATTTTCGCTATGTAGTTAACTCAAGGAGCCGTTCACTGAACATAACTTGCATTTCTCCATGCACAATAGAATTGCTCGGTGCCTTTAATTTTGGCATCTCCCATGATCACTGCACTCAGTGATTAAACAACTCCTGTGTGATGTTTGAGGATGTGCATCTCTACTACTCAGTCAAGATAGGAATGTTATAAATTCCTGCCAAACTACAGCTACACTGAGCTGCTTCTGTAAATTGTGTGTAGTTTATGTCCTTCTAGCGACACCTGCTTATGAGCTATTTGGATTTTTTCATATATAAGAGATTTTCTGGTTTTTAAATTATCCCTTCAGCTTTTGCAAACTGGGATAGTCAAGAAGAAGTCAGATGTTCATAATGATAGAAACACACTTAATTTTCAGTGACCTTACACAGCTCATTAATATTGAAGCGCTTACTTACTATTTACAGCTGTAGGACAAAATCCATTGCTTAATATTTGAAGGTTAATTGGAACAAACATTTGATATCTCACTTTATATTTTTTCCATTTAAATTCCTGCCTTTCATGCCTACTATTGCCTTGTAAAGCTCTCAATAGGAGAAAGCTTCTAAGAAGTCCTGAGGCTTCTCAGAACTGTTTTTATAAATGATGCAGCTAGTCTAGCTTCATCCTTCGAAAAATCTTTTTTAATCTAAAGGAGAGACATCTTTGCTGAATCAGTTTTGCTTATTCTAGAATGCTGCTGTCATATGGGTTTTGCACTAAAAATAATCACTAGCAAATATGTTTTCACCTCTAACTGTGTAATAGTAACAAAACTGTTGTTTTGAAAAAGAGCTGTCTATAATAGCAGTATGTTGAGTGGTGATGTAATGCAATATTTTAGACAGAATTTCTCTATCTTGCTAAATGTAATGAATCAAACAGACCTGAGTTTTGTTAGTTAGAAGTACCCAGAAACCATGTGTGTGTTTGCAAGTTATGGTAAAGTAGTGCACTTCTCTAAGCTCCTTTTTTACTGTGTCTCTTATTACGGCACGCAGATGTTCCCTTGCTGTGATGTAATGTACAGTAAATCAGGAGACAGTCCAGTTAAATTTAATTTTGTAGTAATGTATGCTTTAAAAATAAAATCCATGGCAGTGATGGCTATAACTGCTGCTTACTTTAAATGAGAAGCAAGTTTAGCAGTGAAAGGAGGATTGAAACATTTTTTGCCCTCAACTTTTTCAGTTGAAACTTTGGTCTCTGTACTCTATTATTTCAAACATTGTGAGTTGCTGAAGTGGAAGAAAGACGAGGCAGAATCCTGCCAAACGAAAAAAACTTCTGTCACTTTTCTTCCTAGAACAATCCTTACAGCAGAGTGAGAATAACCAAAAATTTCAAAGATTTTTCTAGTTAGTCTCAACATACTGCATCTGCAAAAGAATAAGACCCCATTGTCTGAGTACAAGTAATTTTAGTCAATGCTCTGTAATGTAAACCTTATGACACTTGGGTAGGATCTGTTAGACAATGTTCTCTTGACTTGACTTGCACTGGGGTGTGAAATAAAATAGTGTTGGCAGTGACTCACTGCCAGTACCCCTGGTGCCATTAAGTTCATGCCAGCAGGAAAAGGGTTTTTGCCAGCCTCATTTGTGCTTGGAAATTTTATCGTGCATTTTAGCATTTTTATCTTAGCCACTTTGTTGTTGTAATTAATGTGGTTCTGGGGGTGTGTCCTTAACCTACCGGTTCCTATAATCCCAAATCAGTGAACTCTGCCTCCACAGTGTGGAGTTTGGGTCATTGCCAGGCGAATGCTTCTTTCAAAGTTGCCACCTCGTGGACTTGCACTGGCTTCATTGCTGCTTCACTGCTGAAGTTCTGGCTGGCACCACAGAGGTGTGTAAAACCAGTGAGAAGTGTTGCCTCAAGATCCCAAAGTGCGTAGAAGCAGAAGCTTCATTTTATTTTTAAGACCCATGAGCCTTTGTAGTTTATCGTCAGGAAGTTAAACACCCTCTGCAGGCTCTTTATAGGATTCCTAATGAGGTGGTGGTGAGAAAATCAGTTGTGGATACTTTCTGCCAGATGTTTACTCAGCATGATACAGTGGAGTGTAGGCATGGATTAGGTTGTGGCAAAAGTGCATCTGATCAAGTATTTTAGCGGACAATAATCAATAGCAAATGCTTAGGAAACATCATAAGGGACAGAGGAAGGATACAGTCGTGTTTTTCTTAAATACTCTTCTAGCCTCTAGTAAACTGAGGCTTAAAAAATTCCTGTACTGGATGTGCTCTCTCTTGTGAGGGTTGCTTGGAATGAGATAGGTTGTGTCCTGGAAACAGCAGAGTTGAGTTAGTCATTGCACTTTGGAGCAGGGATAACTTTGAGATGTTCTCTGCTTCTACTAAAGGTTTCTGCTTTTGCAGTGGGGATGGCTCCAAACTGCACATGGAGTTTTGTGTGCTTCTTTGGCTTTCTGGCCCGAGGTGTTATCTTTGGAATATTTGTACTTTTCAGTATTAGAAATTCATGCTTCTGTACTTTAATAATGACACTTTAAAATGTGGTGCTTCAGCCACCTAATATAGCATCTGGCTGTCCTGGCAGTAGAGGTGAAACTTCCAAGACAGAGTTGGATGGATGGCTGGGTTTGTGAACCATTAGAGCTGTGCCAAGAGCAGCTATTCTCATTCATGAATCATGATTCCAGAGTCATGAGCTGTGCTCATCTATCCTAGATAAATTTGTAGACTTCTCTGTGAATTAGCTTGTAGACAGCATTATGCTGTCATGGCTCTGTTATTTCTGTCATACTGATTAGGCTGAAGAGAGCTAATTCTAGACAACCCTGCAATATCTCAAGCAGAAATAGCTATTGTTTTGACTTGTAGTGGTTCTAATCTGCCTACCTCAAAATTACTATAAAAAGTGGATTTTTATTTTGGATGTCCACACTAGAGTTGCTGTTGCTTTTCTGATGCAGTGAAGCAAAGAAGGGAACCAGTGTTAGTTGTTGAGCCGAAAAGTTAATTGCAGGGTGGGCTGCTTTCCTGGTTGTCTGTGGTGCAGCACCACCAGTCAGAGATGGAGGCAGCTGACTTGGTTACAGAGGCTTGCTTTTGTGTCTGAAATACCCAACTCGAGTGCATAAGTACATGCTGGCTGCAGTAGGCCTCTCTTCCTCAGCATATATTGCTTCAGAAATCACCAGCAAATTGTCACTGAGATTTGTAATTCTAATTCCTCTTCTTCTTGCCTTTTAAGTAGTCTCATTTGCAAGTAATGGGCAACTTTCTTTTGGCATGTGTTACCCATTTTAACTGCTGTTTCCATTCGACAAACTGAAGCTGCAGAGATTATTTCATCATGAGATAAAAGAATAAAATTTCAGATAAGAGGAACTGAAAAGAGCTGTGCACATTATTCATATCAAACAAATTTGAGTTTTATGGATCTAAATCCATTTAAAATAAAAGTTGGATGTTGCATATATTTGTGGGCTAAGAAAGAAGAAAGGCATAATGAGCAGCATAGATTATTTTTCTCATTTCCTTCTGCTGCTGAGGTAGTTTGTTCTGGAGAAGATGAGCTTTCTGAAATGCAGGCTTTTTAGAGGACAGGAAAGAGCTGCTTGCTGTCTCATCTCAACAGCAGTTGCCATCACTTTGCACTACAGCAGAAATACCAGAAAGGAGTATGTGGGTCGCAATTTGAGTGACACCATGGTTTTCTATAAGGCTGTTCCTGAATCTGAAGTTATCTAACATATCCCTTCACCAGCATGGTGTGAATCATCCCTTCAGTGAGGAGATGCACATTTACCAGAAACTTTGGGTCTCTGGCTCACATTATTTGTCTGTGAGGCCATCATGTTGGATATCCCAAAATACTTTTGAAGTGTGGCTGCCACAGGCAAACTGGGGGAGTAAACCAAAAAGGAAGAAAATAATGGTGAAGGAAACAGGTGATCTTAATATTGAGCGAGTTTCTCTGAAGGAAGGAAGACACTGCAGTATGTTTAAATAAGTAAAACCCTTCTGTTTGTTCTTACTTAGGTGGCTGAGAAATGGTGGATAAGAGTGCCTGCATGGTTCAAGGTTTATATTTAACTTGCAGTCTCATTTCTTTTACATGATGTCTAAGGCTCCTCAGGGTTTTTAAGAGGACTTAAAGTCAGGACATGAATTGGAAGAGGAGAATTGTAATGTGGTAACTGTGTTGAAACAAGCAGATAGAAGTGTACTCTGGAAAAAAGTTTTCTTGAGTGTGAAAATTATATCTAAAGAACATTGGTTATGTGTATTTTACTCCTTGTGTGCCACATATGGATGGCATAGGATGTATTCACTATGTGGTGTATGACTGAAATGCAGAAGCTATGCAAGCAGTTCAGTAAATAAACAGGAATTTTGTATGGGAAATGTTATGTACACCAGGGGAATGTAGGCGAGGGGGAGTGCTAATATGTAGGAATGTGATAAATCAAGAAGTGCTGAGATTGGTGTGTTGTACTGAAGAGATTCCAGTAGGTGCACCTGGCACAGGGGAGTTGCCTCTGATGCACTCAGAGCAGAGGCTGCAAGGCACTTGTGTTTGTGCTTCTGCTGCTCTTTGGAAAATAAAAACTGCATTTTCCTACCTCTTGATGAGGTGGCTTTGAACTGCATGAGACTCTGTAGGTCGAAAATGTTGCCAAATTTAACATTGACGTGTTTGGGTTTTTTTTAATTTGATTTTTTCTTTTTTTGTAGGTTTATAAAATTTCCCCCAGATTTGCTTTCTTGGTGACATCGGGTCCCTTTGTTTACACGGCAATAGCTGTCATAAACGCGCTTGTGAACAGCAGTCTTCTTCGTGGGGAGGCCCCCATGATCCTCTCACTGCATCCTTCTTTCACTGTGCCAGACAACAGATTCCAAGTTCAGACAGGTGAGCTCTTCCTGACACAGAGGGGAAAAGGTGGCTTCCTATTGATTCACACTTCTTCACTTGCAATGTAAGGTTGAGTCAAGAACCCTGTGTTCTACTGTGAATCTTAATTCTTTTTGTTAATGACATAATTTACAGGTCCGTGACAGAGAGGTGATAAATTGTAAACAGTTAACCCCATCACTTCATGTTTTTTTCAGGAATTTTTTTTTTTTTTTGCTATGTTGCAAAATAGGTGTGCTCTTTCTCTTGCTTCTAAAGGTGAGAAAAAAAAATCCATGAAACATTTATTCATAAAATCACAGTGCAGCTACTTTGTAATGCTTGTGTCAATTTCAGATTAATTTTTTGTTAAAAGCTGCCTTTTTGTATTGTTGTGATGTAGGAGAATTGGTAAGCAGGAGGATTGATTGCTCAGGTATAACATGAGCAGGAGGATTGCTTATGTAGTATTCAGCTTTCCGTAGCTGCTGTATTGCAGCAGTTTATGCAAAGTTTGACTGCTAATAATATAAAGCAAAATAGTACCCATGTAATAGATTTTGAGAGTCAGTGTTGTCATTTAAAATCTTCTTTGGGCTCTGTTTGCATGATAAAACTGCTTGCCTGGTTGATTGAATGAGTAATGAGGTAGTGACAGGGACTGAGCATACGGAGTTAATAAATGTCAATGTGGTACTTTCGTTCAGGTACACTTGGTTTGTTGTTTATGCTCTATTAATAATTGCATGGCAAGACATCACTTTGTGCAGGTGTGATGTCTTTTTCTGCTGCTTAACGTGGTTATATAGATAGACAGTAGATGTATTTTTTGGTTTTGAACCTTCTATGACGTTGCTGTTAGGGTCTGTAAGCTAACTAGCATTTCTTTGGGTAAGACTATATCTGGAAATCCACAGATGTGCATGTAGTTAAGGTCTGTGTCTGATCACGTTTCTCTACGCTAGTTCTTTCTATCTTGAGCTCTTTCTTTCTCTCTTCTGAACCTAAAGATGTCTGTATCTAAATTTAACAGATAGCTTACTAAGTATTTTGAAAGTATTAGACCAATACTAATGTGCATTAATGATTCCAATATGTAGTCTTTAAGACAAGTTAAATACTGTATTTCAGGCTACAAGAAAAAGATATTTGTTGCTTTTTTTCCCCTGAAGATTTTCATGGATAGTTTGGGTACTCAGGATTTTAGTGTGGCCAGTTCAGTGGTCAGGTCAGGTGAAGTTAGCCACATGTATATAGTGAAGGTCTTTCAGTATATAAGAGGAAACAGTGAGTATTTTGTCGCTAGTATCTTTCAGAGATCTAAGTACTGCTGCAACCAATATCAGTGAGTAGAGAATTTACTGCACTGTATTTTTATCTGGTGTTTCACTGAATGTGTCCTGAGCTTCACGAAAGAAGAAAATGAGAGCCCTGTGAATTCTGTTGCTTGTTTTGTTCTCTCACGTGGAAGTAGTTTTCTGTAGGAATGATTGCCCTTTGCTTTCAGTGCTTCAGTTTGTACCTCGGAACGTGGATATTGGATTCTGCACCTTTAGCCAGCGCGTTGAGAGAGGGCTGGCAATGGCATTCATAGAGGTGAACAAACACCAGGAGTTCTACAACTTCACTGTGCAGGTGAGAGCATGAGCATGTTCTGTGTCTGTCCCTTTTCCCCCCCTCACCTTTGCTTGTCCTGTGTTTCATCCAGACAGTAAAATGAGTTAGGTGTTCACTGGCTATCACTTGCAGTCCAGGTAATGTGGAACTATGAGGCTTTGTCATGAAGTCAGTTGGGTTTTTTCCTTTGCAAAATAATATGGCATGACATATTCCAGCTTATATAAGCTTTTGGAAAAAATGATGTAAGGTAATGATTTATATCCAGAAGCATTATTGAATATGATAAGGTTTATAATTTCTCAAATAAAAACTGTTCCAACCCTTACCAGAGTCACTCTCATCATACAGTTTTATAGTTTACTATAAAAGAGTAAGGTGTGGTTAAAAGGTTTTTGTTGGAAGAAAGCTTTCAGATCTCATTGCCATCCTGGAAACCATTTTAGGTAACATAGGAGTTACATGACCCTGCCGTCCTGTGAGCAAATATGCTAGTTGCTTCTGAGGTCTAGAAATACTTACAGTATATGATGTCTGTGACAGCTGCTACTGGAACTTCACACATGAAGGGTATTGCACATGTGCAGAGCTCTGAATCACCCAGCAGAGTTTAGAACTCCCTGGAAAGTCAGTAATTCAATTTAATGAGACCAACTCCCTCTTCTGTTTGAATTCTTAAATTTAATCTAACTTTGTTGTAATACCAAACTCAGTAAAAATTTTATTATGCTATTTAACTGACACCATAAATACCCATCTGTGACACCCTAAAATAAAGTCAGGAACAAAAATGACAAATTTTAGTGTACCTAAAGTACAATGTAGTACATATAGAAAAGTGCTCAGAACTTTTTAACATGGTGTCACTGCATAGACTGAAGACAGAACATGCAAAACAATTTCTTGGACTATCAGCTTAGCCAACTTATTTTAAATTATTATTATTTTTCAGACAAGGTTTATCTACATGAATAAAGTTGCTGTGTATATTGGTGCCACAAAAAGGCTTCTAGCCAGTGGTGGGTTTGGGGTGTGCATAGTGCAGGAGATCTTAACCAAGAGAACATCCATTTTCAGAACTTTTTTTTTACTGTATTCAATCCTTTTCTTCTGTTCCTTGCGGTTTGGTATTCATCTAAGGCTTACTTATGACTAGGTTTATTTTGCTGACTGTCTTGCTGCGTGGTTTTTTTTCTCATTTTCTGGGTTGCAGCTTTCAGATCATTATGGACTATGATTGACCCTAAAGGATAACTCTTTGAAGAGGAATTCACATGTAACTTTGCCTCTTCCGAAACTCAGCTGGCTGAACCAATCTGGAACAGATGTTCCTCTGTCTTGATGTGAATTGCCCCCCTCTTCATATTAGAGGAAAAAGAAAAGTCTGTCAAGGAAGGGATGGAAATGGCAGTGATTTGATTTTGCTGACCCTGCTTCAATACTGTCTTTTCAGATACTGAATATAACTCTAAGCAGGCCTGGGGCGGCGTTTCGACAGGGCCCCGTGAGCATTGTTTTTGCCATCCGAGACAGGTACGGTTTTCTAAATGGGTCCGAGGTCAGCGAGCAGCTCAGAAACTTGTCCGTGGTGGAATTCAGCTTCTATCTGGGTTTTCCTGTGCAGCAGATTGCTGAACGTGAGTATTTGCTGTTATCCAATACTGCAAAATACTTTTGTCTGGTATCTTCCCTCTCTACGATTTTAAAATAATTTTGTGTATAAGTGATAATGCAGCTTCGAGTGCCTAACTTGTAACGTGAGTTCTGCAGAGCAAATCTATGCCTCTTTCTGCTCACATTTGGGTGTAACAACATCTTGCTGCTTTTGTCATCATACCTGCCTTTTGTGCTAGGTCAGTTGTACTTAACCTGGCTTCGTCAGCCCGTTGGTCTTAGTCCAGATCTAAAAACAAGAAAATCACTTAGATCAGTATTGCTGTGAAGTGCAGTCCCAGGTGTGTCTCTGTGCTTATGTCTACAAGAGGCCTTTGCCAATTCTCAGGATGGTTCACTGCTTTTGGCATTGTGCTGCTCTTAACTGTGTCTCTGACTTCTAGAAAGCCTGGGACACTGGCTAAATAAGCTGATATTTGCCCATATAGTCTGAATTAATTTGTCTATGCAGTCTGTTATGTTTTAAGGTGTTACCTTTCTCACTTTTTATGTACATTTGAATGTCAAATCACTTTTTCAGACCAACATCAACCTAAACGTAGATGAATGGGAGCTGCCTGCATGACAGAGCGTGCTCGACACTTGGCCTTGGCAACTTATGTTTGGTTAGATTTTTCAGATGACTCATGGATGTAAGCAAGATCACAGGAGAACAGTTCTTGCCTTTCCCCTGCTAGTGGGTGTTACTGACTCAGTCCATTAGTTCCCCATTTCTCCTATCTCACTGTGGTTTTGATTTTCAGAGTAATTTCTGTGAGCTGTAGAGATGCATAACATCTGACACAGTGAGTTCTGCAATACAGTTAAACATCTAGTGGAAAATCAGATCTAATAGTAGCTGGTGTTCGTTATGCAGCTGTGTATGTCAGTGAAAATACTGTAGAGTCACTGTCAACAGGAAAGTTGCTCTCCTTAGCAGCTTTTGATCTGGGTAAGATGATGGCACAGGATACTTACCCATTTACTGGAAGCAGTTTAAACATACTAATTTTTTTAAGCTTTTTATTTAACTTTTTTCAGGATTTTTGATCCCTCTGGTCCCATAATCAATTAAAAAATGTATGAGGTTTTTGACTCAGTTTCATTAAGCATTTCTGTTCTCATTTGGTCTCATATAGAGTGCGAGCTCTGTGCAGTGGTGAGTCTGTTTAGTGGAGCCAGGACCAAAAGTCTTGAGAATCCCTGTCCATAGATGACTAACATTTCTTTTTATCTTGGAAGCCACAGAACATCTTACACTGGGAGCTATGGTCTTCATTGCTCACTGAATTAAAATAAAATGTTGCTCTTTCCTTGATTGCTTGAAAAACACTTCTCTTTATGTCATCTCTTTAATGCATTTGTGCTTGAGTTTAGGTAGCTTTTAGTCCTGGTAATATTTTTGGTGTTGAGGGATGCTTTTTTCCCTGTGGTGAACTACATTGGCTCTTACAGCTTTTAGTTTTGTCCACGTATGCTGAAATTATATTTGTAGTGTATTTGCAGGTTGCCCCTTGCCTGAGAATCCATCTTCTGGATTGTGCAATGGAGCTACGGTGCAATAAAATGATAACAGAATTTCTACCAAGGCTGGTGTATCCTTAAAGAGAGGCTGGTGATAGGGAGAAGACATTCCTGTTTAACATGCATGGACGTGGTTCTCCTTGGGGTTGGAACTAGGTGACCTCTAAGGTCCCTTCCAAACCAAACAATTCTGTGATTCTGTTCTTGTTTCCTGATGGTACTTAGGAAATTTGAAATTACTTTAGTGCTTGTATCAGGAGATGTCCCTGTGTTACCTGTGTGTGTACAGTGCCTGGTCAATGGGGATGACTCCAGGCCAGTGCCAGTGGAGCCCTGTGGTCACTCACATGTCAATTACAAAACCAAGTAAAGTAGAATGAGTGGAGAGGTCAGGATTTTTAGGAACTATGAGATCTTCCCAAAGATTGCAGTGTAGAAAACATGAGGATTTGGTGGGTAACATGTCCTGAATTCAGGAGCATCTTGTCAGCATTTGACTTGCTTGCTGTTGGAGGAGCTCCTATTTACTGTAGATTGAGCCCATGGCAGGACAGCACAATTCGGGTTTTCACTGGTCTAGTTTGGTCTCAGTAGTGCTTTCATAGGCACTCTAGGCACTCTTCTGGAATACCAGCTGTGGTGCTAGTTGGTAAATTGGCAAAGTGGGAACATGGTTTCTCAGATTACTGGAGCTGTGGATCCTTCTGTCAGCAAGCACAGAAATGATGAATGTAGTTCAGACTCCTTTATCGGTGAGACAACCACAGCCAGTTATTTTTAGCTGTTCCTGCAGTTTTTTACACTGCTGCTGTGACTAGATTTTGAGCCTAAGGGTTTTAGATCTTCAGATTCAGAGCCAACAATCCTGTCCAAAGCCTCAGCATTGGGCTGATCCTTCCTGAAGTGTTATATTCAACAGACAGTTGGAGGTGACCAACAGCCAGATCCTCAAAGCTGCTTTGGCAGGGAGATACCTAAATGGTTTTGTTTTCTAGGCCCTGAACTCTGCATTCATGCTTTGCCTTGCCCTACAGAGCAACTGTAGCAGGGAATGTGTTACAACACCTTAGATTGATATAGCTTCTTTGGTCTGTGCAAATCATTATGCAAAGCTCTGCTTTCAGTGTGACTTTTTCTAGGAAAGCTGGATATTTACATGTAAACAATCTATATATGTTAGTGTTTATATGTAAATATGAAATGTTCCATGCCATACTGTTCTGTGCCATTTGTGCCTTAGTTTATCAGGCATGCTGACAATTAATACTCTTGGTGGTGACTTTCCTTTTTCCCTTAAGGACTCTGTGCATGATCTTGTACGTTGTGTAGTTGCTTCTGAAGAAATTGCATGTGGATGAGCTGCATGCCAGGGCTCAACCCCCATCTTGGGGGGTTGAAGTTGATCATACCCAAGAAAAGTTACTTGTTGTGCATGTCAACACTTAAGTGAGACCTTGGCATCAATATGCCAAATATGAGCCTTGTTCCAAAGAATGTGTTTGTTCCTTGCCACTTGTTTTGCATGGCCTTTCGCACGCTGTCCTCTCACGGTTTTTGTTCACATAAATAAAATGTCCTGTTTGTGGTTTTAACTGTGTTGTTTGTCCCTATGCAATACATCATTAACACCAGGAATTCTTTGTCAGTTTTTTTCCCCACTCATGCAGAGTCAGGATCAGGAGTGAAAGTAGTTTGACAGATTTGGACTGTTCTTTGCAGAAATAGGGCTGTGAAAATGGCCAAACCTGGAAACTTCCAGACTTCCTTCTTTCCTCACAGGACTTCTAGGTGACATCAGCTACATGTTCCTATTCAAATGTCCAGTTTACAGCTTTCCCATGCTTATTTTTCATTGTCCACATTATAGCTCATATTTCAGATTGCAAATTGGTTAGATGGTCATGAACTATATGTTAGCAGAAAGAAAACCAAGTCTAATCACAGGGTTTGGGTGCCAGTTCAATAAAAATAACAAGAAACTGTATACTTGGTATCTCTTTATGGCTAGCAGATTTCTTGGAGGACAGGTAAAGGCTAGCTATGGAGTAGATGGCAATATTTGCCTTCATGAACTTACCCTGAATAAAGCTCTTTGTTTTGATTGGGACTTGAAGTAAATAGAGTCTTGGGACTTGCTATTTTTTCAGTGCCAAGTAGCACTTTGTTGCATGTCGTCTATTTTGGCTGTCTTGGAGATGTTACAAGGCAAATAGGATAAGTATAAAATTGTATGATATGGTCCAAGGACTGCAGAAATATTTGGCAATTTTTTCCTGGGTGGATTTTGGATCAGATTTTAATCAGACACTCTGTTGCTATTACCCACACCCCAGTATTTGCATGGCATCTTATTTTTCATTTCATGCCTTCTCATTTCAAATACTGCATTCCCTCCATGATTTCCACTATTGTTCTCCATTTATCAGAACTAAGAACGATCAGCATGATAGCAGTTCTGTCCTGCATGGTCCCACACATCTGTAGGAGAGAGTCAGAGATCCTTAGAACATGTGGCAGTGGCCACAGTGCCTGAGCGATGTGCTTTAGGCTGCTGTCAGTAGGTGTCTGGGTGACCAGGTGACCCTTTCCCTTTTCATTCAGCATCAAATCGATGCTGTTACATGGTATGGTGCTCCAGGGCTGTGTGTTAGAATCTTCTAATGATGCCAGCATCTACTTCATTAATGCATCCAGAGTCATTAGCAGACCAGCTGCAATCTAGCTAATAATTGCATTTTGTCTATCCTACTTCCCCCTCGGAATAACAATCAGTCAGTGCTGTTTATAACTGTTAGTTCCAGAGGACATTAGAAATCTTGCAGATATGATCTTGCTGCAGTGCTGAAACTCCAGATGAGCTCAAGATCTGTGTGTCAGTGAGACATTTCAGTGACCTGTGGTATAAGAGTTGGAACCTGTGTTTGATGACTTCTGACAATTTTCAGCATTCTTTGTCAGGTTTTAGAACCTAGCCTTAGTTGGACATGATCACAGCACATCTTCATTTTCAATGTCAAGATTTTCTACTCAAGTTGGTTTATTTTTAAGTTGCATTAATTGTGTGGAAAGTTTAATGAAAAGTCACCCAGCAATTTGCATGAATTAAATCATTTTCAAGTACTAATTAGAAAAAGTGTGAAGAGCACATTAAGTATTGAAGCAAAACATGATTTTGGGTTAAAGAAGAAAACATTCAAAATTACTAGGGGTTCAAAGCATTATGGTCACGGTAAGGTTTTTGATTTCCTTATCCTGCTCTTTCCATGTGTTAGAAGACAACAGAATCAGTTTTCAGTTTAGTTTATGCTTTTTTTGTTCAACTTCCATTTCTAAATTGAAGTAAACAATTGCATGACTAGAGTAAATAGAATTTCAATCTAAAAGCTACAGTCAGGAGAGTCGAGTAGCAGGATGCCAAAAATAAATGCGTGTGTTTAAATGGACTCTGAGGTGCTTTTTGCTTGTCTGAGAATTTTGGAAATTTAGTGCATCCTGATCACTTGCATGGAGGGCCAGTGTTTCCTGTTCAGAAAGGACCATATTCTAACACCCTTCTGAATAGTAAGTCACAGAGTACCAGCCAGATGGTCATCTTGAAACTAGTGGTGCTGTTATTGAAATAAAGGTGGAACAACCAAAAGAATTTTTTTTTCCAAGAGGAGTTAGTTATAAATCTGTGAAAATAAAAGGTAAAATGTAGCTAATGACTCTTTTGCTTTTACGTTAACCAAAAAAATTCTACATTTTTTAAGGGGCAAAAGAATCCGATTTTTGGTACACTGACAGAGAACAGTTTGTCTACAAATTCTTGCATCATTAAATTTGAAAAACTTTCATTTTCTATTTCTCTGAAATGTAGAGTAGTGGTAAATTATTCCATAACTGTAGACATCTTTATTTTAAATTGATCCAGCATGGGCCAGGTCATTTAATTGTTATGTGCTGCATTCTTTCTGACTATGAAATGGTTTAAAAATTAACCTTTGTATAATGCTTAGCAAACTGCATCTGGATTAAATATTTTGAGAAAGTTAAGACCATTCCTTTTCCTTATTGCCATAGTGAAGCTTAAGACTTCCCTTGAGGAAACTGTTGGCCCAGCCCCCATATTCACTTCTTTCCCAACATGTCTTTACTGCTCTCCAGTGGAAGCCTTGGGAAAAATCTTATCTATACTGAAGTCAGTAGAAATAGAATGTTTTCCTTACTGGGGCAAAGATTTCCCTCTGGAGCAGGGGGGGGTTTGAAAAGTTTAGAAATTAAGAAAGCTTGGAGGCACCAAATCAAACAGAAAAGCCATGAGGTTTGTCTGCAGTAGTGTTTCTACGTGCAGTTATTTGTGGGTTTTGTAAAAAAATATTACGAAGATGGTGTTTTTTTTTAAATGCTTCTCCCTGCACAAGTCTGGAACACAAATCTCATGTGTTTAGTTCTCTGCTTTACATTTATTGTTTCCTTGTAGTTTCTGCCTCAGAGAAGGTCTTATTTTCATCCTGAGACACTCATGAGTTGCCTCACTGCCCTTTGAGCAAGAGTCTGATCCTGCAGCTAGCTCAGTAAGAGTCACAGTTGAGACAGTGAGCTTTTAAATTCCTGGGAGCAATGACCTCGGTGCAGCAGCTTGAAGTCTTTCACATTATAAATCTGACTGTTTCAGTTAGCTTCTTTTTGTTATAGACAAACTCAGCAGTGTTCATTCGGAGCACTTCCCTTGCCATTGTGTCTGCATTGCCTCAGGAGCAGTAATGCATCTGTGTAAATAAGATGCTTGCTGACAGTATAAATTATGTAGTGGCTTCTGGTTTTGTGTATGTTGCTCAGAATACTGTTCTTATGGATGTTTTTCCTGCATTCTGTTTTTCCTTCAGCCTTTCATTATCCTAAGCTAAATGTGTCCCAGTTGATGAAATCTTCCTGGGTGAGAACAGGTACGTACGGTCTCTGTGAGTATGTAGAAGTGCAATTAGTTGTGTTAGTGGGATAACTAGCCTGCATAAATATCAGTAGCTTAGAGGTGCTGCATTTTTATGAGGTAATAGCATGTCTGAGCTGAATAAATTCTAAAACCAAAGGCCCAGTGACCTGGAATATGTGCAAAATATAAATCCCTGGTCTAGAATTAACTGCTGAAATGCCTTGATAATTCACACAAAGCACTTCTTGTCTATAAGGCAGTTCATTCTTAGTGAAACAACTCAGACTGTCAGGCATAAAGTGTCTATTCTGCATGTTGTCAATATGCCACATTGATTTTTAGATATCTACTTTAAGTGAAAATTAAAATTTTATTTGTGTGACACTTTCTACCAAAACATGCCCAGAATAAAACAGAGTGAAAATAGATGAATTCTGAGTACATGAAAGAGTTTCATCATGTTTCATTGATCTCTTCTGATTCGTTCACAGAAGATCCCTCCCAACAAAGTCTTCTGAATGTTTTATTCTGTAATTTACAGATGTGGTTGAGCTGTCATATTTAGGTGCTCAAAGGTTGTTGAGGTTGCCTACCTGCTGTAGGTCTTACCTGCTGCTTTTAAGCTTGACTGGTGAGGAGGCTTTGCCTCCCAAACTTGTTCTTAGGGTGCAGGTGCCCCACTGGATACACTCTAGTCTTCCTACAACTTTTATCACCTATAGTTCACCTGTTGTATAGACTTACTCTTTTTTGAAGGTTTTTTCGCCTCTCACCGGTCACCACTTTACTCTTCAAGCAGGAAACCAAACTGCACCTTAGTTTCTGAAGCCCACTTGGTTTGTTTTGGGGAAGGAAGGTGTAGAATTTCAAATAATGCTCACTAATGTGGGAGAAGCTCCTATGCGTGTCTCGTAACCAGTGGTGTCCTTCCTTAGAGGTTTATCTTGGCTTTTTTTGGCTACACCTGCTCCCTCTCTTGCTCAGCCTTAGGTTTGTCCATTGCTGTTGAAAATTCCCTTAGCTCCTGCAGTAAAAAAATGGGTTCTTCCAGCTCTGAAATCACATTCCCTTGGGTTTTAATAAACTTCCTGCCTGTAAGATTCTGAAAGCTGCTTGTAGCAACTTTTTTTTTTTCTTTTTTTTTTTTTTTTTTTTTTTTTTTTTTTTTTTTTTTTTTTTTTTTGGATTTTTTTTTTTTTTTTTTTTTTCTGTAGAGGAATTTTTTATAGTCTCAGTTCTTGCAGGATTCTGGGAAGAGCTAGTAGACTTTGGCTGGGTTAGTGCTTTCAGTCAGTGTTTTGTATCGTAAGGGTAATGAATCATGCCATGGGAAAGTGATAGAATCTATGCATGTAAAGATTTTTAATATCAAATTACCCAGATGTATGTGCATGTATCCCAATAGTCATAAAAAGCTGGGATATGCAGTGTTCTCCCTCTGTTGTAGAATACAATTCATGCTATTAAACATAATTTATTGATACTGAAATCCAATACACAGCCAGGAACAGTTTTCAGCTTGGTTATATGTAATAGCCTTAGGTCACTGTCTATTTTGCTATTTAATTCTGAGATACTTAATCTGTCATTGAATTTAGAAGACAGATACTGTTGATCTCAGTGAGAAATCATGAAAATGTTTCTTTTTCTGACATCTGCAGTGAAAAGCTTCATATTGAAAAAGTGCCTTTAATATATTTGGCTTAAAAATTAAAAAAAAAATTAAAATTACATTTCATTAATTTTTATCTAATTTGTGGCTTTTTATTAAGCACCACACTTAGAAGGAAATAAATGTGGAAACACAGAAAAAGCGGCTTCTAACGATACAATCATTTTTAGTGGAGGAGCATTAAAACTGAATTTATTTGATGCAGTCAGCAGTGAGTTGGTTCGCTGTCCTGGAGGATTGTTCAGTTGGATCATTTGAAAGATTGTTGCTCCATTCACTCCACATTTCTCTAACTGGATGCCATCTTGCTAGTAAAAGTCCACCCTTTTTTTTCATTTTCCTTCAGGGATTCCTCTCAGCATTAGCTGCCCCAGTGACCCAGGGTACCTGGTTGCCAAGTGAGCAGGGCTGCAAACCATTTTTTTTGTGCTGTGATTGGCATACTTTTTAATCTTATCAGGGGAAGTTGCACTTGAGTATGTGCTGCTGTTCTACTTTTTCACCATGACTCTGAACCCTTGCCCTCCCCATCTCCAGCTCTGTATCACTTCTGAACACAACACTTTTGACTGTAATTAGTTGAAGCAGACAATTTAGACTGTTTTCTCTTCTAGTAGTTTTTAAAAATTCATTGAATGCTCATGATTTTAGGCATTTTCAGAATTGAAATAGTTTCCTTATTATCCTGGGTCTCTCTAGCCTGGTTAAGGTTCCAAAAAAATCCTCTGCCAGACTTTTTTTTTCTCCCCCAAACTACTTATGTTGACTTTTTTTCCCACCAAATGTCTCCCTTTTCCACCATGTAACCTCCATCTGAACAGCTCAGAATTCCCATTTAAATACAGGTGCTCTCAAATTGCCCCTGAGCTGTCACAGGGCCGTTCAAAGCTCGCAATTGAAGTTGTGGAGAAGAAACAGAAAAGTTTTACCGGTGAATTTGTTCTGTTGGCTTGCTTTCTGTGCAATGCAGTTCTCCTGGGCGTCGTGGACCAGCGAGTTCAGGAGGAGGTGTTCCGGGCTGAGATGGAGAGGAAACTCGCTCACCTGTTCAACGAGGCCTTGGTCAGAGGGCGGATCTGGAGACGGGCCAGCTTCGCGGGCGGCAACATCGTGCAGGTATTGAGAGCTCAAAATCAGGGGGTGAAAAATAAAGGATAACAAATTACTGAATGAGTTAATGTGAGTGTTAACAGAGTGGTCAGGTTTTGAGTTGAGAAATACAACTCAAAAGCACGTGTCACCTTTAGCTAGTTGGTGATACTTGTGTTTTGCACCTAAAATACATTTCTTTTAAGCACCATGTAAGTCTTTTAAGCTAAACATAAGAAATTCAAATAACTGATTAAGTGCCTGCTAAAAAAATCTGATAGCTTCTTAGAAACAACATTGAAAATTATTTTACCAACATCTTCTTCTAAAAAAGTTCTGTCTTGTTTGACTTTCATGGAGTGCCTAGCAAAAGGAGACAGGATGATCATCTGAAAAAAATAATCTCCTGGGGCAGCTACTTCACACCTCTCTGTGATGTTTTGGCAGTGGTGTAGAAATACAAAGTAGAATTGTGTGTGAATTGATGCAGCAGTAGAGTAGTACATTCTACCCTTTAACAACTTCTTCATCACAGTAGTTCTGGTCTCAGGGTCGGTTTTCAGGTAAAAATGATTAATCATGCCAAATTTTGCACACATAGCAACATGGGTTATCTGGATTCCAGTTCTGCTTTAGAATTTTGCCACAGGTGGATTTATTCACATAAAGTTCAAGAAGACTTGGATATTTAATTTAAAGTTTTAAATTCTGATGGTTCTTTCTAGTCAGTTGAACAGCCTAAAAGCCAAAGTACTTTTTTAATGGCTCATCTTCTTAAAAATTACCTTTTCCAGCTAATTCATTGACAGTTGGTTTACCTCCCAGATGCCCTTTTTGCATTTCAGACCTATTGTCTTTATTTAATTTAATCCTACAGTTTTTGCTACCACTTAAATTTCCAGATGTTGGGATATTCTTACTTCTGCTTTCCTGTCTCAGAAACATCTGTTTCAGTAATAGAGATTTTATTTTATTTTTCTTCTGTACAGCTTTGAATTGCTGCAAATAGGTGTCTGCTTCAGATGTCCTATTCCCAACACCTCTTATTGCACTTGTTCATTATGCCTTTGTCCTCCCTTTGCATATAAATTAAACAAATATTCCTTATGTTGCTAGAGAAGATACCACAGCCTATAAAATGTGTATGTTTAGATTACAATTTTATGGCTTTGCACAATAAAGCTCAGGTAATTTATTTTTTCATGCACAAAATTATGGGCACATCCTTTTTTAGATAAGGAGTAGTGCTTTGGAAAGTGAAAATACAGCATTTTTCTTTTGACTTTGTATTATGTACTGGGACATAAGATGAGGTGTGCAGCTCATGTTCAGACAGCAGTGCTGCTCATTTATGCCACTTAATTAGTGCAAAGAGCCTGCCAACTGCTGTCTTTGGGCAGAGGAGGATTCTATTCATTACAGTCAGCACATCTTACCATCACAGGGCTTCTCCAGGTGCTCCCAGCCCACACTTTCAAGTAAGGGTTAGAACTGTGATAAAGGAGATGTGGAAGAAGGGAGGCTGAAGAGGCAGAATAGATACAGTGAGGTGTGTTTGCTGGGTGTCCTGCTTTCCTGCATGACAACAGCGGATACCTGCAGGTGCCACAGCACCTTGGTGGCTCCCTTGGCAGGATGTTCAGGTGTGTGGCAGGTGAGACAGCCTGAGAGGCTGTTGTGTGCTGCTGGACTGATACACCTGGCAGTGGGCTCCAGATTGAAGGATGGTTTCTTTCAAGGGTGTCCCCTGTCAGCTGAGGGTCTTGTGCATGGGCATCTGCTTTAAACCTTTTACTGCTGTTAATTCTGCTCCTCATAGCCAAGTTTATAAACTCTGTTTGAAGTGTGTTTGTGTCTTCTGGGAGAGCTAATAATGTTTCTTCTGCTTTATATTCAGATTTTCCCATATATATTTCTTGCACACAAATCAGTGACTGCTATGATAGTAGAGCACAGCGAAGTGAGAATAAGAACAAAAGCTGCCAGCACCAAAAGTGTTGCCTAGTTTTATTAACAGAACATTTATATATATCCATTAAAGACTAGACTCACATTTCACTTGTGTTGTGACCCTATAGACCAGAGTTTTTCCTGAGGTGAAATATATTTATAGTGTATTGAAATGTGACATTTCTAAGCTCTGTGGAAAATCAGGACTGCAGGTCAAGAGGTGAAGCAATTATTTGTGAATGTTACTGCAGGCATATTAGTTTCCTTTCACATGCTCAGGAAATAGAAGTGATACCTTGTGAGGTTTAGATTTCATTTCTAAAGGCATGTGTTAGTACTTAAGAATGTTAAAAATTATGCTTTAAACCTAGACAGTCTGAAAAAGAGCTTTGGAGGGTACCCAAATAGCAGGCTTTCCCCTCCTGTTTGACTGTCTGTGCTGTTAACAGGTGGCACTCCACGATAAAAAGAAAAAAAAGCCTGTAACCATTTTGTACAAAAACCCCTCTGAAGCCTCACACCTGGTTGTTATACTTCTGATAGTTCCACTGATTTTTGTGTGACGTTGTATTAATGTTTCCCAGAGTAAGTCATACATATTTTCAATATGCATCTTCTGTTGCTGCACATTTGAATACTGACTGTGATTTGCATTGCATCTCCAGAGACCTTTGCTATATTTTGTCAATAGTTTACTGTATTAATTCTCATTACATTTTTTAGGAATTAAATGGCTTAATTGCAGTTTAAAAAATACACCAGCAGATAATAAAAAAAATCATTTTTCTTCCTTTCAATATGCTTGGTCCTTTGAATCTAATAGAAAGTGGAAAGATGATCCTAGTAAATTAAACAAAGAGGAGTGTTCTGATTTAAAGAACATGTTAGGCAGCATTTTAGTTGCAGTGTGTGTGAGGAAGTAGCAGCTTATAAGAGAATGTAATGACTGGATTGAGCTTTCCATTAAGGCAAAAATTCGTTTCTGCTGACAGCTTATGTGTCTCTCCTGTCTGAGGAAAGCCTGGCTTGCTGTGAGTTTTTAGGTTTATAAATAAAGCCTTTGGGCACTGCTGCTGCTACACCTTTTCCTCTGAGGCTTTTGGCCCCTCCAGTTGCTGTCCCAGGCAGCAACTTGTCTGGTTGCTCACAGCCTGTTTGTACCTCTGTGTGCTGCCCACAGTACAGCTTGAATTAATTGCCCAGACACTAAAATCATACTTTTAATGAGACAGAAAGAAGATCTTTTTTGATTTTTTTTTTTCCCCAATGTGATGAAGGAAGGAAAAAAGGGAAAATAACCCTCATGCACGAGCATTGGAGATTGTGTGTGCATATCTGCTTGTTTCTAAGTTGTGCTCATGCCTTCAAGACCCTGAAACAGTTCACCCAGGGGTTGCTTGCCCCTGTGGGGATTGCTGGCCAGGGCATCCCACTGCCTGGCTGGGACTCTGAGAATGCCTTGGAAGCTTCCCCACCACTTGGATTTCCGTGCTTGAAATTACAAACCAGGTTTTGTTACCAAGGCAACTCTGTTCACTGACCTATGATATTCACTTGAAAACACTCTTTAAATTAAATTTACTGACACCTGAACACAGTTAAGCCTTTCCTCTGTGGAGGTTAAATGCACATCTAGTATCAACAAAGATGGTATCATTTGTGTACACAGAAGTTGAATTAGTCTTTTCTTCTATTTTTTTTTCTTTCTTCCCCACCCCACTTTCTGCCTCCTGCATTTAAAAATCTATCTCCTCCCTCCCTATGTCATCCCTCACTGCCAAAGTATAAATGTAAAATGCTTAAATGCTTCCTTACATGTGGGCTGCTTTGCTGGATGCCTGGCAAATAGTGTTTGTCTCTGCTTGCATTCTTAGCATTCTCAAGGACAGAGACTAAACCAGTCTGAAGCTGCACAAAGAGTATAATTTGGAACCATGTGTCACAAAACTTAGAATACAGAAACTCTATTAGAAACAGGCACAGTGACTGTGTACCTCAATTCCATGACCAGATTTAAAACAGTTTAAACCCAGTATGCCATCACCTGTGTTTCAGAAAACTCAGAGGCTAGGCTGGTTACAAAAATCAATAAGTAAAATTTAGTGAATCAGTGTGACAGAGATGAAAACTGAGGTACTGATATTGTCACAGGTACTGTGTTTATGTACTAATCTAATTGTTTTGTATTTCCTTCCAGACTACCCTGCTAGTTATCAGCTTTCCCAGAACAGAAATCCATAACCATCTCCCCATGGTTTTGAAATTATGTCTGCAGCTTCTCTCTGTAAAGCTTCTCTCTCTCTGTATGGTGTGAGCAGTCATAAAATACTGTGTATTCAGAATGAAATATTTCAGATAAAACTTAGCTTACAATAGTGAGCTTATCGCATCAGCACTAGCCTGCACCTCCACTGAACTTCCTTGTGCTTGTTCCCATATTCTCTGTGCTGTGTTGAAATACCTCCAGCTACTTCTTCCTATCTCCCTTCTCACTGTTCTCACTCATCCCTGTTCCTCAACATAGGGAGCCATATGCTGTTGTTTTTAATCCCGTGTTAGAATTCGTACAGTTTCAGTTTTGACAACTTGCACTGGAATCTTGTCCTTCTTGGCCTCTGCCTTTTCTAAAAGCAGCTGTGGAGAAGATCCTTTGTTAACCCATTCAGTCAGCTTGGGACCATTACCTGATGTGTGTAACACACATAATTATGCTCCTTCTTGGCTTCTTCACAGGCTGTAAAATACATGACAGTTCAGTTTAAGAATTTTCTCTGATTCTGTTCCTGTGCTGTGCAGAGGGGCTTCATAAAATTGAAACGAAGAGCCCACTGATTTTCAGTCCCACATGCCCTTTCAACTCCCACACCCTCCATGTGAGTTAAGTGCTGTTTGGGAGGGTTTCATCTGTGCTGGAAGAAGATACCAGTCTGTACACTCTGCTGCTCTGTGCAGTGAGACCAGGCTGTCTGTGGCAACCTACCCGAAGCAGACATAATATAACACTGTGGGCATTTGTTAACTAATTGTATATTTGAGGTCCATGAAGCCAAATTTAGCTTCACAGCCACCAAATATGTGTGTTGAAACCTTATTTATTGATGCTGTTTTGTTATCTTCAGTCAGGGATTTGTTTTTCCTTAGCTGGTAGAAGAGGGAATGGTGTTCAGGTGAGCAGCAGCATCATTTAATAGGTCCTGTTAGCAGCTCTTGCTGTGTTTCAGAGATCTGCACATTTTTCTGCTCTATTTGTAGATACTGTTTCTTGCATCAAATATGGCTGACACTGAACATTATTCTTTGCTTTCAGTTGATTTGTCCTAGAAGACTTTTATGACAATTGTGCTTTCTCTTGTTTAATTTTTCTCCTTTTTTAATATATATATACAGCTTGCTGTTACCATTCCTGGGAGATGCTTTTTTATGACATGTTGAGTTGCTGTTCCCCAAAACCAGAACATCATTCCCGTTGAGCTAGAAATTGTACTTGTTTCCTTCAATGTGGTTTGTTTAGTTGGAAACTAGGGAAGACAACAATGCAAAGATTTGCTTTTGTAAGCCTCAGACATGCAAACATTTGTGTGTTTGCTTTACTTTAGGCCTATGGGCAGTTTCTGAGATTATAATTTATTAAATATGTACTTTATAGCAGAAGGATAATTCTGAAGGAAGCAAAATACATTGCTCTATTTATGTCAATTCCTTCCAGAGCCCTTCAAACTCTTTAAAAAAAAAAAGACAGAATACCTCCTACTATTTTTTTTGTCCTAATTCTTGTTAGAGCTCACCATTGCGTGGTAAATGGTTAAACAGAGGAGAGTTGTTATATAAAAAGTTGTTATATATTCCTGTAATTTTACAGGAATTCAAAGTTATGTGGTTCTCATATGCAATGTAGATGTTTGGTGGTTAGAGAGTATCTACAGGGCTACCTCATAGCATGCATTCTTTTGATTATTAATGTCTTTAGATGTAGGTAGGAAGGATTGCTTCCCACAGCGTCAAATACATTCCTTCCTGAAGAAAGGTGGGTGCCAAGGGGAGCTGTTTGGAGGATGAAGGTGACTGTGCGAGTGCTTAAGTTGAAACAGAGCCAAGTTTTATTTGATGCTAACAGAATATTCGCCTGTGTAGCTGCTTAACATTTAGAAAAACTGGAGCAAAGAGGTGTATATGTAACGAATAACAAATCACAGAGCAGGTGTTTAGAGAAGGGAAAAGTGCGGTCACACTTCTTCTAACCAGCAATTGCTAAAGGCAGTAGAGGCTTCCAGGGTGGCACAATTGGCATCTTTAGAGTGAAAGCAGTTCTCTTACTTACCAGATGTGTACATTGTTATAATACAAGTAGGGGGGAAAAGGAAAGGTTTGCCATAAGAATGTATTTTATAAGTGATCACTTCTCTTGAAATTTTCTGTTCAGTTACAATAGGGGAGAGAGAGAACTGTAAGACCAAATGTATGGGAGCTCCAAATAAACACAACTTAAAATGTAAAAGCTTTTCAATTTCCTTTCAGATTGTGAATGTGTCACGCCTAGTTGGTGTTGATAACCCCGTGGAGCTGATCTATTTCGTGGAGGACCAAGATGGGGAGAGACTGAGTGCTCTGAAGTGCTCAGACCTGATGAACAGAGTGGATATCCAGCGGGCTGCCATCATCCTTGGGTACCGCATTGAAGGCAGCGTTGCACAGCGTAAGCCCCATCAAATCCCCACCAGAGCCAGCAAAGACAAACAGGAGAAGGGTGTCTTTAGCTTGTGGCACTGCACAGTGCCCACTGTTGCAGTGCTTTTTTCTTGGAGTGCTGCAGCTTTGACTCTCCTGAGGAACCATAAGATAGTGTTGTTTTGCCTCTTGGAGACCCTGCTGAGCTTAGGGTTGCTGCAGGGTCCTTAAGTCCAGCCTCACTGCATCCACTCCGTGCTTGTGCTGGAAAAGTACTGTGCTGATTAAGACCTGCCTGCCATTTTCATCTCATCCTGCTAGTCCAGTATTTCTTTTCAGTTTGCCTTGCCCAGAGGCTTGCACAAACCTCACAATTGTGAGATGGAAGGGCGTTGGTATGAAATGGGTGTTTCCTTTAGCTGAGTGATGGCTGTGTATTTTAACACAAGTCACTGCTTTTTTGTCTGAAGTACTTCCTCTGTGAAAGATGTACAGTAAGGGTAGTTGGGGCATTTATTTCTTCCATTGAATATGATTGACCTTGGTTTTGTTTGTTTGTCCATCAGTAATATATAAGTAATGTGATCTTTTAATTAATGTAATATGAAATGAATGTGATTTTTTACTAGATACACGTCAAAATAAATAGGATAGGTCATGTAAAGTCATATAATTACTTTATTCAGGAGGCCTGGTATATAAAGTATTTTCAGTTAGTAGCGAGACAGAATACCTACTCAAAATTCTGTGTTACGATCAGGAAAGAAACTTAGTTACCTTAGGAAAAGACAAGTATGATCTGCAAAATACCTCATTGTTATGAATGCTTAATTACCTTTTCTCATTTTTGTGCAATATGGAGGCGTGAGTTACATGGTACCACAGGGTATTTTGCCAACAGAACAAGCATGTGTCTGATATTTAAAATTCTCTGCAGAAAGAAAAGAAAGAAAATAGTAATAATTTTACCATCTGTATGTGTTTCTAAATTTTGTCCCTCATTAAAACAGTTGTGCACACATAGGTCAGTAACATACACATCTGCTTAATATCCATTAATGGACTGTAATGCTGGTTAGGCAGAAGTGAAAAGAGTTGCAAGAATAAATTCTCTTGACAAAAATGATAATTGTTGAACAAACTTCATAAAGTGGTCGTAGCTATTGTGCATGTTGAAACTTGTTATCTTTGACCTGTCAGTAGAAAGTTCTTCTAAGAGTCACAGAGCCATAAAAATCTTTAAATGCTTCTATTGGAAGAAACTAGACCAAAAAAAGGTTATTTTTATAATAGAAAACGTAATGCCAGAAATGAGCTGTTAGATATATAAAATATAAGATTTCTGTGTTCCTTTAAGTTCTAGGCTCATCATTGAAATGGCTACTAGTAAAATGATGTATAGAAAAAATAACTTGAAAACATTATTTTTAGAAAGTGCATCAATTTGACTAGAAATGTAATATTGCTATAGTTTTTAGTCCCATAATTAACCACTTTGCAAAATTAACAAATAAATGTTTTGTCATTTATTTCAGTTTCCCTTTTACAAAAATGACTTGTTTGATTACATTTTCCAGCAGTTTTGTCTTCTGCTTGGGGCTAAAGGATCTCACACACTGACAATGAAACAGAGAGAAGAAAAAAAGTAATCATCAGTGCAGAGCTATACAGCTTGTGGAGGAGGTTCAAATTGTTTTTGATAACAAAATGTTAAAGAGGCAGCTGGTGATAGTGCCTAAAGCAGAAAACAGGCAGCAGTGTTGCAAAGTCTATCTTACCTTTGCTAGTGGTAGAGTAATTTTTTTAGACCCATTTCACTATGTCAGCTTATTTTTGGATTACAGGATGGTGTGGCAGAAGTGCCATTTTCGTTAGTATTTTAAGCACGGGTCTTCAGAAGGTGGGCCAGGACAATTGATCTCCTGCGCCATGCTTCCTGAGCATGACATACCTTAACTTACAGTGGTATGCCATTTCCTGTGATGTGCAGCTGCTTTCTGATAAATTCCTGAACTAGCATTTACAAGACCATAAAAATAACCTTGAAGCGTCCTCAGTTTAAAACACAACAAGATGATACTGCTGTCTTCCTTTTAACTTCCCAGCTGTGGAGAAGCTGAAGGAGTCCACTTCAGAGACACAGAACGGCAACCTCTGGATTATCGTTGGGGTGGCAGTCCCGGTTGCCGTGGTGCTCCTGATCGTTATTATTTTATACTGGAAGCTCTGCCGGACAGACAAGCTGGAGTTCCAGCCAGACACAGTGAGCAACATTCAGCAGCGACAGAAGGTAAAAAAGGGGAAGCTGTGCTGAGAGGAGCTTGAGTATTCTGAGAATAAACGAATGTGAGACTCTGAGGAATACCTGGCATCCTTAACCAGCATGTGTAAACACAGTTTCAGAGCATTCTGGCGGGGGGAAACAGGAAAGCAGCCTAATGATAGTTGAAGTCAAGAATCCCGTAGTGTTTTATTTATTCTCCTGGGTACTTGATACTGCATTAGATAGATCCATCCTTCTGAAATGTGGGCACTGAGGCTGAAAGGAGCCTTTCTTTATCACTTCATTTCAAGGCTGTGGATGGGACTTAATAAGAAGAAATGTACTGAGTCTTGAATTGCTGACCTTGTTTTCCCCAGAAGGCTGAATTTTTTTTTTTTTTTGAGAGCTTCTGCTAACCAAATCTGACAGCTAAAGTGCACCACCCATCATACTTCATACTGGAACTAGAATTTGCTAGAACCTATCCTGGCTGCTCCATGTTCTGCCAGAGCTCTTTTTGTTGCAGTTGTGAGAACCTGTTGCAGTACTAGAACATTCATTAGTGGATCTTTGTGTGCCTGCATAAGTGAGCTTGTTGGCCAGTGTTGGTTAGGATAGTGAGAAATTCAGTACTCCTGTCTTTTTCTTGCCCAAGAGTGTAAATCAAAAAAATTTGTGATCCAGGTTTTTCACAAAGGACGTATTCAGTAAAAAGAATGATAAAGTGCCTGAAAGGTTACTTTCTTTTGACAGCCAAAGAGAGCCTGTCTGTCAGAAATGCTTGTTACTGACTATACCTCCAGAGGCATTAATAAAGGCAAAATAATCTGCCTGTGTTAATCCTGTGGTACTGCATTCATGTTCTGCACTGTGACCTCATGTTCAGTCACTCGGTTTTCTCCATAACAAGCCTTGTCTGTACACCATGCTCTTTCAAGATAATTAATGATGTGAAAGATGAGAGAAACAGAAAGCGCCTGCACTTCCAAAGCAGTCAGAACAAATCAATACCAACTTCTACTTGTCTTGCAACTGCGAATTGTGCGTCAGGATCCAGGCTGGCAACAAGTGGTACCCTTTGATGAATGCCACCCCCAGTACCTTGTTTCACCTCTGCTGTGGTAATATGTAACACACATTTTTGACTGAGGAAGTTCCCCACAGTAGTTTTCACTAATTTGAGAAGGGTCGTACAAAAGAGGCAAGAGAGGGCCATTACCCTTGGTACACTGTTTGATCACATCTTCAGTACCTCTCTGCTGTCACAAGCTTTTTTTGTAAGGAAGCAGTTGGGTTGTATTGGCTGTAAGGCCAGAAACATCTTTCATATAATTACTTCCATTTAAAAAAATGGCTCAGTTGCTTTTCCCCACTGCTTCCACAATATTCTTCATCTCAATCATTCATGAGTCAGAAGCCTCATCTTGTTTAAATGCAAGTCTTATTTTGGATTGCCTAGGGAATCTGTCACTTTGCCTTCTTTGGGGAAGTTGCTGTAAGCAAACTAGAAAGAACCAGTAAGGACATCTAGTTTAATCCTTGTGCCACTGGAGGTAAAGCAATAAAAAGTGTCTTAAATTTTTATCACTTTGCACATCAAGCAACTGGAAGAACCTACTTTGCAAACCATTTCCTCCTTTTCCCAGAATAAAAGCAGTACTCTTGCTTCCTTACTGTCAGGCTGTCATTGGGATTTCATGTCTTCAAACAGTGGGTTGGAATTCCAGGTCAGAATAGGGCGTGTTTAACCACCACCAAAGACCCCCAGACTTTCAAAACAGCATACAAGTTATTAGGGACATTTGTCCTCATCCTGCCCTCTAAAATTGTCTGTGTATTTTATACTTTTTATTAGAGTAAATGCAAAGAAGTGATCAAAGGAGTGTCATCATGTGGTCAGGGATTTATGTCTGTAAATAAACTCCATAAAAATGGACTAGGCTTCCTCTTCCTCACCACAGCCACAATTATTTTCAGAGCTTGACCTTGCTACTGAAAGAAGGTGAAAGCCTGCACTACATCTGTAAATAGAAAGATATTTAGGTTAAAGATCTGAGCTTTTCTCTTGGAATCAATATTTCATTTGTAAAAAATGTAAAGATGCATTTATAGTGTGCTAGCTCTTCTCAATTCCATTAATATTTAACAAAAAAATCATGTAAATACAGAGTTTTTCATTAGCATATGTATGGCATATCCATACTAGAAATAGAGGACAATATTTTTCAACCTTGTAATAAGTCTGTAATATGTTTTGTGCTTGAAAATGTGTGTTGATTGGAAGATAAGAAACTGAGACACCTGTTTCTTGTTCAGCTGATACTGGATATCATACTCCAATGGTGCATCTCCAGGGGTGTCACCAGTCTTTCTTCAGTGTCTTCAATTAGCAACTTTAACACAGCAGTTCAGTGGGCAGTAGAATAATCCATTAGAATTTCCAGTAGCAGCTGATAGCAAATTATGTTACCTGTGGCTTAAAAGCCTGGGATGGGCTTGGGAGTGAGGGGAAAAAGCCTGTTTGCTTCGTGCTGCAGAGGCAAGACTAAAAGGTTGGTTCCTTGGAACATCAAGAGAGAGAGCTCTGTAAATGTACTGTAAATGCAGATTGCATAAGTAAGCCACAGGTCATCTTGGAGCTTCTTATTCTTATTCTTAGAATCTCTCTTACAAAGTTGCATTATCCTCTTCAGAGAGATTCTTAGACCCTACACATTTTACTGATTCTGTAGCCGCATGTGTCAGTCATATGTTTCCTTTGTTCTCTTCTTTCATATAATTGTTTCATTCTGCTTTGAAACTCCTGGATTTTCTGAAGTGTTTGGGTATTCACTCAGACAATACAAGTTTTATTTTTAATCCTTTTTATGTAAAGGTTTACTTTTACAGAGGAGGTGTGATTTCTGTGTTCGTATGGCCACCATTAAAAGTAAGACATAAGCTTCATAACTTCATCATCTATCTTCTGATGAAGGAACCCAGTACTACTGTCTGCTGTCAGTTAGACCCTGTATGACTTTTGGGTGTATGGGATATGGCTGCTTAGGTGCACCTTGGTGAGGTGAGGGTCACAAGGTAGATGTTCTACACAGCAATTCAGTCATACTGCCAGCATATCATGCCAGCACACCTAACTGGCTTTGGTCCCTTAAATGCTCTGTGGACACCCCTTTAGAATAGTTGGGTCACAGTCCCTCACTTGTGGTGGTCAGTAATAGCAGACCTCCCCAGCTGAGTTTTCCCACATGGCTGTGTTGAAAAATACCCAGATGCTGTGGTGACAAGTCCACACAGAAGTACCCAAGATTGCATCAATATTCATGTGCCACAGCAGCCTTGAAGCTGATGTGCTGCTTGGCCCCACCCTTAAGGCCAGGTCATTCTCAAAGGTGGTATAGATAATAGCAGGGATAATGTTTCTTCTGAGATAATGACACAGGCAAGGTGGACTGTATACAGCGAAGGCCTGTTCTGCACATTTGATGTACCACTCCACCAGTTTGTGTTCTTTCCATCTGGCCTTCCAGTTTCATTATAGGATCAGTGTCTTGCAGACAGGATGGCACAAGGATCCTGCTTAAAAAGGTTTATGATGTTACTTCCTGCAAAGAGTATAGAGAGGGAGGCTATTATTAAGGGATTTTTTACTTATCTGGCCCAGTGAATATAAATACGTGGGAAATAAAACTGTGCTGATTGATGGTAACAAAACCAGGTTCCATCATGAAGTAAGAAAAAATAAAGGGTCTTGAAGAGATTGTGATTTGCTAATCCATCCATTTGCGTCAAAACAGGATTAATACTACCTGTAAAATGTTGAGTTTCCTCTTCCATTGTGGAGATTAAATGGGAAAGCATGCTTAGATCAAAGTTATTTTTGTGCTTTTTAAACTGAGAGTTAAGGAAACGGGAGAGCAGTGAATCTATGCAAGATTCATTGGTCTGTGCAAGGATAATTCTTTTGAAGAGATGATACTAAGATATTTAAAGGGCACATCAAATATTCATGACTTGTTCTGTAAGCCATAGCATCCTACTGGAAATTCACCTTGATGTGACCTGGGTTGTTGCTCTGGATTAAGATGTCTTTGCCTTATGAAGTAAAAAGATGCATATGTGCTATTTTTAAATAACAAAATTTCCTCGTCCCATTGCCTGTATCTGCCATAACACTGTCCCAACCTTTTGCTTGTCCCAAGCTTTTTTTTCCTGCAAAGAAGCTGTGCCTTTTGTGGGCAACTGAATTTTTGCCATTTGTTATTTTTCCTTCATGAAAAACTCAATGAATTTCTTTAATGCCCAAACCATCATTTTGCTCTGTACCTGTGTGCGAAATGGATTTGTAGAGAATTCTCAAAGCCTTACAGAAGGCTCACGTAGTCTGTTTAATAATTAAGTAATTAAGAAATAGTTGGTTTCTGATTGCGATAGCATGAATTGTAACATCTATATTGTCTCACCCTTCGCATGAAACTGAAAATAGAATAAAAGTTTTCTAAACGCCTCTCAGTTGCCCCATGTCAGAAAAAAGTATAATCCAACATACCTGTACTGGGCCTCTGATGTTTTTGTGCAAAACCACTCTTTTCCTCTTTCCCAGAGAGCAAAAATCATTTTACATGTTATCCACAATGGAAGCAGAGTCAGCAGTATTATTTCTTTCTCTGCGGACATCCAGAAATTAAAATGGAACCTGGTTCTCTAGGGGTTTCACTTTCCCTTCTCTGTGTACAAGTATTTGAAGAAAAATGTCAGATCCCTTCCTAGGACTTTGCAGAGATAATTTCAGCTATAGACAATTATTCAGGGAAGGGCTCCCTGCCCTAATGGCAAGAACTGGACAAGCTAATTGGCAGCTCAGAAGGTTTTGGATGTTCTCCCGTAAATGCTGGGCGTGCTGAAGTCACGGCTTTTGCAGTGATACCTTTGAACGGCTTGCTCAGTTCCTTGTTTATCCAAGGGCGCATCCTAAAACCCATGGGGAAGAATGCCTGCCTCTCCAGTCAGATGTCATTTCTCTCTGGAGCCTTCTGCAGAGACTGAATATGTCCTTCTGGTTCAGTGTCCTTCCTGTGTGTGTTTACACATGGCAGAAGTGGAGTGGGTTGGTCCCCACAGAGCTTTGGACAAAGTACTGCACCTTCTCCTGGAGCTGCAGCACAGGTAATGCCAGAGCTGGAGGGCTGCCAGTTTGCCTCATGTGCCAGCACAGCTCAGCTGAAGTGTTATCATCACCTGGGGACTGTCACCAGCCCTTGCATGTCTGCTCTAATCCGCTCACAGTCACAGGTAATGAGTCATGCCTCCTGCGAGGTGTCTGAGAGGCACTTTTGTGGATTTTTATTTCCTCCCCCCAAGCAGGAATATCTGATATCCAAATGTCATGTGTCAGGTGTAACTTCACACCTCTGAATTGAGAATTTTGCTTATTATTGTATAGTCAGTAGACTATCTCTTGGATGTTCCCAAGATCAGAGGCCAGCCCTGCTGGAGGCTAAATACTAGGCTTCTGCTCCTGATGCAAAGAATTCTTGTGATGTTTTGACATCCTGTAATCCTTTTGTTCATCTGTATAATGTTGAGGCAACAGCTCTGCATTGCAGAAAAATTCAGTCAAAAGATACTCATGTTAAGAAAGGCAGCTGACACCAATTTTATAAAAACTACTTGAAAACTGAGTTTATGAGTTTATGCAAGAGATTCATGTTTGCATAACAAATACCATTCATTTCTAATAGCTACCTTGACTATCTATCCAAACTGTTGTCTTTTGGGGATGGCATACAGGATGTCCTTCAGAGTCAATAGCCGGATTCTAACAAGGGATGCAGTATTCAACCTCTTCATTACTTCTCAACAATACATTTCTCTGATGGCAATTCCTCTGAAAGGCCTCTTTTGTTGAAACTCTTCTGTAATGCGGATTAACTGTTCACAAATGGTAGAAATAAAATACCACACATAGATACACTGCTTATACAAATAGGTATAAAAAGTAAAATGTCTCTATCTGCTTTCCTAGAAGCATTTGAGTATCTGTCTTGAGATCATTCCAAAAGGCCAGCTAGCCCAGATGTCACAAGGAAAAGCTTAGAGAAGGGGAGAAGGACCAGGTGAATATATGGATTGCTTTGCCTTGAGTGACATTTCAGCCTCCAGTTATTTGTGTCTCGAGGACTGTGTCTAGAAGCCATGATATTTAGCAGCCCTCAGCATACTTCTTTTCCATTAACTTGTTTGGTCCTTCTGAGCTCACCTTGGCTGCTGACAAGCATTTCGACAGTGTGTTACATGAAGAACCACATCATCTTGTTTCACCCTGCTTTTGTCCTGCTACTTCTAAGTTTTCTGTGGTGCCCCTTAGTCCTTGTATTGAACGGGACAGGGAGCAGCTGATTTCCTGGGCACTTCATCTTTGCCAATCCTGACTTTATAGACCTCTGTCTCATTGCTATCTATGTCATCTCTTTTTCAGTCAGAGGAGCCCCAGTTTTCTAATCCCTTCTTCTGAACTGGCATTTGAACCTTTAAATAGTTGTGAACATTTTCTAATTCTGTCTGTTTTGAGAGGGGGAGAGTAGAATTGAATATGCCATTCAAAATGTAGGTGATCAGTGGATTTATAGAGTCATAGTGGTTACTTTTCAAAAGGAGTTAAACAAAAAGAATCTGTTTTCAAGATACAGGTAAGTGTTGTGCCATCCTAAACATAACAAACCTCTGAGATTAATATTGGGGAAATAAGTCTTTCTCTCCTAGCAAAAGACGACAGAATCTGCTGTAGAATTTAGCTCCCAGTGTTTTGGGAGCATGGAAATGCGCCAATGTTAAATCATTGTTGCTTAAGGTTTTAATGTGCTACCCACTTGTGGTTGAAACTTGCAGTTTCATTCCAGCAAGGAGAGTATTTCTGCAGTATATGGGAGTGTACTTTCTGTGCATGTTAAATCCCTCTTAGGTATATAAATGTGTGAATCATTGAACCCAACAAAATACCAGCATGAAAAAATAAATGAAAATTGCTGACCTCTGCTCTATCTTGGAAGCCTTTAGTTAAAAGTGGTAGCACTTTTCTCATTATTTGTAGAGAGGATGTGTTTTTGGACTGTGTTGTCTGTATGCTCTGTGCAGATGGTGAAAGCTGTTTTAGAATGTATTTGTTTGCTTCACAAGTTCCGAAAAGAGTTCCCTTAATTTGTATTTTTTTATGTGTTGTGCTATCTCTCTTTGAGTTTGCAGTTGGTGTTGGAGTTCTTTACATGGCCTTAGAGGAGTTATTGTTTAACATAACATAGGAACGAAAATCTGATGAAACTGAGACAGCAGTGACCTGTCTATTGTATAAAGTTGCCAATCTTCTTCTGACTTACTCCTGGCACTTCAATCCAACCAGTGTGCAAAGAAACCTCACAAACTATGATTAAGATACTATCCACCCAGCGGCATTTCTGTCTGAGGAGGAAAGCTAAAACTGTGTGTGATTCAGGAACAAAATTCTGCCTGTTACAGCAGTTATCTCAGCAGCCTGTGGGCATATATGTACTCAGAGTTATGGGCTTTCAACAACATGATCCCTCTTGTATTTGGTGAAATTTACTGAGCTGTCATGGTAATATTAGTGTGGCAGGAAGAAATGCACAAAGGAGAAGAAGAGGGATGGTGAAAATCTTCGAGAAGAATCTGTCTTAAGAAAATATTTCAGGACAGGTGTCTTGAGAATCTCAGGCTTTATAAAGTTTTGTAAGTTCAGGGGTTTCTTTATTTGTTTTTAATCCCACTCCGGAAGCAAAATTCCTGAGATGGTATTTTCTGTGGGATTCCTGCTTTCCCTACTGTTTGTTTGGTGGTAAGCAGTAGCACAGTCCTGATTTTCCAGCAGAGGGAAGGAGGACCAGAGGCTGTATACCAGGTTGTTCTTGATTTTCTGTGTCAGTGCTGGCTTTACAGTGTGCTACTTTTTCCCAACTTGATGGGAGAAACCCAAGCAACTCTTAAGTACATTTTTTTTTCCCCAAGGACAGGTTTGCTCAACTGCTTTACCTATTCCCAGAAATGGTAATAGTTGACCAAAGTGCTATTGTGATGACGAATGGGAAATATAATTTGTGTAGAGATACTTGGTCGAAGATAAGAAAATGGGTGGTATTTTGTACATGCAGCTTCTTTTTTGGCCCTCAGGTCTCAAAATCCTTCTTCTGGTTTGAGGCTTGCCATAGAGGGCACAGACTGTCACACCACTGTAGTGGGAGTGTGGTGGCATCCCAAGTAAGAGAAAATAAATACGGGGAACTGTCATTGCACATGCACTTCTTTTTACATACAAATGCTGTAACCAAGTGAAGGTATTTAAATTAGAGACTTCTTTTTGTTTTGGTTCCTAAACATATTTTCTAAAGCAGCAACAGTGAAGGAACCCCTTTGCACATTTCTCAGTGACGCTTAGTGTTGGGTATTTTTAAAAGTAGAATTGGAAGAAGTTTGGCTTATGGTACGAATAGGTTGCATCATATCCCATGTCAGAAAAAACTCACAATGGCACAAAAATACCTCAGGAGATACAAGTGGGTCTTTTTTTCAGTACTTTGAAGGTGGCTATGGAGTCAGAACTCTCCTTCTATGAGATCTTCTAATATGCTTTTTTGATGAATGAAGGGGTTTTGTGTCTTAAATCAGATATGCATTATTGTTATTGAATCCCATGTATAAATTGTATGCCTACTTTACAGGCAGTCCCTGCCCATCATCTCAAAGGGGTTTATGTTGAAGGAGAGCAATGCAAATGAAAATACAGGGGTTGTACTTATGTGGAAGGATATGTAGGAATGAGGATAGAAAAATGAGCTGAATAAGAAAATGAGACCCTGAAAGGTGAATGTGCCTCACTACTTCTAAATTTTTATTTATTGGTAGACTGGTAGGTGTTTTGAATATCTTGTGGAGCAGTGACTGCAAATCATGGAAGAATGATCCTTGTGGGAAGATGTAGATGACTTCTTGGATGAGATAGTAGACACATAGTAAAAAAGAGTTAAAATTAAGTAGACATTGCCAAGCACACAAGCAACTACAAATTACTATCCTTTTTGATGCATCATGAAAGTGAGGGAGTGAATTCACACTAATCCATGTTATGGTGCCCTGGGGATATGGACAAGAATTTGGTCTTGTGAATGTCAGGTTGTGAAGTCAGTTGGCAATGTGTAGTAGCTTTAAGCTGTCCTAAATCACTCTGACTTACATCTTCAACCCACATTAATTTTAAGAACAGCATGTCTCATTGTTTTGCTATGTTTAAGCTTGTAGACCTGCTTTTTTTTTTCTGAAAAGTTTCTTCATCCTGTAACGTTCCGTATGCTAGCATGATCGTAAGGTCGTGAGTCAGCAGGATTTCTTCATGGGGATTCTTGTCCTGTTCGCAGGTTATGGGCTGACACTAGGTACATGCTTAGCTCCTTTATTTTCTTAGAAATGTATGTTAACAGCCTGTGCTCAATTCAGCTGGATCTACAAAGAACAAGGCAAGACCATGGTATAAAATCAGTAGAACATGGTCTCAATACATTATTCTTCATACTATGTCCAAATTCAAATGCTGCTTGTAGGAACTACAGGGAGAATACTGAGTTAAGTGTATTTCTATTCTTCTGCTTTCTGCTGAAATTACTCACTGGCCTGTGAGCAGCATTTGCTTTCTTGGGAAGACAGGTTGTTGACATTCCTGGTGTGTCTCTGCATCCAACAAAACAATATATTGGCAACCATTTTGTGTTTCAGGGGCTTGAAGAACACTGAAACTATTATCTTCTTTTATGCAATAAGAATTGACTGAGGTGCACAGATTTTGTAGGCTTCTGCAGAAATTATTTGATTTTTTTATGAATTGAGTTTCAAATACTGGTTTGGGTTTTTATTTTTTCGTTCAGTATGTAACAATAGAATTAAAATCTCTCTTGACTTAGCAATATGAAATCATCTTTCTCTAAGATTTTGGGCAATTCTGCAGTTGTATAAAAATATAATTCCTTATGAGTGCAGTAATTTAGATGTGTTCATTTTGGTGGTAAGCTTCAGAGTAGTTTCTCTCTTTCCCTTTCACAAATATATTGAAGATAATGAAAACCTCTAACAACTTATATTTAAAACAAGAAGTCTTTGCCAAGACTGGTTTTGTGCAGTTCTGGGTAAAGGCACCTGAGGATGGTGAAAAGATGTTCCTTTTCAGTACCTGAACAAATCACAGTATCAGCACAACTTAAGAAGCGCTCTTAGAAAAGATACTGCATTCTTTTCTTGGTGGTGATTAATATATGAGTAGTAGATGACTGATCCACACGTGGTATCCTGATTACCAGTCCCAAGATGGACAGAGGTGATGCAACCTGTTACATAACTTGATATAAAGAAAAGAAAGAATTCAGCAGGTGGCACACAGAAATTTCTAAAAAAATGCTGGAAACATTGACTTTCAGTCAAGAGTCACACCATGCATTTCACTGAGTCAGTGATCTGACTGTCTGGTCTTGAAGAAGGCAGAGTTGTGGTTCAGTGTCCTTCAGACACTTCTTACTGAAAATGTGGATTTTGACTGCTATCATTTCTCAGTTAAAAGTAATAATGTTGCCGTGGTCTACAAGGGCAGGTATGACAAGCATAGATTGTGTTTTGAAGAAAACAAAGCAGGCTTATGTCAATGTTATTTCTACAGTAGTAATCCAATTAGTATTTCTGTTCTTCAAATAATACTACTTGTACTAAGTGATTATATCATTTTTGAGGGTCATCTTTTCATATTCAGTCATGTATCATGTGTTACATGTCTGTATTGTCACATTTTTCTGTCATGTTTTTTCATTCATATGCATAAACACACATGCGTGCATACAGTCTCTGTATTGGCTGGAGCTGGTAGTGCCAACTTAAGTTTTTTTAGCAGGAGATATCTAGAAATGTTTGGCTGTACAGAACTCTGAAAGACTTGAAGCATTCAGGCCATTTCCATTCAAGTATCCGTTTCATACTAAAACTATTTTTTAAGATGAGAATAAGAGTTTGTTTTCCAAAGAACAAGATTAAGAGAAAAGAAAATGCTCTGTCTAAATTTTAAAAATTGTTATAGAGAAGTTCTAGTGTGGATTCTGAGCTTTAGGGGGATGTAGGGTGTGGAAGGAAAGAGAACAAGAAGGTTGTTTGGTATGAGGGAAATGCTTTTGCTAATTCTGTGGGGAACTGCCAGTTTCTGGCTTAAGTTTTAAAACTTTAGGAAAATGTTTGCATGGGGTTGACAAAGACTTGTTAGAGATTTAACAGTCAAATTGTTAGAGGATTATGCCAGTTCTGTGCTTACAAGGTCTGTAGAGCTGCACCATAAGGCTTAAAGGGTTTTTTCTCTGTTATGTTACACAGAACTTGTTATGACACCAGTTGTTAAAAGTGTAAAGACTGATGAGCCTCAGGTTCTTGGATGCTGTAAACTGGCCCTGGCAGCTGGCCGGAAGAGGGAGAGGCAAGAGACTGGGGCAGGGAGAATGGTTCTGCCTATCAAGGAAAAGTAAGACCAGCTGAGGAGCTTACCTGGCTCCAACTTAAAGAAAATATAGTTATAGGTTCTGTGGTGCCTGGAGTGGTAATAGCTGAGAGTGGCCAGTCCTCTGTTGCCAGCAAGTGTCCATGAAACCCTAAAATCTTAGCCACCCTAGCTGTAAACTTATATGAATAAAAGACTCACCTTGCATCCCCTTCTCTTTTCAGTATGTGTTTGCCAGCTTCTGCATGAAATGAGATGGGGATCCTGCTTTTGCAAATAACATTCTTACATTCTGCCCAACTAATAGCAGAAGGCTTTGTCTGTGCCAAAGATCCAGCAGGGTGGGAGAGGGCAAGAGGGTTCCTGTGGAAGAACTGAATTTATGATGTTCTCACTCAAGACTTTATTGCAATGCCTGTGTGTGAGAGGATCCAGTTGTGGTTGTTTCAGATAATCTTAACTGCCATTTCTTACAGTGTGAGTGCTGGTCTTTGCAGTACTAACAGCCTTTTAATTCAGCTGCTGTGTGGTCTGTCTGCAGATAAACATTTGTAGATACATATGGTGTGGCACATGTGCATGTACACATAAATATATCTGTGACTGTGCTTAGATAAAAGGTTATGTTGGACTGCAACTACGAATAATCTAATCAAAGTTAAAAGATGAAAAATTTATATTTTTGTATGTTTTTTTACTCCCAAATAGGTTTACAAACTCAGTCTGCTGGAGCAATTCTAAGATAGGTTAAGTTCATGCTTCTGACATGCAGCAATCTTAGGAAAACCATACTGGTAACTCCAGTATTCCTGGAATGTTTCTCTTCAGTTGTCCTTCCTCACCCCTCCCATCACACTATTCAAAAAGCAGTAGTAACTTTGCAGGTTGATGAGAAAAGGGTAGAGTACCACCAGATTTTTTGTCAAAGAATTGTGCCTAGCACATGGTTAAGAAATCGTCTTTGGAGCTAAGGGGACTGGAGTCTGTGGAGGGGAATGTAGTGAAATAGAGGAAATGATAATCAGGAAGCAGCAGCAGGGCTGTGCAGGCAGGAGGGGGGTGTATGAAAGGGGTAGAAGAAGGGAAGCCATTGAAGGTTCAAAGGAAGAGTGTCATACAGAGGAATATCTTCTAGGAGAATAGACATTCAAACAGGCCGTAAGTGAGGTGGGGTAACTAAGAAGTTTAATAATCAAAGTGGTGCAACCTGATAATTCTGACAGCAGAAGTGAAAAGTTTGTCTTCAGAAGTATTTGGGGGAGGGTGTGGGGATTTTTGGAAGGTTTTGGTGGAGGGGTTTTATTAAGTAAGCAAGATCCTGAAGAGATATGTTTGACATCTGAAGGGGGGAAAATTTCAGGAAGGCTTCAGTAGATGACAGTGACTCAAAAAAATGGAGACACAGTTACCCCTTCACCTAGTATAGCTCCCCAGTGCCTTTTTGAATCGGTGGTTGCAGTTTTTTGCATAAATTCAATAACTGAATCACCCATAATGCTGAATTGAAGGGAACTGTTCTAAAGCCCAGGACAAATGGACATAGCAGAAGACATCCAGATCTGTTCAAATAATAAGCTTACTCATTTTGTGAGAAATTAATTCCAAAACCTCAGCAGATACACTGTTGGATTTTACAGAAGAGCTTTTATTGCCATCTACTGGCTTAAACAGGCAGCTTGTTCGACTGCGTCACCCTTTCTAAGAACCATTTGGAAAATGTTTGCTTACTGAGAAAATATTTTGAAGAGATTGTTTCAGAATATTCCTTAGGCAAGCTTATCTTTGGCATGATATCAGACGAGTCTGTGTGCAGTTAGCTATGTTGCCATGCCAAGCTTTATGAAAGGGGGTTCATTTAAACATCTGGAACCTGACGCACCCATAAATGCACTCCAGCACATGCTTCACTTTGCAGGAAATCAGCTCTAGGAACACGCAGAGGATTTTGTGTGTGTGGTGTGCAGCAGGCTCTGTGTGTGTGTGTGCTTCAAAAACTGGAGTTGTCAATGTTTCTTTCTGCTTTCAACTTCCAAATTGCATAAAATTGAGTGGGGTTTGAAGAAAAACTTACTCTTAATTAGTTCTTCAGATTTTCTAATTACTCCAAAGCCCCCCAAAAATCAGCAGAGAGCTTGAAACCTGGAGCCTTGAGTAAGTCTGAATCAAGTCATTGATAAGCTTTTCCTTATAAATACAGTTATGAAAGTAAAAGGCCAAATGTGTTTCTCAAGCAAGATGCCCATTGAACAAAATCTTCAGGATAATTTCTCTAAATTCCAAAGTCTTTTGTATATTCTTCTGTCTGTTCAGTATGAAAATCTTAAGAGATTTTTCAGGTGATTTTCTGGCAGCATCAGTACTGGCTGACAAGTCATTGCCAGGCTGCTGTATAACTCAGATCTGCAGAGTGTTTATCTTTCATCAGATGAACTAGGTGTTTGTACAAGCACTCCCAAATTTGGGGAGCTCAAAATGGGAAAGATCAACAGTGACACTAATCAAATATTTTAAATCCTGCATCCATTTTGGCTGGAAGAAATGGAAATACTACCTGGTGGTGGTAGCCATTTCAGACTGTACACAGGTGTCTACAGCCTTGCACTCACAAGTACACAAAAAATTCCTCATACAATGATTAAATCTAAAGAAATATCAATAAAAAATAACAGCAGCATGAGAAGTCTATTTCTTAGCTAGATTTATTGATTTGGAATTTTAAACTGTGTGTCATGTACTTCAGTAAGGTGACAGAATTGTGGAGAGTTTCTTTTTCTTTACCCTGGCGCTCTCATGTTCATTCCTGAGACTACCATAGCCTGACCATCCTCTCAGTGGCCATTGTTTGCAGATCTGAACCAAAGCCTTTGTAGTCATTGTCACTTACTGTTCCTGTTTCTTGTCTTTGTTCTTTTCTCACAGCTACAAGCCCCCAGTGTGAAAGGCTTTGATTTTGCTAAGCAGCATCTGGGCCAGCACAATAAAGATGATGTCCTGATTATCCATGAGCCAGCTCCTTTACCAGGACCTATTAAGGATACTACCCCATCTGAAAATGGAGATGTGCCCAGCCCCAAATCCAAGATTTCCACAAAGCCTTCAAAGACTGTTCGACACAGAGGGAGGTCAGTTCACAGAGATCAAAACAAATTGTAGTAGACAGCAGTTTATTAAGGGCCTGCGATTGCTGTATTTTTAGGGCAATTTCAGTGGAAAGGACTGTTCCAGAGCTCCAGAACTTGCATTTTCTAGTGAGCCACCACTGTTACACCTCACTACTCATTAGTACAAGGTTGTGAGAATTTAGTGTTCATTTTTCTTTTAAAGGGAACATACCCAGTTAAGAAGGGTATTTAAGACACTGCTGAGCTGACTGGAGTCAAGTCACTGCTTGTTCACTGGAAACACCAAGTCTGTGTTTTCCAATGCAGTCTCTTTGTGGTCTCTAGCTAATAAGCCAAAGAGTGGTTAAAAACAAATGAAAGCCATTGATGAGGAGTAATGTGTTTCAGTCATTAATAGTGTTAATAGTGATCAATACATATATGAAGATTTGGGATTTCCAAAATGAAGCCATAGCTCCAAAATTCAGGGAAGATGCAGAAATGCTTTTTATGATTATCTGGGGCAGGGGGGGTCTCATAGCAAATGAGCCTTACACAGAAAAATAAATGGTAATTCAGATCTGTGCAAATGGAGAAGAGTCTGTCAACCATCAGCAATGGCAACCTTTTCCAGTGATCATGTGATGTGACTCCCTTGCTGGAAGAAGATTGTGTTTGTAGGATAAGTGTTGTAACAAAGCTGTGCATTAGAGATGGATCTGGGCACAAAAAAATGTGGGAGGTAACACGTGGGAAAAAAATGGAACTCTGAGAAGACCCCCTCTGAGCTTCACTCTCCAGTAATTCTTCTTCCTCTGCCTCACTCTCAGACTTCTTTGTCTCCAGCTCTGCATTCCCTGTGCTTATACCTGTGTGATACTGCACAGTGGGAGGGGAAAAAAAAAGGCAAACAATCAAGGGTTGGATGAGCTGAGAAAGAAACTAATGGTAATTCTGACTGAGCTGCAGGTCTCTAAGGCCAAACTTGCTCCTCTGTTGCTCCTCTGTTCAGCCCTCTGTGCTTCCTCTAAAGCCCCAGTTGTCTTAAGATCCTTGCTTTGACTTCCCCGTGTGGGCTTCACAGAGCTCAGTTTCCCCCTTCCAGATGGTAAGCCTGTCTTCCTTACTCCCTATAGGCCTTGTAAGTAGAAGACTACCAGTGGTAGAGTGGAAGGTGAGCAAAACTGGAAAATAATGGAAGAAAAATGAGCTATACTAGTTTTGGTGTAGCTTACATAAATTAAAACAAAGTAATATAAATCTGAAAGACAGGTGTTTCTGTGTTTCTTTTAAAAAGTTTAGACGTGGCTTAGGACAGAGATGATACATGGGGGAAGGGAAGGCATCTATATTTCTATGCAGATAAGCATAAGAAGTAAGTTTTAAATTTGAGGTTGCTGCTGTATTTCGTCTAGAATAATTCAGAAAATTAGGCAGGTGAAATTTCAGAAGCCAGCATTATAATAATATGTCATGATCCCATTGTAGAAGGCCACCAAGTAATTCAGGTGTGATTTGCCCTTAGTGAAGGTATGTTGGCTGTCACCAAGCCCCATCTAATTTTGCCTTAGCATAGTTTCCAGGACAATCTGCTCCATGATCTTACAAGGCACAGAGGTGAGAGCGACTGACCTGCAGTTCAGGCACTTGAAATGTTTTCAAAAGAGAATCTCTCTCTTCCCCCTCATATTCCCTTAAGAACAAATCTTCCTTTAGGCTTGGAGATGTTGCCATCATCTCCCTACCATGCGGATGTGCCCATGTCAGCTTGCGATTTGAAACATTTATTCCCCGAGGCAGAAGCTGAAATGTGAAATGGTATCATACTGTGTTGTGTTGGGTTTAGCTGCTGGATGTTTTGTGAGGAAATACAGAACTCAGTTCATCACAGTTCAGCTCGGGATTGTATATTACATGCCAGGAAATCTAGCGGTGATGTGAGTACACGTTCTGTATCTGTAAGAAACAACAAACAAGAACAGCTGAGTTCAGAAAGCTCAGCATCCCTAGGCTCCAGCTAAGAGTTGGACCTGTTATTTTGACTTGAGAGTATACAACTGCATACCCCTCAGCACTTAGAAGAAATGGCTAATGTTGACTCAACACTGTTTATGTTCCTATAATTATACTTGGTGATAATTTGGATACGCTGAGAAAAGAGTTTGAAGGGAAATGCAGAGCACAATGAGTTGAAACACGAAGTCAGTAGGAGATCTGGACACAGAACTCCAGCCTCATACTCTGCTGAACCAGGACAAAGGTGATGGAGATGATAGCTCTGCACACCCTCCCCCCCATAGAAAAAGATGCAGTGATGCAGATCTCTAAGCTCATTGAGGACCATTTATCCTCTTTTCCCTGGTATTATTTTTTTTAATTGGGATGTGACATTAGTACTACAGCCCTGCAGATCAGGGCATTGTTTAGGGAGGAGAAAAAGGGAAGTTGGATTCAGAGCTGCAAAGAGTAGATTTAACTTCAATGGACTTGTCAGGCTGCATATAGTTATCTTAGTCTGTGAGCTCTAGGCAGGTTGATATTTAGCCAAGAGCCTCAGTAACCAGTTCAGATACCCATCTAGCCCAAGCAAATCCTGCCCTAATGAGGTTAATGCACAGACATGTGCACATTCTCTATGATTAACTCCCTGCCAGAATAGGAGTGTGTTCACAGGACAAAATGGTCACTAGAGACACTATCACAAAGGCTGATCCCACGTGAAAAGACAGGCTTTGGTGTCAGGCAGTGGTGTGGGCCCTGTATTTTTTTTCTATTTTTATACTATCAGAATAATTTTACAGTTGAAGTATTTTGTTGGAGCAGATCATGGTATTTTTTTTTTTCTATACTGCCTACAAAAGCTGCAAGCACTGAGATTGTAATTTTTAGATAACAAATGTTCTTAAGAATCTTTTGACTGCATGGAATAAATACATAAAAGAAGCATTTTTGAATGGCCTTACATTTGACTAGTCAGGAAAATATTTACATAGATTTGTATTGTTAGCAAGAGAACAACAAGTTGGTAAGGCTGAATGTTAGACTAGTTACTTATGTGGGTTTCATATTCCTAATGTAATTATTTTCTTTTTGAGAGGTAAATTGCTAGTTACAAATGCAGAGCTTTTTCTTCTAGTGTATTTTAAAGGAAAGATTACTTAATAATATGGTCACATGTGAGTTGTGTTGCAGTCATTTTTCACACACAACAACGGTAACATCGTGGCAATGAATATCTAGCTATGATAATGTATTACATTAAACAGAGGAAAACTTTAGCCGATTTCACAAGATATTTTAGCACACGATTTTTTGTCTGTGAGATTTATTCCCCCTTGCAAATTTGCGTTACGTGTTGGTTTCTTTGTTTTGCAATGTTTGTGGCAGAATTTCGCCATCAGATGCTGAATCCACAGCAAGTGAACAATCCAGTGGGAGGGAGACAGGAGAAGAAAGTGCAAGACCATCAACTGTTGCAAATGAGGGCAAGCCACGAAGAGCAGTGAAGAAGGGTTTGTCACCTTTTTTTTTTTCTCCTTGTGTGCTATACTGGTCGCTTTACTCTGGTTGAAGAGTTACTGTGGTGCTGTAACGTTCTTAAACTCACCTTTGGCTGTTGATTTTTCTGCTTCTTGCCACAGAATAACACCTTCATATTTGGTTTAGTTTCTTCTGTTCTTCTGAAGAGCTATACATTCCTTTCATTCCAGCAAGCCTTTGAAACAAATGGCTTAGCAGGAGTGAATCCTGCCTCCTTTTGTCCCACACACACCTCCAACAAAATGCTAATTGTGGCAGAATGGTGGCAGAATTGCAGACAGTTACATGGGCAGTAGAGGTCACAGCAGCACTTCAGACCATGGGAGTGTGTCTGTAACAGTAACTTTGAAAAAGTGACATGAAAAAAAAAGACACCAGAGAGGTAAAAGTTTTATAAATAAGTTGTAAATCAATTATCAAAATGCTTGCATGATTGTACATTAGAACAATCAAAATTCAGTGCTACTATGTTAATAACACTGGTATTTTTTTTTATAAAGAACCATCTTGCTTCCAGTTAAAGTGCCACTATTTTCTTGGAGGTACTCTAAAATATATATATTTATATATTTGAAAAGATGGGAAAACATCTCAGGAGGATTTGAGTTCTTCCAACCTATCTGACTTGAATTCTGTTGCTCTGTTTTACTGTTGTCCCATTTCTTCTTACTGGGAACTCCAAATTCGTCTCTTCATTCTCTATCTGCCTTAAAACTTCATGTAACATTTAACATTTCCTTTTTGTGTAGAAATGTTACATGTTGCTACACCTGAATTACCTTGTAAAGGCAGCAAAGAGACTGTGTAAAATGCATCCTTTACATCTATTATGCCCTTAACTGGGTAAAATACACTATTTTTTCAGCATTTGGTGCCTCTAGTTTGCAAATCATAGGGACTATTTTTAGCATTCAGAATTGGGAGACTCTGTCTGCAGAGAGCTCTCTACTAAATGGAAGATTCAGTTCCCTTTTTGTGCAGCTGAGATTTGGCAGTTTGATCCAAGTTCATGCATTTCATTCAAAAGTAAAAGCAATCATCTTACTGCTGTGTTTTTTTTCCAGTTGCCATTCTAGCTGAATTATTTGTCATAATTACTGTGTTGTCTCTTCTTTTTCCTTTATGTTGTCAGGAGCAAACAGAGTGGGTAAGTAACCAGAGCTGGTAATTGAGTACAAATATGAATAGGGCTGTTGGGGTAGCTGCAATTACATCTTAAGGATGGAAGAGTTTGTCTTCTGAGTCTTAAGAAAATAAAATTGCTTTTGAGCTTTTGAAGTATAAAAAAAGTCTCTGTAACACAAATTACAGTAATCCTACACATTCTTCTAATTTTTTTCCTCCCAATTCTTTCAAATTATTGAGGAAAACATCACTGAAAGAAGCAAAACTAAGGCAGCTGTTGGTCCTGAAACCAGCATTTTATAAACTAGTTGGAGATAATATTTGCATTAGCGTCTTCACTGGAAGCCCAAGAAAAACACGAGGTACCTGCAAAGGAACACAAATATTTTGTTGTGAACTAGTGTTTTCTCTGCCAGGATTGAGACATGGCAAACACAGGGTGGGAGAAAGCTGATGCTGTCTTTGATAATGTATAATATATTTTATCATCTAGTGATGAAATAAGGGCTGTGTCCTCTGATAACACTGACCATCTTATAGTAGCCAGCCTTCTGTCCATCCTTCTGTGCTATGCTGCTTTCCATTGGTGGGTGTAGTGAGTCATCAGCTGCACCCTGGGGATGTCACCTACTGGGATACAAAGAAGCTGTGTGAAATGGATCTCTAATTGCATCATCTGGCATGGTTAAGATACTAGTGGATGAGTTGGAGAATCCCATTGACTTAATCCGATTTTTGGATGAGGCCTTATGCACCTTGACTGCTGTGTCTCTTGGGGGTGCAGGAGGCAGTAGCGTTTCTCTGTCTCCAGCTCTATTGGTTTTCATATGAGATCATAGCTTCCTGACATTTCAGTTCAATCAGTGGTTTCAACTCAGGGAGCAGTGATGAACGTTGATCCTGGCATGCGACCTATATGGATTAGTTGTTAAAACATGATCTGACCAGTATTGGGGTGTTTAGTACATCTGCATTATTTTTTTAGCCTCAGCTGAGTTGTTCTGAAATCAAAATTTCACTCTTCCAATAGCTTTCTAAGGAAGATTTTCTGAATGTGAATAATAGTGTAATATAAGGACTTTGAAATTAGATAAATTAGGCTTATTCTCTCTGTGAAAACTTCTACAGGACCTCATTCATGTGTTGAGTTAGAAACCATTTCTCCTTTTGTTGTATTTATACAGTGCTATGCTGTTCATGACTTTACCTATTTTTTATGTACTTCCATCTTGGTTTGTCTTTATAGACACATTGAATATAGGCACACAGAGAGGATTTAAAGGTCAGATGCAGCTTATGAGGGTTTTTTGTGTGTATCTTTTCTGCAAAAAGGAGTACCATATGATGTTACTATAGAGCCTTACCAAAATTTGTCAGTGGGACTTCTGTTTTACAAAATGAGTCTTAAGAATCCTTTCAGCCAAGAGGCCTCTGCCAAGCACTTGTTTGTGTGTACAAGGGAAAGTTATGGATGAAATGATAAAGATTCGGAGTGAATGCTCAGTGTAATTGAAAATATTGGACCTCGCTAACCAAGTAATACAAATATATTCTTTAAAATTTTATGTTGGGAGGTCAGTGAGCTTGGGAACGGCTGATTGAGTGAAAAGGTGAGGAAAAAATGACTATTGTGGGGGGAAGATGGATGCAGACGTTCAGATTTCTATTGACTACACAATTGCTCTGAGGGATTCACACTAACTCCTTAATGTATCTTGTGCCCCTCTCTGTGAGAGGCAATGCTTGCACACTTCTGAGAGATGCATGACAAATGGTTAAGGTGATACAAATAACTACAGAAGAGAGATGGATATGTTTCATTTAGGCTCTGTGTCTTGTGAAATATTGGGACACAGAGGTCTTGAATGGAGCTGTTACCTTCTTTTTAAGAGCACTTATACAGAGAAATCACATTTATAAATGATGCGTGCCTTCTGTAAATGTGTATGTTTGATAGTGCTTTGGTCAAGTTTGAGAAACATGAATAGGTATTTTGCTTAACTTGTGGCCAGACTGCTTTCCAGCCCAGAAGTAGTATTCTGTGAATATATTAAAACATACTGTTCCTTTCTTGTCCTGCTCCCATGTTGTGCTGGAAGAGGGAAGCAAAGGAGCAGGTCATCTACTGTAACCTCCTACAGAAGACAGCATTCACTCCTCTTCTGAACCCTGTCTTGTGTTACCAGCACATGCTGCAATGGGATCACAGCAGTGACTGTTTTATTTCCCTTCCTGTCTGTTGTAGTTGGATCATGTTGATCAACAGTTGATTCTGTATCAGAATCAAATGAGATTTTCCTCCTGATTTGAATATTGACAAACACATCCTCTTATCAGAAGTCTGTGGAAAGATGTGGGACTCTGTCCCTCAACACTGTTGTGTTCCTTCGTAAGGAGGGTCACAAGTCCTGATCTCTCATTGCTTGTATTTCATGGTGAAAAGCAGCTTGAGAATGTGTGGCTTTATCATGTGGATAAGACAAAAGGTTTTGAAAGTTTTCAATAGCTTTTGGAAGCCCCATCTGCATAACAGTTTCTGATTTAGGTCTAATTCAGAAAAAAAATTGTTAAATCTGTGCTTAACTGCAAATCACGGGGGTGATCCTGTAGATTTCAAGTCTTTTGAGGGAGATGACCCATTTCTATTGAAATAATTCACTGTTGGCAGGACCTGGGGTGCATTTCCATGCATACTGGTTTTCATAATGTCTTTTGCTGATTGTATTTGAGTTGGTTTAACCTCTTCAACAAATTGCAACATGACAGTATTTATGCAGCTGACTTATTATTATGTGAACTATTTATCCTGTCACAGAGAAAAAAACCTGCTTTAAAAGCCTTAATCAGTTAAATGTCTGTAAAATTCTTAGTGTTTTGTGGAAATTTCTAAGGGGTTTTTTGTTTGTTCCTGTATCACTCCTATCACTTAAGAAATGCATTTTGCATTGAGACACCTTTCATTGCTCTTTGAACTCCCATTTGAGCAATTTGCATCTTCTTAAGTGCTGATAAGAGGAATCATTAGTAGAATGTACTTAAACAGCTTTTTATGGAGTAAAGTAGATTGAGATTTTGGGGGTTTGCAAGTGCCAAGAGCTTGATTTACAGAAATAAAGAATGACAGCTCACCTTCTGGAAATATAATGGGAAAACGTTTGTAATTTACAAACCACGGGGTAAACTTGTTGTACACTAAATGTGAGTCAGCTGGAAGGCCTGTAGGGCACATTAGACGCAGATGGAAATCAGGGTATAGTTTTGTAGCACAGCATCTGTAGTGCTTAACATTTGACTGTGATAACCCTGGCAGCACTGCTTCACTCTGCATTGGTTCTCTTGATCTAGGGCCTCCTCAGAGCAGCAGTGGAAACGAGCAGCACTCCTCAGCCTCTATCTTTGAACATGTGGACAGGATGTCCCGTTCCTCAGATGCCAGCAGACGGGTCCCGAGCAAGATCCAGCTGATTGCCATGCAGCCCATGGCAGCACCGCCCGTTCAGAACTCGGTGCTCTCTGATCGAGTAGCAGAGACCAACAAAATTAATAAAGAGGTATTTTTGAAAGTGCTTTGAATGTTTCTGGAGGACTGTATGTCTTGCCGAGGGGGAAGTGAAAAGTATCCAGTTTCTTGTTATCGGGAGTTCCTTGGAAATTCCTGAGGAGTTAAATCTTGGCAAGTTACAGGAATAATCCTATTTCCATCCAGAGAAATTATCTGACCTGTTTTTAAGAGATGCCTAAACCAAAATTTAAACATAGAGGATTTGATGGGTAGGATACCTTTGTGTTAGCATCCTTTTGTTAGTCAGCAGGACATGACTTAAAGAGAGTTGTGCTAATTAATGTATGATAATTGGAACATATGGCCCACTTTGGTTTTCATTCTACACTACACTTTTCAGAACTCAGGATGTTGGTTATAAAAAGAAGTTATCCCAGAACATTCTGGGGTGTGAATTTGCAGCCCAGTTAATTGCTTTCAACTTCTAATGTGTTTACCTGACACTAAACATAAAAAATTTCCTGCTTTCTCTGAGTCTTATGCTACTGTAAGCAGAGTATGAGCATGTCTGGGCATGAGGAGAGGTGGTGCACTGTAAAACCACATCATACACTGCCTGACCGTAGCATCTACCTGCATCCTGGTGTAAGATGACATTTTTTCATAATTCAGAGTGGGAGATTACTCAAACCTGTAACTGAACTTTGTTAAGAATCTGTGTTTCTCAGTACCTTACTGAATAGAAGCAAATATTTAGATCTAGGATACAAGGGCAAGAAGAGCCACGAAACAGAAATGTGTCCGTATGGGCAGAAGACATATGATTCTAACTATAAACCTAAAGAGCAAGTCTGACTTGTGTCCTGTATATGCTTTTTTATTATTATTTTCATGAGAGAATACACAAAAATCAGTTTTTATTTGGTTCTTAGTTTGTTAATGCAGATGTGTTCCAGAACTAGTTCAGCACAAGCAGAGCAGTTGTTGCTACCTAATCTGGTGCTCGAGTGCTTACCAGTGATAAGAATTATTTCAGTGGCTTTTGGGTGCAGACATACAAAGTGTGGTGTTACAAGAGCTTTTCCCAAATAATGAGATGCACTCCATGAAATTTGAAAAAAGGTAGGAGAGAGGCCTGAAAATTCAGCCTCCAAGATGATGTAGAGCTGGTAGTGCCATGTTCATCTGGGGATCTGGGCCCTTGTGTTTCTGCTGTGCTCCTGCATAGCATATGGCAGCTTCTCATGCACAGCAGAGGCACTGAGTTACGAGCTCAGTTGGCTCTTGAAGTTCTTGCTTCTTATGTGATGAAGGTCCTTAAAGGGAAAGGGTGGCAGATTTTAACGCTGTTGATCAAATATCTGTCTGCTTGCCTAGCATAGCTAACTACAGATTGGTTAGTCTTATTTTTTCAGAGTGGTGTTATGTCTGGCAGACAGCAGGAGTTTTTTGTGTTCCTCCTGCTTTTTGTTAACAAACTGCCACTTCCCCCTAATTGCACCTGCTGTGCTGGCAATCATGTTGTGTATAATAGTACATCTACCTGGGGAGACAATGGGGAGACTGCAAAATATCCAGGAAGGAAAGTGTGTTCATAAATTGTGTGACTTATTTTAGTCCTTCAGAGATTCAGAGGAGGGAGGCAGGGGCAGACAGAGAGGTAGGGAGGAGAGGTTTACAGAAGAGCAGCAAAATCCAGTTTGAAAAATATACGACTGAAAAAACATTCCTCTTTTTTTTCTTCTTCTCCTTCCTTAAGATACAAACAGCCCTGAGGCATAAATCTGAGATCGAGCATCACCGCAATAAGATCCGCCTCCGCGCCAAGCGTAAAGGGCACTATGAATTTCCAGTGGTGGATGACGTGGTGGTGGTTGACTCCAAGGAGCAGCACAGGATATATCGCAAGGCACAGATGCAGATTGACAAGATCTTGGACCCTGGAGGCAGTGTGCCTACTGTCTTCATAGAGCCCAGGAAGAGGTAGGGAGTTCAAAGATGGAAGGAACAATTTTAGAGTCAGTGCCCAAACTACATCACAACTGTACTTCTTAACTGTCAGAGCTTAAAATCATTTTGATCACTAGTTGAATTTGAGTTATTTAGGCGAAAACGATTGGGTTGTTCGAAACACTTTTATTTATTTCAGTATATGCAACTATGTTTTGATTTCAAATTATTTTTTTACAAGTTGTCAGCAGTGAATTCTTGATAAATAAGCCCAAATGTATAAAACAATACTTAAAACAATTTAGTATTTGCTCTGCTGTTTGTTTGAATAATTCTTGTGTGGTGTAGAGGGATCAAAATTGCAGTATTGGTACTAGAAAAGAAACATGCAAGTAATATAACCAGCAAGTAATAATATTTTTAGAAAGCAGGAGTGGGGGAGGGGAATATGTAAAATAAGGAAAATCGTGAGCAACCTAAAAAGCATGAAGATTCTGAATGTTAAGGGCAAATTCACAAATCAATGAGATTACCCCGAGGGGATACATAAAAGGTTATAAGGCACATCTGCCAGCCTCACAGATCTGCCTTCCTGGCCTTGTATTTACAGAGAAAGATTTCTCTGTGTTCCATTTCAGGCTTATGACTACAGGCACTTTGTTCCTGGAGCACTGGGGTGTTTCTGCACTGATAGAAAGTAGTTTTTTTCCTATGGTGTGGGTTCCTCAGCTGGTTTGCCTGGTAGGGTTCAACCCTCTGTAGCAAGCACAGAGCCTTGTTGGCAGTGTGGGCTGTTCTGTGGCTGCAGATGTGTTACACATTGGGCTGGGGAGCTGGAACACAGGCAACTTGGACAGATGAATGTAGGAGGGAGGTGACTGGAGAGAATTTAGGGGAAGAATGTGATCTTTTGGAGAGTTGCCAATGAGAGTGTTATTAAGAGAAGCTTGAGGAAAGATTTGAGCTACCTAATGGGACTGGCATGGAAAACTGGGAAAGGGAAGAGAAATGGGGGTGAGGCAAGGATGATTTGGAGGAAATGGGCGGAGGAGTTCAACCCTGAGTGGGATGAGAAGAAAATTTTCAAAAATAAATGTGATTACCTTTGTCTCTCTCTGCTTTTTGTTTTTTTCCTGTTAAGTTCTCGTGCAAAACGTTCTCCCAAGCAGCGCCGTCGCCATCAGATAAATGGGAGCCCGATTGATGCCGAAAAGGACAGGTTAATCACAACTGACAGCGATGGGACATACAAAAGGCCTCCAGGAGTCAATAACTCTGCTTATATTGTATGTATGTCTCTTGAATGGCAGGAATGTTGTGGTAATGATGGCAGTTGTGACATTGACAGGTTTTTGGCCTTCTGTTTATGGTCCATATGATATGGTTAGTTTTGGTCATGTAGTTAGCATGTAAATCAAAGTGAAGTAAGGATTACGTTGACAGTCTCATTATTAAGCAGTAAAATTCTGATGAGTATTCCTTGATACTACAGAGGCCAAGAACCAAAGCCTTGTTTTCATTAATGCCACTGTGTTATGCACATGAAAGTGTGCTTGACATGTTCCACAATATCTTGAACATAGTTTCACTCTAGTCCAATTTGCTGAATGTTATATATTCATATATTACAGAAAATTACATCCTTTGCTCTTACAGAGTGGAAGACTCAGGTCTTTTTGTGAGAAATCATCTCATCTTTCAAATATGGGAATTAATTATTAATGATAGAGAAACACATCTTTGTACGACAGTAACTTGAAACAATTCTAGTGCAATGTCTTGAAAATTAATTTTGTTTCACATCTAAAAAAAGGACGCTGGGGAATACTTCTGTCCAATCATATCCATGTCACAAACAGTATTTAAGCATCTTTAACCACTTCCAAGCAGATTTCATGAAGCCAAATGCTAATATCGGAAGCCCCTGGACAGTTCTTATCTTTAAAGATGGTTTAATAATTTTAGGAATTTCACTGTTGGCTGCATATGCGGTCGGGTGACTCTGATGTCGATTTCTGCAGTTTCCCTTTGCCTTCAAACATGAGTGTGATGATTTTAATGTCATGCTGCAGTAGAATGAATTATCATCTGAAGCTGTTTAATTAAGACATGGCACACAGCAGGCTCAGCCCCTTTGGCATCTGCAGTGAGACTGCTCAGAATGCTAAGTTCCTAATAAAGTAAAGGCTTGTGCCTCTTGACAACTGATTTTGCAGTCTGCATGCAGTGGTAAGAATGAGCTCTGATAATAAGTCTGCTGCTGTAAAGCTCGTTTAATTTCCTCTCACTGATGAACAATAAGCCCATGTGGCAAGATCCCAGGTAGTAATTATGATGCATGCCTAAGGTATTGCTGCAATGAAGCACTTACATGAATCCCATTCAGGTGATGCACCCAAGTTCAAGTTCCATGCAGGTAACCACTTAGCTCCTTAACAGCTTCCTTTCTGTGTTTTTCTAGGAGGTGATAATTGTTTAATGTTACTGTTGACATGGTCAGTTAGAAACTAAAGACAATTAATTTCTTAGAACTGCAAAAGCTGCAAAGAAGTCAAAGATGTAGACAGAGCTGATTGGTTTTTTTTTCTGAGTAGAGAAATGCTCTCTGCATGACTTTATTACATGTTTGCAAACCACAAGATTTCTGTTATAGCTGAGTAACTCCTGCACAAAGCTCTGCTGCCTTACCTGAGATCAGAGTCCTTCAGATCACACTGAATGAACTATTGGAGCTGCCGGTGTTATGCATGTGCATGCAGAAGTGGGGAGGGTAAGGGCAGATGCTGTGGTTCTGGCAAAGGCGGCGTTGCTCAGACTGAAGGCCCGCAGGCGTTCGGAGGCCGGTTAGATCTTCCCTGTGGCTGCCCTTCACCTTCCCTCTGTTTCTCCAGTCCGATCCAGACTTGCCTCCCGAGCCGCAGACGTCGTCCTCGGCGGATCTGGGGAAGTTCCCCGGGCTGCCGTCGCACCCGGTGTCTCAGTACGTGCCCCCGCAGCCGTCCATCGAGGAGGCGCGGCAGACCATGCACTCGCTGCTGGACGACGCCTTTGCGCTGGTGGCTCCCAGCAGCCAGGCCGCCACCTCCACGGCCGTGCCTCCGCCCGGCGTCTCCGCGGGACAGCCGGTGAGCAGCTGCCGTGGGCAGGGATGGGGACACTGCACACAGCGGGGATCACCTCATGGGCCAGCTCGGGCACTAAACGGCACATTCGTGATGCAGTTAAAGGCGTCTGTGGGCAGGGAGTTGGCACTCATTGAGCCACGGCCACTGTTTCGTGCCCTTGCTGTCAAGACTTACCACAAGTACAGAACATTCCTGGAACAAGGAGAATTAGGAAATGACCATCAGAAGATGGTGAACTTGCCTTCTGAGCTGTTTGGTTTCTTTTCCCTTTTCCCATCTCAGCCACAAGAGAAGATAGGAGTTTGCGTTTAGGATAATTTCAGTTCTTCCCAGTTAGGATCTTTCACAAGTCAGTCTTGCTGTGTCTAACAGTAAAACTTTTTTTTTTTTAAATATGTGTGGTAGTTCCTATTTTGACAATGAAAAAAAGAATGTCTTTGGCGTGGATCATATTTTTCAGCAGGATATCCAAAAGCTTTCAGGAAGTGAGGGATAAGGAAGCAGTGTTTATGTGAATGATTTTTTGCTTTTGATGGAGCACTGAAACACACAGATAATCTTGTAGGTCATCCCAAGATCTGATGAGTCTGAGCACAGTGGTCTCTCTGCTACAGTCTGATGCTGTTTGAGGTCAAAAGAGATTTCCAAGTGCAAAGCTTGGTTTTTTGCTAAGTAGACATTGGAGCAGCTCTTGATCTTCTACAAGTGAGAAAAAGTATTTCTGAAAGGTTTTTAAATTAAGACTCTGATCGCACAGAAGAGACTGTAGCCCGCTGTAGCAGTGATTCCCAGATCTTCTTGTGCTCCTTTGTAAAACTTAAGTTCCTATGGCTGCCATCAAGTTCTACACACAGGCTTAGTGATCTATGCCATTCATCCCTTAAAAGGCTGACCGTGGACTTCCAAAGGTATGAGTTTTGATTTTAATTTGGTGGTTTTTTTCATTCTTCTGACAGAGATACATGGAATTTGGAATGACTCCACCAGCAGCACCAGGTCTCCTATCAAGGTAGCTTTTTACTGATAAAATTTTCATTTATTATATTCCTTGCAATTACTCCAGATTTCTTACTGGCACGGGTATATTATTATGCAAAGTACTGTATAAATGACGCAGGAGTCTGGATCCAGTCTGTGTTATTTATTTATGAGGCATAAATGACATATGCATGCTGTATGGAATCCAAGCCTCTGTTTAAAAGAAAAGTGTTTCTAACCTCTCAGCTATAGAGATATCCTTCCAATATTCAGTAAACCATTGAGTCTGAGCTTCTGGAAAGCCTGAAACAGTTACTCAGATGCATGTAATTCTCCCAATACTCTTGCTTTCATCTTGTTTCTGTATCCTCAGGGCAACACTCACTCACAACAGCTTTCATATGACTAACAGATTCGTTCTATTTTTAACCGAGTTGAGAATAAATGACAGAGCACAGTGACCCTCACAGAGAAAGTCTGCCTTGCAGCCCTATTATTATAAAATCAGGGGAAGAACAAATTTTCCATCTTCTCCTCCCCTTGCTGTGGGAGAATTGTGTAAAGGGGAGAAAACAGTTGTCCAGGTGACTGTTAATTTCACATTTGGTTTGTGTGTTTTAACCACATGTGAAGTTGGACACTTGAGTCATGCTGCTCGCTGGGGTGGGACTTGTTTCACCCTCTCCAAGCTGCTGCAGCCAGGCTGGTAAAACGGTGCTCTTGTGCTGCTCTCTCATTACTTTCTTAGAGTTCACCATATGAGATGAAATCCCACAGCTATTCATGTCATTCATCAGACTTCACTGAACTTGGAGGCTTGATGGTAAAATGGCTGTGAAGAACTTTCCTTTATTGTTCTGCAACCTGATTGTGAGATGACCAAGTAGGAGTTGTTAAACATCTTGCTTAGTTCTTGGCTGGAGGTGGCAATTTCAGTGTGAGTGGACCATACATGAAATGGCACACAGTATGACATGTGGAGTACTCTCTGTAATTTAGGTTACCTTGAAGATGATGAGCCTTGAGACTGCCAGTGCAAAGCATAACCAGTTGTTTGTTATTGAGGAGGTTTTGTCTTTGTTGTCCTGTTACATATTCAGAGAACATGTGATAAATTAATCATGAAAGTGGTGTAGTCCATGTTAATACACAAGAGCAAGATAGTGTCTTCACAATGCATTTTTTGTTGGAAGGTTTATCATTCTTTGGCATAGGCAGTCTGAATTTATGTAAATCTCAAAAATCCAAATGCTGGCTTTGCCAGTGTCAACAGATTAAGTTAACAATCTGCAAAGTCACTGATCTGGACAGAAAGAATTCCTCTAAGTTTTCATTAAAGTAGAAGCTTCCTAAAGCTTGGTCAGTAGAAAACAAGGAAAGAGTTGTCATGGTTGTGCAGTGGAAGTTATTCTAAAAATCTGAAGATAATGATAAACAAATTGATAGAAGCAGCGCACCAGTTAGAGGAAGGAAAAATAGTGTGGCATGTATCAATGTCATAGTCCATTGGGTTAAACATCCAATGCATGGAATAATAGTTGGGTGAGCATACTGTTCTCTCCTCTGTAATAACACCATCAGCATCTTTAATGGGGTGGAACCAACCTGGGGAAAAAAATCAAATGTAAAAGACCTAGGTCACATAACAGTCATAAAGGCACAATGAACAGCTTTTGCCAAAAAATGGATATTGAATCATGCAACAGAGATAGATATACTGAGCTGTAGTGGATTAGTGTGTAAAATTGATTTTTGGAGCGGTATCTCCTGACTTAAATGGCTGGAGATTATTTTGGGGGTTTTTTGGATGTGCAAAAATTGAAAACTGAGTTTCAGTCTGGAAATAGAAAGGAGCACTGGAAAGCCTGTGTGATACAGATGCAGAGCTGTATTCTGTTTTTATACTGTTACATTGATCTTTGACTTTGAAGAGAAGCTATAGCTATCTATTATAAAAAGATTGAGAAGATGAAACCTTATTAAATGTGGACCTTCCAAGTGCAAACACAGCAGCAATAAATAATTTACTTCTCATCCTCTGAAAAATTGGCACAAAAAGAATACATTTGCAGTAATGTTGAGAAAATACTTTGTTTAGACAACATCAAAAAATTGTAGTAATTCATCAGCTTCAAAATTCCAGCTCAACACTGCAGGCATAAAGGGCCAGATGATCACATCCTTTACTGATTACAGTGATTAACATAACAGAAGTGATGTTGTTAAACATTACCTACCCATTGAAGCATTTATTTTAACTAGCCTGTGTGGTTGGAAATGGTTTCCTCTGGATCTGCTGAGTGGACAGGTGGGGATTGTACGTGAGGGAACTGGGGAAATTCTAGCACTTCCACAATGGGATTGTTACAGCTTGAGGCCCTTAAACCTCCTCCATTTAGTTACACTGCATGCCAAATAGCTGGTACTTTCATTTACAATTACTTGTTTGTGCTTTATTAGGCAATTTATTATGTCAACTTTCTTTGCTATCTGGCTGTCACATATGAAGGTAGGTAGTTTTCCAAATAAAACACAAATCAAGAATATTCTGAATTAGATGCAGTCACAGGCTTTTGTGGTAAAACACAAAGGGGTGCAAAATTGAAATCTTGAGGAATAGGATACACAGCAGACTGTAGCCTAGGAGGGCTAAGATGCCGTTATGGTAAAAGGCATGGAAAACTCATCCCTAGCCCTCACTTCATGTAGTTCCATGTGCCTGAGTTTTGTTGCTTGTCTCACTTTGCTTCATTTACACTCACACAGTTAGTGAAGTTAGATGGATTACAGTTGCTGTTGTTAGCTCTTTTTTAGCAAATATGTAGCAGTGACTACCAGCACCAGCCTGATTGATAGGAAACATTAATTTCAGTATACATTGCATTTCTTCATATGTGCTAATGACAGCTTTGAGTTGTTTCACAAATCTTAAAGAGCACAGTTCTGACAACTTTCTGAAAAATTATCAGAATACTTCATGAAGTAATAATTGTTCACAAAGTACACATGTAATGCAGTTTATGTTTTGGTTTAGACCAAAAGTGTGTGCCTAGAAACTCTTTGGGTAGAGTCAGCTTTGTTGCTGAGGTAAGCAGCCACATCACTGCTGAAGTCTTACTTTTCTGTTTTTTTTTCATTTAATATACTTTTTTCACCCAAGGGGAAAACAAGATCTCAAGATCGACTTTTTTCTCTGCATTAAGGTGACTACAACATGTGAAAAACACTCATGTAAAATTTTGTTAAAACATACTCTTCAGATGTAAATGTTTTCCTCAACATTTAAGGTTACTATTATATTAAAAGGTATAAAGAACTGCTGTACCAGGCACACCTACATTACTGTTTCTAATTAGGGATTTCACTTATTTTAATCTTAGTCCTCTTCCACAGGCAGAACTATGGGCCAGGTTTTCTTCAGCCTGCAGAGTTACTGCACGGAGAGCAGCCACCACCTGAGGTTCAGTATTCCTCCAGAGGGATGTACTCAGAGGAAATGCCATCAGTGGCACGGCCACGACCAGTTGGAAGCACTGCAGGTACACTTCACTTAAGTTGAATATGCAGAAAAATAACTGATCCTTTCTGTTCGTATGCCAAGGTCACCATTAAGACGTCATTCTCCTTCAGCTGCCCAAAAAATGATCACAAAGTGAGGTTAATTTTACTTCTCATAAGACCTTGCAGAAAAAGGAAGTGCTTTGCCCCTTTTTTAGGATCTTACGAGCACTGGTTATCACAAAGCATATTTTCACAAAACCCTATTCTTTAAGAATGAAAGATTACTTGTTTTAGAGATTACAATGTATGCTAACTTTCCATTTCAAACTCCTTCCTTTGTGCTAAATGAACTAATTGATGCATCCCAAATCAGCATGCTAAATAGCAAAATTTTTTAATACTTCTCTACGTCTGTGTTTCTTATTTCTCTTTGTAGAATTGTATGCACTAAAGCAGTATCTCTTAGTTTTAGATTGAATTATCTATTTCTGCTGTCCCCACATGAAATCACCTTCCCTGATTTGGTTGAGGTAATTTTCGTAGCAGTCACCAATGCTATCATGAATAAGATTGTAACATCACATGGCAGCTAAGCAGCAAACACTTCTAAGAATAAAATATTGTATTGCTACGCAAATGTTGCAGTTAATTTTCTCACAGATAAATATTTTCTTCTGTGAAAAGGACTGGAAATATGATCATATACTTAGGTCAGAAACCCAGTTTTGATAGTTGCTCTCATCTCCCTGTAAATGTTAGATGAATGAGAATAGGAGGAAGGTAGTAACTATTACAGCTTAGTGATGGTTATATTATTCTCTGATTAACACTATTGTCTAAATGTTCATATGTATTCTGCTTTAAAGTTTGGAGGCACTTCACATATTTAGTTTCTGTCCCTCAGCATAATTACGTGTGAATATTGAACTTCTCAAATACTGGGGGTTTTTGAGAGGAAATAGGAAAGTGATCTAACTGTCCATCACGTAAATCACACTGTTGTTTTTGTCTTTTCTTCCTCTTTTGTACATACACACAGTTTTATGTATCTTTGGGTTGAATGTGTTTCATTTCTAATAAATAATAAAGTGTTATTAGTAATTTTAAGAATAAAAATATAAATGACGTTTCCCTGTGGGAGAAAATTAATGAAGAAGGAAAGCTGGCATGTTGTTACATATCTCTTGCAGTTAATGGTGGCAGCTATCCTTGCATATGTTTGAAAGCAGCAGGAGGGAGGGAAGGGAAGGAAAAGGAGAAAGGAGGAGGTTGGCTTTCAGGCTGGAAGGAGATACAGTGTGTTCTGACCTTCTCCTTTAGTTAAGGACAGCATGGTTTAATATTTAACTGCAAAACGAAGCTGAGAGAAGCACACTCTTAGGTAGTTGTGTATTTTATTCTTCAGAGCCGTGGAACAGGAGGCAGTCTGCAGAGTTAGGGCTTTGCTTGCCAGTGTGATGCAAATAAGGTGTGCCACAGGAGCAAATCTTCTCTTTGCTTCTGAGTAATTGACATGAAAGCATTGCCGGAGCTTTCAGTAAGCACCGTTTGGAAAAGGCTGGCATGTTTCTGGGATGAAGGGTAGCCCATGTCAGAGATGCATGTATCTCAACCTCTTCTTTCAGTGCAGTGCCATGAAATGCATCGCACTCACATGAACTGCACGAAATGCACTTAACTTTTCTGTCTTTATTCCACACTGACAGCCTTCTTTCTGCTGATTTTTATTAATTGCACAGAAACAGAGCTCCATTTTCTTCTTGTCTCCTGCTTCCAACAAAGTTTTATGTTATCATGTGTCTGCCCTGCAAACTTGAATGTGTATAAAGATGAAAAAAAAACCAATATTTGCTTTTAAGGTTCTCAGATACAGCACCTCACTCAGGTGGGAATTGCTAGCAGGATCGGAGGTCAACCAGTGGAGATCCCCTCAGGCAGAGCAGGGCATGGCCAGCCGGGGGGGCCAGGGTGGCCCCAGTATCGTGGAGAGGATGAATGTGCTAGGCGAGATGCAGTGAGTACTGTTACGCATTTGCATCGTTTCCAAAGTAGTGATATGTTTGGGTATTTTTTTCTTGCATTACTGTTTGGAACTTTTCTCCCCCTGGAATACTTTTAGTTGCTTCTCTGACATTCTTTGCTTTGCTCTTTGAACCCTTGTTAGCTCTTCTGACTTCTGCTTGCTGTTCTTTTACCTTTGCTTCTTTAAATGCTTTCTCTCATTTTACCCTAACCTTTTTTTTTTTTCCTTGCTTGAGGCCTTCACCCATTAATTGCAGTTCATCCAGTTCTGCTTCTGAGCTCCAGCAGAGGTGGATACTGCTTTCCATTTCTTCTTTGAAATACACCTCTGTATTTTGAGATCATTGTCATTAAAAAACATGGAATTAAATTTCCCAGGCTACCATCCTATTTTGTATGCATAAAGTTCTTTTCTCTTCTGTATCAGTGCTAACAGCAGGAGTCAGGGCAGCAGGAAAGGTACATACTTGCACATAACATTAGAGGTGTTTGTAAACAAGTTACTTTCCTGCCCTAAGTCAGCAGGATGTGGTAAATGAATACATACTCGTTCACCTGTGTTGCCCAGGCAGCCATGGTGATTTCATGTTCTTGGCATGCTTCTGGAGTGCTTCTAGAGGTTGACATTTCTGATTCAACCAGATGTGTGAGGTTGAAGGTAGTATATGGCCTTGCCAGGAGAGTGACACTTGCCTGCTACCAGTCCCTCTTTGGTGTACACGCATCCTGGAGCAGACTGACCTGTGACAGGTTTATTGCAGTACTCCTGAGAGTGACAACTTTATGCTTCCTCTTTTGCTTCTTAGTTTAAATTGTCTTTTTCTGGTTCCTTCCTTGAGGAAAGAAGGCAGGATCTCCTCCTTTTGCATATTTAGGAAGTGTTCGCACTACTTGAAGTTAGTAGTGTTTACACTACTTGAAGTTGCTTTGCAGTATTGCATGATCATGACATAGCTTTGCAAAAAAGAAACGCAGCAAGGTGGGCTTATCTTTAGATTTTGGTGAAATTGGGCTGCCTTCACTCCAAATAAACTCAAGAGGAGCAGCATAAGGTTTTTGAGAACTGGGTGCACTATTTGATACTATTCAAAACTTCAGCTGTCAAAGCCAAAAGATCTATTTCCCTAATTTAATGTGCTTTCTGTGCTTGAAACTGTGGCATTTGAATGCAAGATCGTAATTTCAGTTCACATCAAAAAGAGCACTGGCATGAGAGATCTTAGTGTCTCAAGTTTCATTTTCAGAGACATCTCTGGGTTACCATTTGTTGACCTTTCTCAAATTTGTCTCTCTTTTCTGAAAATGGCTTTTCTAGATCTGTGGATGTGTTCCTATTCAGGTCATTTAAATCCAGGCTGGTTTTTCTTCTGGTTCATCTCAGTTTAAAGATTTCCTCGGCTTTGACAGAACATTTTGCTCACTGGTTGCTGCAGCTCATATGTTACTGCAATGTGATTTTTTTTCATTTTGTTATTAAAAAAACAGGCAAAAGGAGGAGATCATGAACTAAAACTTACTTGAATTTGGTGTCATATAGTTATAGGAGAGCTCATGTACTTCCTGAACTTTCTTTTTCCTGTAATCAGGTTTGTTTTGGTTTTTCTTTGAAAAGGATTCTTCCCATTGAAAAAAAAACAAAACCCAACCCTTGGTCTTGTAGCTTTCTGTAGTTAGATAATTACCTTCAGAGTTTGGATTTTTTCACTAGGACAGAGCTCTAAATTTGTCTTTCCTCGTTTTGGCAATGGGGCTTTACTTAATGACGGTCACGTTCCTTACGCTGCACTATTCAACTGATCCTATACAAACCTTGTCTTACTGTTCCCTCATTCTGAGCAAGTTTCTAAAATTAAACTCTGCATTTAGGAAGATTGAAATCTAGAGCATTCGTCTTGCCCACGAACTGGAGAAGGATCTGCGTTTGTCTTCCTGCAGTAGCACTTTTCCTCACAGTATCCTCAGCCCTTTATTCCTGAAGTCAATACCTGATTTCCTGCTGGAATATGACCTCTCACTTGTATGTCCTGGCCCTAAGCCAGTGTGCAGGGTACCATCAATTCACCTTACTTCTCCATCCAGAAGGCCCAGGGCAGCCAGGAGAATGACAGCATTTCCTTAGTTGACCCAAAATACAGTCCTGAGCAAGTGCTAATCTGTGCAGCAGAACAAATGAAGCCTGGCTTCTTACAGATGGATTCAGTGTCTTGCATATCTCCACCACCTGGCATCACCTCCTACCCATCTACAGTCCCCTGTAGCTTTCCACTGTTCTCCCAAGCCTTCCTCCAGGTTTCCAGTGTTTCCCCAAAGATACTCCTACCCTTTCACTCTATTTTTCTACTCAGCTGCCCACTCTAGTGTCTCTAAAAAAAGTCTCACCAATCTTAGTTGTCTCTCAAGTCCCTGAGATAGGCCCTGTGAGATGCATGCTGGCTAAGAGATCCAGCAGAGCACAGCCTAACTTGACCTTTCTGCCGCTCCGAAGTGGATTCACTGATAACAAATAAGGTTATAACAAATCAGGTAATGTCTAATTAGCTACCTGGTTTTGTGAAATCAGTGTATCTGTTCATACATACACATATACACGTGTATCTGTGTATATATTTATACATCTTGTTCAGTTGAAACTGGCCAGAGTTCAGCAGGTATTAAATGGAGATTAACAAATTTACACTTTCGTCTCATAAATCTTCATTCCTTAAGAAGGAAGATTCAATAAAGATATTTTTGTCAATTATTTCATACCACTGTTAATTATCCAGAGGTTTCTAGAGAAAAATATAAAATGTATAGGTATTATATAGAACTATATGTATTTTTGCATATATAATGTTCTATAGTATATCTTTGTGTGTTTCTGTTAGTAAAGAAGTTTTAAAAAAACAGCAAAAATTATTTCAGACTTTTTGCTCCTGTTATTTTGCTTTTGAAATTTTACAGGCCTGTTTAATTCTGATGCTATATGTGAAATCACAGAAACACACCCTTCTCTTTTTCTGAGATACTTAAGAAAGCCTTGATAAACTTAGTGTAAAAAACAGCCACTGTGGTCATCAGACTCCCTAACTTCCTTTAAGAAACCATTCTTATGGTGGTAATTCAGTGCACTGTGAGGTAGGAGCTGAATCCATAGTGCATTTTAATGTGAAAGGAACCTGAACATAATTTAGGTTGTTCTTAAGACTCATGTATCAAGGAGTGCTTCCTTTTAATATTTTTTTGTCATCTCTTCTCTATAAACCCACAGAGTATTTGTCAGGTTTGCCAACTCTAGACTTCACATATGAATTAGTTTCAGGTTTCACTGCCAAATGAATAATTCTGAAAATCAAGAGACCGATTCATTCCTTTCTGCTACTGAAATCACCTCTCTTTTATAAGAAATAAGACAGAGAATGTTACTTGAAAAACCTTTACCTATCAGTCTTCTATTAAATCCTCTTTTCCTCTTAATCTGTCTCCCAAAATTAACTGTGTAAAGGAGGAGTGCTGTGCATGTTCTGCACAAGAGACTCAGAATCTATAATTAATTCTACTCTATACAAAATGGCTTAAATGTTATTAATTTGTACTATGAGAGATGTTAAGGAACTTGCTCCCATGCATTTTTGTGTTCCCTGCACACCACTGTCGCTGTAGGACCCCCCTATCCCTCGCAGGCTCTGCTTTGTAATGTCTTCCCCTGGCTCCCAAATCCTCTTCTAGCTGACCTTGCTGTCCTTTCTTCCCCCATCAGGCTGCTCTCTCTGCTACTCCTTAAGGCTTATCCCCAGAGAAAGGTAGTGCTCACTGACTTGTGGTGGCTGTGGTCTGAATCTGCTGCTCTCCCTGAAAGGGGATTATGTTGCTTTGCTCCCACTTGTGCATTCAGGTCCTCTGTGTCCAGTGTTTTCTTCAGGCTGTCTCCCAGTCTTCAGCAATCGGAGGCAAGAGGAAACACTTGCTTCAGAGTTGTCAGCTGGAGTCTAGATTTTCAAAATGTATCTTGTTTGTGTCCATACTGGGAGTTGGTGCAGTCACCGAGTGTACTGTAAATCCATGCTTTGTTTTAGTGTAAGCAGATTGTCGTGCAGAAAGACAAGCCATAAACTCAGACTTCTGTTCTCTGTCTCTCTTGTTTTGTTAGAAAATGTATGTTACTGAACAAAGGCAGAATTAACCCCTTCCTGCCCTGAAACAGTGATTGTCCCTAAGCTGGGATAGCATTTCTCAGATATTTTCAGAGTATGGAAAAATCTAATCTTTCAAGTCCATGTAGTTTTCTTCTGCTGCTTCTTCTGTTGACAGTGTTTCCCGGGGCACTGGTCAGTCTCAGGGTCCTCAAAAGCGTACAGTCTGAATAGGCAAAGCAGGCAGAAAAAGGGAAGGTGGAAATAGTAGTATCTCTGCTTATAAATAAAATGGAGAAATGACAGCCAGGAAAAAAGTGTTTTGCCTGGTGTCTTTTAGGAAGTTGATGGAAGTGAATGGTAAGAGAAGACAATTCTGTTTATTTCCAGTCCTGTGGGGTTTCTCCCCTCCTCCTTCCATTTCAGTTCCTAAACATACCATAGATTGGATAAATGGTCTCTGAACTTGAGGCAGTCCAACAGTTTTGTGTACACTGTTTTGTGCTCCATAAGAGACATCACTCATTCATGTAACAGAAGAACCGTTGCAGCAGATAGAAGCATCTCCATGTTGCTTTCCCCCCTGTTCTTTGCCTTTTTGCTTTCTTGTCTTTTCTGGGATAATCATGTTTATTCAGAAAACTCAATAATGGTTTCTCCCTTTTTCCAGACGCATATGCATGGACACCAAGAATATTCCTCCTCACCAGTATTCCAGATGCCGAGGACTTCAGCCAGGCAGCCCTCAGCACCTCCTGCTCAGCTTCCACACAACAGCCTTCAGGGCCAGGGCCTTTGCTACACCACCAGTTCCACTGAGGACCTCCAGCCAGGTCACTCGTCAGCCTCTCTTATCAAAGCAATCAGAGAAGAACTTCTGCGACTTTCTCAGAAACAGACAACAGTACAGAACTTCCATAGTTGATTTAGCATTCCACTGCAAATCTGCCAGGTATCTGCTTCCTATGGAAGCAAAGACTTAGAGGAAATCAGCAATGTTGTTCTCACAAAGGAAGAAACTTCCACAACTCCGTTGACAGCACTCTGGAAAAATCAAAAAAAGGCAGCAAAATGAGAATAGTAAGGAGAGATGGGGGACAAACGGGGAAAGTCATCGGTGTCATCACAAGTGATGTTAATTAATCTGCTAATGTTATGGTGCTCCTCTTCTCTCCTTACCCTCATTTGGGCTAACACGTAAATAAAACCTTAGGTCAAGTACTCAGTACTCCAGCAACAACAACAACAAAAAAGACAGGAACAGTCTCCAAGAATGATAGACTCCTTTTTCTAAAGAAGTAGGTGAAGTTTTGAATGAACTGAGATGACATTTTGCAAGAGATTACAAGTATTCTTATCTCTCCCGTGCTTATGGGGACCTGGTTTGTGTTGCTGTTCTGCAGGATTACAAACTGTATCAACTCAAGGGTCTTGAAGGTCCAATATCACATAAGAATCACTTTGGTTGTCAGGAACAATGGGACTACTTAGAATAAAAGTCTTTATGAGTTACTTGTATCAAACTGGAATGATAATTGTTACAGCTCTGTGGTTCTGAATGGAGCTACCCTCTGCACTCTTCCTTGTTTTCCTTCTGGTGCTGAAGCTTCAAGTGTTCCTTCATCTTCAATGTTTGCAAAGTGAAACATTGGCCTTGTATAATTAAGAAAATATTTGTAGACTCATTCAGGCTGGAAAAACAAAGCAAAGCATCCAAACAGAAAGGGCTTGGTATCTAATTTGTTTAAAAATTATTGAAAACTGGAAGGGGAATACTCAGCCACAGTTGAATTTGGGGAAATGTGTGTATATCTCTTTAAAAACATATTTGCATACTAAATGCTCTTGCAAGACCAGCGATAAACTATTGCCACTCTGTAGTTTGCTTTGTGGACAGAAACCAATCCAGCCTGACTGGTACAGGGTCACCAGCATTATGTTATAAATTGATGTCCTAAATCATTGCTTATGTTTGGATCTGAATAATTTTAGTGGAAGTCAGTGACAGTTTAGAGCATTAACATAGGCTTAGATTTGCAGTTTTGAGGCAGTTTCTATATTTATACTTGTTTCCACTGTCCCATTGGACAAAGGGTAAGCATTATTCCCATGGTAAGAATGGTACGTGCCATGGAACTGTTTGTCACTGTTTTTTTCAGAGTTTTAATTTAAAATTAGCTACGAATTTACTAATATTGGCCATTGCATAACTGTAACTGACATAATACATACAGACATTTTACTTAAGTCATGATTGGTTGAAGTGTTTTCATTTTCAGGTCAGAGTGAACTAAAGGTACTAAACCGGCACCGAGACAGAGGGCAGGCTGTGTCAGTGAGGAGGCTTGGGAGCCCTACCTTAGGGCAATGGACACTAGAAGAATTAGGTGCTGCAGTGTAGATGTTTCAAACATGAGCAGATGGTAGTGGTCAAGGGTCTAAGGAACAGAGGTCTGCCAGAGAGAACACTGGGCAGCTGGGCAGGGGCTGCCCTAGCCTCACTCACTGGGGTAGAAATGGCAGTGGTGAGGTACAGGTGTGTAACACTGGTCTGGTGTGCTGGTCTTTGGCTATCACATCCGCTCCTGGCTCCAGTGCACAGTTCAGTAGTGGGAACAGGACTAACTCAGACTGAAATGAAAACAGTTGGGAGGACGTGGTGGAAGAAGTCGCCTCCGTACCTTATTTGTGAAGTGTGTACATCATACTTGTGGCCGAAGCCAAAACCTCAGTCGCTCGCTGATGTGGAAAAAAAGGTGGTGTGTTTCCCTCTTTACTAGGAAGCTCAGTTACTTTTCTGTTTACCTATGATCATCAGAATGCTGTATGAAACTGTTTTGGGGGACCTAGAGTAATGAAGAAGCGTAAATTAATTTCCAGTTCCCTGGCTGATGTGTAAAGCCCTCATGGGCACCGGTTGAGGTTTGAAAGGAATCAGAACACCAGCACGGTTGTAACAGCAGTACCAACAGGTCATTATGATTTGAATTTTTTAAGTTTTTTGTGTGATAATTCTAGGATAAAAATAAACATTTGTTTTCTGCCAACTTTGTAAACATGAATGTTGCCAATACTTCTGCAAAATGCCAGGTTTTGAAGAATGAAGAGTGTATCAGGCAGTGTTCATTTGGTCGTTTTGACAGTGCTGAAGACTGACTGTTGCTAAGTGTTCCCATTAAAACCATCTCTGTCAGACCCCACATCCTTCTCCAGTTTAATTCTGTAGTGAGCTCAGAGACCAATGCTTATAATATTAGCACATTACTGTGACTTCATTTCAAGAAAATGTGGTCTTCTGGGAGGTAAATTAATTTTGTCTGGTTCCAGCTATTTAGGAACAATATGTTCTCTGTGAAATAAGAGCTTTGAAATTTAGAGGTACTTAAGCCACTTCTCATTCATCTTTTTGCTAGTGATGGTGATACTATTGTGAAATTCCATCTTTTTATATTTGGATGTGTATCATTTCTCTTTTCAGTCCCTAATCTTATGAAGAACACAAGACAAATATGTACTTGGGAATAAATAAAAGAGGCTTTCTGATGAAAGAAAACCTTCTTTAAAACTTTCAACAGGATAGTAAAATATAAGAAGTCAGAAAGCTGTGTTTGGAAGTTATGTTCTCAGATTGGCTGGAGACCTGATCCAATGTCCAAAAAATTGGTATGGCCTAGTCTGTATCTTCATATAGGAAGAAAAGTAACACCAGTTACCAAACACCCATTTCAAGAACAGCTTTAACAAGGGAGACCCACACTTTTGGCAGCTACAGGAAAAGCTGGTTTTTTTCATGTGCTACAAAAGGATTCTGTGGAATGCATGTGCCAGAATGTGTGTTTCCACTTGGAAATTCTGGGGGGAGAAAATCTGTAAGCTTCTGTATCCCCATGTGCTTGAGTTCTTTTGCCAATTTTTTTTTATTGCTCTATTAAAAGGCTGGGGAGGGAACCAACAAACCTTTTTTTCCCTGAAACTTAAGGTACCCTGTATTTAAGTATCTGTTAATGAATCTACCAGTTTCTGAAAACACCAATCAAATGAAAAGTTGGTACAGGCACAGAAAGCTGTTACCAACTGTTGCATCCATTTCCATGACTAAACCATCTGGTACATGGAATCCTCAGGCTCTTCCCTTTCTTCACAATTTTCCTTGACATTTGTGTTTAGTCTGTATTTAGTTTGGCATATAAAACAACTTGATGAGATGAGAGCTACATAATTTAGCGTGGTTGGTTTCCTTTTCATGGCCAAAATGTTGACCTCCAGCCTGCTTCTTGATTATTTTTGGAGCTAAGTAAAATGTTACAGTTATTTTTCATATACTCAGTGTGGAAGGTGGGGCATGCTTCAGTACTAGGAAATACTCTCCACCAGGATGTAACACCATGGTCCTGCCAGTAGCTGTGGGCTTTTAACTCAGGGAAGAAAATCTTGCTTTTAGGAGGAACAAATTGCATAGGTGCTGGACTGGTGATGTTAAATATGGCCATTTTGGAGCAGTAATGGAATCTGAGTGACCCTTTGCAATGTACTGTACTTGCAGTGGTTTGGATCAGGCTTCTTATCTAGTGGTTGGGGAGCAGCAGTGTCAGACAAGGTCTGTGTGTAACACCCTGCACCAAAAGATTGGTGTGGTGTTGACTACACCAGTATGGTGCACATTTATGGACACAGGTAAATACACAGAGTGATCACCCAAAAGTGCATGTTCCTACCAAGCAAGTGCCTCCAAATTAGACCATGAACAGCAGGGTTATGGCATTATCTTAGAAAGAGGCTGTAACTTCCCAAGAACCACAACAGCTCACACTGTTGTTGTTAGCTCATGGCTTGAAAACACATTTGATGGATTGCATACAGAAGCTGGGTGTATATTCAAGCCCAAGTGAAGTCACCAGTTGTGTGATGTGGATGACAGTAGGCAGCTAAGCTCACTTTTTTAACTTCTGCCCTCACTACATTCCTCACTTTTCCAGCTATCATAATTCTCAGCTCAAGGAAGAAATGTGCATTTTCTGTTGCGTGTCTTAACTAGCAGTTCCTTGTAAACAGGTGCCAGTCCTTGAAAATTCCCTGTTTTTGCCAAGAGCTTTGAAGTGGGAAGATGAAGAACATTTGTGCCTTTGAGGTGGCGATGTGTTGTGGGCCATATTTTTGCAGATGCAAAGAAGTAAATGGATTAAAAAAAAAAAAAATAGCACCAGTTTGGTGTGTTCTGAATATGGACAGAAAACTGGAAATTGATTAAAAAGAAAAAGGATGACATCTGATAGTCAGAAGGCAGAGGGCTGCAGCCAGGTCTCCAGGACCACCTGTGACAGTGCTCTGTAAAAAAGAGAAGAAATCTTAGGGATTCCCCCTGGCCCCACTCAAGCAGAGCCCATGACAGCCCCTCTTTGCAGTCCTTCACCACTTGCAGTGCTGGTTTGTGTGGGTGAGGAACATCTTTCATTAGTGAGACCACCCAAAGCACTTCACCACGGCTGTAGAGTTTCTCCAGGACTGTTTAGATGTGCCTAGAGATAAGCAGCAGCTTTGAAATGCTTAAGTGTGGAAATAAAAATCAGTTCCCTTTTGTGAAGGGTATGTTTTTCTCTTCCTGTTTTATTTAGAAGTGGAGGAGACAGCATGGGGATGTATTCTGCTGTCACCAGTAGACATGTCTCAATGAGGGCAGAGCACGCTCAGCTTGTGACATAGGATTGGCAGTTCAGATCCAAACATTGCTCTGCATGTTGCCCCTGGCTGCATCTGCATGACTTCCACTGAAAACCATGTGGTCACATGTATGCTTTGGAAGAATTCATCCTACAAATTCTTTAGTGCGGTTTTGAATGCACTTGGCAAGGTGTTCTAGCTTTGACATACAAGTCCCAGGGTGAATTTACTCACACAGTGTAGGAAACTTGAGAAGCGACAATCCCATGGAGTTGCACTGCCTTTTTAAAGAGGCTTTTCTGGAATAGAGCTGCAGTCCCCTGAATCCCACTGAAGACTGATAGATTAAAAAAGAAATTACAAAAGAAATTACACTAGCATTAGGAAAATACACATTTCTTTGCACTTCATAGTTTGTGGAGATGGAATGTTTTGTCTTGATTTTGTGTTACTTTTTCTTGGTACCTTTTACGTATCAAATATTTTTTTTCTTTGTAAATAGCCACTCCTGTTTAGTTTTGAGTAGTTCTTACTCCATAACTGGAAGTTTGTGTTAGGCTGTTACATCTAAAGTGGAATAAAGTATTGGCACGTTTGAACAAATGCTCTGAAGAATCTTTTGAAACAAATGCTGAACCTCCTTGGATCCCTGACATGGTGGTTTTCCAGTTCACTTGCAGAAATCCTCTTATTGCCACGTGTAGGGCAGGCAAAATGAAATGAGAACTAAAGAGTTGAAAGATGAAAATTACTGGTTTACATTTTCAGATACATTGAAATGTACATACTTCCTAAGAGCTCTGTAGTGTTACCAGGAAGACTTCTTAAATATTTCCATCCCAAGGCTTCTTGGAAGTTGGTTTCCTCATCTAGGCTGTGGGAAGGTTTTAAGTGCTGTGCATGATTTAGAAGTAGTAGCTGCATATTGTTTGTGTTTCTGAAACCACTTTTTTGTATTCAAGGAGAATTAATGCTGTGTTATATTTGGCAATGCACAGCACTCTTCTTTTGGTCCTGAAACACAAATCTGAAAGAAACTTGACTAAAGAAATAAAAATTTTGAAAATATCTGATGATGAAAAAGCAGAAAGCTTTTATCCTTGGACTTGAGGAAATTGGAGAAAGAGTTGTGGATTTGCCACTGTCAGGAGTAATTCAGCATAGTCACCAAATATGAAATAGTTCATATTCAGTGCAGTAGAGGTGAGCTGGGCATCCACAGACTTCTGAACTGATTGCTGGATTTTTGTCCATGCAGTCCTGGATAAAATGGTTTCAGGTGAGTTGCTTTGTATTTTGCATGGAACACTCCCAGTCAAACATTTCCGTGGATGATTTTGATCCTGACAATTATTTCTGTCTTCAGGCTTAATGGTGGCACAGGAGTCTCCTGTTCAGAAGATTTGTAGATGTGCAGCCATGTATTTACATTACTGCCACATCCTCCTGCTGGGTGAAAGAAAACTTGCTGGGGTACTGGAAACAATGTTCTTGCTTTTGCACAGTAGAACTGTAGTGAAGTTAGGAGAAGTTTTTTTTCACTTCAGCAGACAGCATCACTGACACAACATTGCCTACAGTAATCTTGCTCTGCCAGGGAGCAGAGTGTGCCCTTTCCTGCAGCTGAAAGAGCACTCAACACTAGTGCCAATGAGCATTATTTATTCTTCTTAAGGAGGAGCTAACCTCTCTTACCTAATATTGTCACATCTGTGTAGGATGTTAGCATTGCTCAGCTAAAGCACAATAATTTCTTCATGTATTTGAGCCCAAAGAGTTGTTGCATTAGAACTTGCATATTTTTTAACTGATCTGACTTATATACACAATATGCTGGAATGCCCTGAAAGGGGAACAGTCTAGTAGAGGTGGGGCTTTGCAGGTGTCTCTCTTTCTTCCATTTAGACAAAGCAGACAGAGCTGTGGAAAACCTGAAGAAGTACTTCAATTTTTGCTCCGGAAGTCATGCTGTCTAGGTCACACTGTCAAATTGGACAGGAATTGTCACCCATGTCTTAGAGCTGTTTTTTTTTTCCAAGCACCTTGCAGACTTGGGAGACAATACTGCATTGTTTATGTCGTGGTTTATTTCTGGATGGTTATTGCAAACTAGGAGGTGGAAATTAGCTCATTGAACATATTTGCTTCTGGGACAGAAACCTGCAGTGAGCTTTGAATTCCACAACAGATACTGGTATCACAGATGACACAAAATAAGCAGAATCTGGAGTGTAAGGATAAGAGAGGGTGCTTGCTTCCCAGGAATGCCTGTATTCCATTCCTTGACAGTAATTAATGACAATAAGTTTTTTAAATCCTAGTTTTTGTAACGACTTTATCAAAATTCTTACAGAGTCCCAGTACGGAGCACCTTTTCTTATGAATTTAACCTCTGTCTTGTCTGTGTGTTTCATGTGAGTAGGGAGCCCGGATGCTTGCCAGTTTTCATTCCTCTAGTGACTTGGCAAAGTGTAATCATTGTAAAGTGCAATTGCTTAATATGTAGCTCATTCACTAAAACCCCAAGGATCAAGGCAGTGAGTAATGTGAGTCATTACCAGAGCAGTGGTATCTGAAAAGATGAAGAGTCATGCATCAAGTACCAATCCATTTAGTCGTGAATTAAGAATTTTTAAAAAAATCGCTAGTTGGATGTGATTGATACTATCTACAGGCAAATTAAAGCAGTTACCCTGCAATGCTGTGCTGCTGGTTTTTACCTTTGTTGTTAAAAGTGCTGCTCAGTTACATGTGCCCAGTGCTCTGTTTGTCTGTCTGAAACACTTGCAGACCAGCAGCTTTCCCAGGTGCCATCTGCATCTCCCTTCCCTTTCCAGGCACTCTGTATCTCATGCCTGAGATTCAGGAACTTAGTGCAGAAAATAGGAAGAACTCTGCTGATGTGGTCAGCAGTGCTGAGGTTCAAACTTGTGAATTTTATTCACCCTTTTTTTTCCCAGCCATCTAGGTTTCAACAATTATTTTGGTTTTCTTTGTACTAAATCATAAGAGCTGGAATAGATTGTTTTTCTCCATCTCATTCCAGTGAGGAACTTTTTTAGCTGGACAGACAATAACTATGAGTGATTGGACAACTAACATTTCCATCATCATTTGGAGCTATCACCTTCCTTTTTGAATGCTTGGAGATGTGGAAGTGCCTACACCAGCTCAGTGCCATGAAGTTATATGTAGCAGTCTGATGGAGCACCCAGGTTTAACACAAAAAATGATTTATGCATGCTGACAAATCAGTGGTTATGCTTTGCCTCCAAGGTTTCCTGTGGGAACAAAAATGACAGGCTTCCTGAATTACAGTGGAAAAAAAAACCCAAAGAACAAAACAAGGCATGTGCTGGATGTTTGTGTAGCTCCCTTGAAGTCAGCAGGGGTTGGACAGTGTTGCACTAGTTGGGATCTACGATTAGAGGTATTAAATTGTGAGTGATATTATTAAGAGCATGAAATAATACACAATAAATGAGAACATCAGTCTGCAACTCTGCTCATGGACCACTTTTATAAGGCATTGTACTATACAGTCAAGTATATTTAATTTGTGCATTTGTATGTTTAATTTGTGCATCAAAACCAGACCACAGCCTTAAATTGTGACTCAATTGCTCTTAAATGAGGGGTTATAACCCACAACCTGTGCTCCCATGTGTTCCCTGGCTAAAATTATTCCAGGAAATGTAACAGTAGACTATAGATAATCTTTACATTTTAGAAATCAGGTATGTATAATCAATTTCTGCCTACTAATTTGTCTTTATATCAATTTCTCAACTCTTTCAGATGCAAATTTTTAATTCAGCGCTTTCTGTAGCTGAACAAGCCCCTGGAACACTGACAACACCATCAGGGCTTTTTTCCTCCTTTTGCAGAGTGGGTTGTTTTGCACTGTACTCGTGATTGCCCATAGGATCAGAACAGCACATAGTGTGTACCTCAGAGAGTCCCTTTAAAATAGTACTTTGGGGCTTTGCCCTGTATTATGTAGAAGCAGATGTTTACATTGATAGCCTGGGAGCCTATGGAATACTGTCACCTTGTTTAGGGATCCCAGACACAAGTAGGAACAGCAGTGCCTTCACGAGATTCATTACAGGATGAAGTTTTCTAAGTGACTCCATCAAATGACTTGAGAAGAAGCAGCTGTAGATCAAACCTGACAATGTCAGATGTCGAGTAGGTGATGCAGTAAGAAACAACCCTGTCATATTAGATCAGAGTTTTACAGGTCGCTGATCTGGAAAAAGTATACATTTCACAGCAGAAATTATCTGTAAGGTATTCCATTTTTATACCTGATTTTGTGGAGTCTTGGGTATCACCTTGGAACGCAGGCACACAAAATCCTGGAGGGCACTACATTACATGGCAAAATATGGGGTTTTTCCATTTCTCCCCCATTTGGTTGAGCTGGGAATCCTCAAAGGAAACTGCAAAAAGCAAAACCTGAGGTTTAAGTCTACTACAATCCTTGAAGGTAGCTGCAGTATTATGGAGAGAGTGAAGAATAAACAAGCTGTGCTTCTAAAGGCAGACTTTAGGAAGCCCCACAGTTGCCCAGTTGTTACGAAGCTCTTTGTGGCTGTTGCTCTCACAGGACATCTAGAACTTGCAACACGTGCTGAAAACTCAAAGACATGCAAAAGTTATGAAACACATTCCCTCAAAGGTGGAGAGCACTGCCACATCCAGCAGGCACTTCTGTGTTCCCAACTGAGAGAAAAATGCCCCAAGTCTGGAGAACTGTCGGAAGAGATCTGCAGAAGGTAGACGTGAAGGCAGTAAGTGGAGATTTTTTCCCAATGTCTTTCACGTTATTTTCAGACCACTGAACATTTTCTGTTATTAAAACTAATATAACAGGAAAAATTATGTATGTAGGTAGAAGATTTGTAGTACATGAGTGATTGCAGTGGTTTAACTGTCAACTCACTGCTCTTTACATTTTGGTGTTGACTGAGAGCCCTTTGTTTCTGTAAGTTTGTATGTAAATGAGAGGGACTTTGTTGTTTTGCTTGGTTGTTGGGGTTTCTGTGGAAAGAGGTTGAGTGTCTCCAACACTGGGATTTGTTGTGTGAAAATTATTTTTGTTTTAATTGCTGTAAATTGAAAAGTTGAGAATTAAGCCCCTTCCTTTCAAAACTTACTTTCCTGACATGAGCATCTCTGTTCAACATTTCACCCTGATGACGTTTTGTCTTAAGTGATAGTAGTGATAGGGAAGGGTGTATTTTCTTTCCTCAGGGTCTAACTTGTCCCTGTTTGTCTTGATGGGGGCTAGTTGATAAGGGACAACTACACATCACTTTGAACTGGCCAAATTGTCCTGATCAAAGTGTTAATTGTGCCAGAATCAATTGGAAGAGTCTTAGACTGATTTCTGTCTTTTCTCACTCATGAAGATACATACTGATGAGCTGATGGAAGAGTATAATTATTTCTAGCAGATAAAGATCTCCTGTGGTGTTTTTTTAAATTTAAAGGTAACTTTATGTTTCATTTCAGTTGATCTCTAGCAGGTTTGCTAACCTTGTGTAGGTCTAGGTAGGTTTAATTCTGATTTATTGTTTCGTTAACAGAAATAAAACTGGTGCTACTGCACCAAATCAGAGTTTGACTGCAGTGAGGCAAACCCTCCTGTATGAATACGTCTCCCTAGAATCCTGTTTCTAACAATTTGGGTTGAGTAATTCCTTGCCAATATAAGTTTTATCCATATAAACCAGTCAGTGAGAGTCTTTCAATCAGTAAGAGTGTTTATTATCATCTCATATAAATAGGAACAGTTTTGTGCATGAATTGGTTTAAACCTGCTTGCCACACTTCAGCTTGGCTTAGTTTCTCAGGCAGGTGGAAGCTGAATAAATGCAACCAACATTTGATTCCTGCAACACAGTTCATGTCCAAATGGCTCTGGGAAAATTAGTTTTACTTTCAAACCACCCCAAACAATCCCTAAGATTCCATAAGAAAGTCTTCCCATGTATCAGTTAAAAGACTTTAAAGTATTGCGGGTTAGTGAGTGAGAAGGACTCGGGAAAGTCAGTGAATTACTGATGTAACCTGGCCTATAGCTTAGTATTTGCTCTGGTAATGCTGATGCTCCAGAAAATGGCTTTATTTGCCCACTTTCTGTGTCAAACCCAAAGGTCATGCCCCAGGTTGTCTCGAGGCCCTGTGCTATAGGCTGGTAACTGGTCCCTCAGCCTCTCCTCCTGCTGCTGTGCTCACAGTAAGCACGAGAGGGCTCAGGGAAAAGTGGGGTTTTTTTGCACTGTGGCACACATGTGGTGGCTTGCAGGGACTTGCCTGCTCCATACCTTGGCTGGCCGCTCCAGCCTGCCAGAGAGGGTGAAGTTGCCCTGCTTGGATCTGGCCTTTTTTGGCTGAAGGCGTTTTCTCTTTCTTTTTTGTTTCTTAACAAGTGTTTGAAATGCTTTGTCAGTCTGCCTGCGCCTCACTGCTCCCAGTGCTGCCACTTGCTGGCTTGCTCTGCCTCAGGCCACCAAGTATTTGGGTTCATCAGGCCGGAGTTTGATGATCTTGTCCATGCAGAGCAGGATGAGGGTGAGAAACCAGAGGCTCCAGCCGACGGCCGCGGCGATCCAGCCGTAGTCATCCATGCCCGAGGGGCAGCACGCGGCCGCCTGCCTGCAGAAGTTCACGTCTGGTGGGGGAGAAAGGAAGTGTCCTCACGGGAGGCCAGGTACACGACAGGTTTCCTTTACTAGAGAGGGCAGATGACTTCTGCCCTATCACTGTGCCTTGGCATCTTTCCCCTAAGCCTGGCTCTGAACCTGCTGGATGACTCTGGAATAGTGGTGGGATCTCGGGTTGTTTGGGGCTGACTGTTTGGGAAAGACCTGGTAGGGCAGGGGAAAGAGGTGCTCTTGGGTACCTGTATAATGCCTACAGGCAGGCAGTCTGGCAGGGAGCTTTAGGACACAAGTTAGCTATCAATTAGTCTGTTCAGAGCTATGAGTCTGTCTCAATGTCACCTAAGATATCATACCATGATATGGTATGGAGGAGTCTTAGAAATGCATTTTAGAGACCCACAGTGGAAGACTTGGAAAGAGATAAATCCCTTTCCAGGACAGCCTCTCAGTCAATGTGTAGACTCATCACCTAACTTTAAGAGGTAGTAGTGATTTATGAAGACTTACGAAGACATAGTGGTTCAGGCTCAGTTGTTGAAACATTGGAGATGTCTTCAGCTGCTGCCAGAAGGAAAGCACAGGAGAAAAGATAAGTTGGATTAGAAAAGTGATGTTTGTCATCAAGTGGGAAAATCTGAAAGCCATTGGCCTTGTAGAGGTCTGTAGGATGGAAACGACTTGAAGAAAGTAAGTTCCTGCCCCTAAACATTGCTGCATGAGGATATGCTTCCTTATCCCACCACTTTTAACACTGGCTCCAGAGACTTGCTCTAGCAGCATCCTTCAGGAGCAGGTGAATCACTGCACCTCAGTCTTGGTGTTACCCTGGCTGAGTAATTCTCTTAGAGCTCAGATTAACCACTGTCCTTGCCCAGGCTACAGGGGCAGAACGAGCAAGCACAGAAATGGGAGGCACCATTCAGTGGCATGGAGAGATCCATGGCCCTCAGGCTGTACCTCTGCCTCCTTTTGCCCTTAGAAATATCCCAGGGTGCACAGGAGTCTGGCAGAGCTGAGGGCTCAGCCCACCTTTGCTGAGCCTCAGCAGGTCCACTGAGGCCCCAGTTAGGAGCTTTGGCTTTGCTGCAGGTCAGAGCATCTGAAACTGCTCTGGCTGGACTCCAGTTCATACCACCATGGTAACCAGCTCAGGCTGGAAAATAAAACATCCAGAAATAAGTAATGAGGGAGAGGCCTGGAGCTTTGATGGTTTTTTGCCTCTTTATCCTGCTTCCTACCCAGAATCAGCACATACACACACTCACACTCTGACACAACTCTGTGGCTGGTATCCAGCTCTCCAAATCTGCACTTGGTGTCACAGGCCAAACCTTCCTTAGTCCTCCTAATACTTCCTTGCCCCTCAGCCTCAGCGTGCTCCCTGCAGCACTGCAGGATCAAGGCAGTACAGCTGCAGGATGCCTGCAGGGGTAAAAGCACAAGCTGCACTGGTGCCTGGGCATCAGCACCTGTCTGTCCCCTGCTGCAGAAGGGAGGAAGTCAGAGAAGAACCTCTTCCTGTGCTGCCATGAGCAGTACAGTTCAAGTTCAGCCAGGTGGAGTGTCCCCTCCACAGATAGATGAAAAATGGCCTGGGAAGGCTCCAGTAGTGAGGACTCCTGCTGCATGGAGAAGCTTTAATGTGCTGCTGGTCCACAGACCAGGCAGAAGCTATAAACGAACTATTTCCAGACAAGCCATCACTCTGAGCTGGTAATTTGGAATGTAATAGAGAAAATCACGTCCAGCTTGATTTCAGCAAAGACTGCAAAATAATAGCTCAGGTTTAGCTTCAGCTGAGGAAAACAAATCAAAATGAGACATTTGAACAAAGATTCGCTTTGAGTTTGATGTTTTCCAAGTAACAGCAAGTAAACTGAGGTTGTCCTGCGAGACATGTTCCCCTTGAGGTCACTTGCTGTTGCCTAGCTCTGCATTTTGAGCTGACCCACCATCAGCAATACCAGAGCTTTCCCTATGGCCCCTGCCATGCTCAGAGTGGGCCCCTGGGCAACCTGCTTCAGGGAAGGGTCTGAGTATTCCCCATTCTTCTGTCTGACTCTCAGAGGATTTGCAGAATGACCTTGCCCAAGCTCATAATTTGTTTTCTCAGTTAATAAGTACCTCACAGAAGCACTGGGGAGAATCATTAAAACCTGTTCCTGACCTGTGGAAGGAAGTACTCCAGAATGCTGAGTGCTCATTTGTGTTTATAGATCTTGCAGCCCTAAGAACAGGCTGTCAAAGCCAGCCTATCTTTGAACAGCTGGCAAGTCTCATCTGGTGCTGATATACAAATGCAGGCAGTAGCCTGGTGGGAAAGGAGCAGTTTACAGGTTTCATTTACATTTTGGTTTCAGGCAACTTCTACAATTAAGGTGGCACCAAAGCCACATTTTCTGCAAAAAGCTTGTAATGAAAGCTAAATCAGACTACAGTGATCCTAATGGGTGGTATTGCAGGTGGTCCTTTGCCTCAGCAAGCAGGAAAAGGCCAAGTAACTGTGGGTCCTGTCTCCTTGCCATTTAGTGGAGCGACCTGCAACTCAGTCACATTCACAGTGGCTCTGTAAATAGCTGGCAAAGAACGTCCCTTTACAACGATGCTGTGATCAGTCATGTCCAGTAATTCTCATTAATTAATTCCAGCTCTTTATCCTTTTTAGCTGAAGCAAGGCAATGCCCCCTCACTTTTAAAGAACAAATTGCTGTCGCTGGGCAATATGTGGAGGTATTGAGAGGAGTGGGAGGAAAGGGCAGGGTATCAAAACTGGAGTATAAGAGAAGAGAAATACCTGCTGAGCAGGAATCCCAGAGGGCAGCGGCGAGGAGGAGCACGGCGAGGGCTGCCCAGGGCTCACAGGAGAAGTGCTTCATGCCGAGGGTCCCGCTCCCAGCCGGGGGTCCACAGGGAGCAGGTCGCAGTTCGTGGCAGACCCGGGGCAGCAAATCCTCGGTGAGCTCAGGGAGCCGCTGTGCTGGGCAGAGGGTGGAGCAAGGGAGCTTCCTGCTGCCAGGACGCCTTGAACTTTCCTGCCACAACCAGGTGAGGAAAGAGAAGGGCTCTGACCAAAATAGCTTCAGTGGGAGGTGGATACCGGGGGGTGGCCTCTGAAGGTTAAGCCTGAAGGTTTCTCCCCAGGATACGCTGGAAGGAGAAAAGGCCTCCAGAGACAGCCCTTCCCAAAGGGTCCCAGGCAGTTTCTGTCTTTTGAGTCTCCTTTTAGTCCTGTCAAGATGGTTTAATAGAGCTGGAAAGGAGTAGAGGATTGGAGCAGAGACTTAGCCAAACTGGCTTTTTTCTTTTTTTTTTT
>VXBN01013660.1:24104-74079 GCA_013397395.1 Sinosuthora webbiana | reverse complement strand
TTTTTTTTTTTTTTTTTTTTTTTTCTTTTTTTTTTTTCTTCATGTTCACTGGCTTGACTTCTGCAGCGATGTGTTTTTTTGGAATAGCTGTGTGGAATCCCAAAAAACAGCATCCTTAGGTCTGCTGCTGTTTCCTTGTGAGCACAGCTCTCTCTCCCTGCCTGCATCACCCTCTGCAGAGTGATTCTGGAAAAGCTGTTCTTTCTTCTCTGGTGGTTATTGCACCTCCTCTTTGAGATGTGCAAAGCCAGAAGCTGAGCCTTCCTGCAAGCATAGCTCTGTCTGCAGACCAGGAGGGTGGATAGAAAAATGATGCTTGCTGGAGAGCAGGAATTTTTCTGCAATCCCGGCTGCAAAATTCACACCGTTGAAGTGCATGTGGTGTTGTCCTGGTCTGCTGAGCAGCACACATTGCTGTTCTTCCCCAGACTGTTGGCTGTGCTTGCTCCTATCTTTGACATGATGATGTCCTTGTTACAGAAAACATCAGGCAGGAAGGCACTGGGAGAAGTGAGCTCCACAGGGAGCAGGTTGCTGGTGCTCTTCTGCAGTGGTCACTCATATCTTTGGGTGCTCATGTTAGAAGGGACCTGTCTGAGGGCCTGCTGTGGATTTGCAGACATCTTAGGGGAGGCACAGGGCGAGGCATGTGGGGCAGCAGTCTTTGTAGGATATAGAGCATTTAACAGTTTTCCCTCTTTTCTCTTCCACATGGCTGAAACCCACAGGGAAGGACGTAACAGGCTTCCCACATGAATGGCACACACTAGGGTACAGCTCTGCAAAGCTGTGAGGTTGATTTGGTCGCCCTTCATTTAAGAAAAACCTTGACAGCAAAACCCACATAGGCCTAGCCCTGCTGTGTTTCTGTGGGGTGAGCCCACTTGTCCTCACCACCAAAGATGCTCTTCTCCCACCCAGCTGTGAATATTTCCACGATGCATCAGGGCAGAGGGCGCACTGAGCCACAGGTCAAGGCCAGTCAGCTGAGACGGGTGTGTTTACCCACCTTGTCTCCCTGTTTTCATGTCAACACACCACCAGAGTTGGGGCTGTGCTGGCTGGTCTGTGACAGCCACCTCCTGCTACTGCTGGGATGCACAGCCCTGTCCTTCTGTCCTTCAGCTGACACCCGAGGTGTGGCACCAGGTGAGTCGTGCTCCACTGGCAGCAGGGCCAGGGGTGTGACCCCAGCAGCCACCACTCTTGGCCTTGGTAGACAAGAGTCACAGCCGGAGAGATGCTGTAAAATACTTGGAGCTGCTTGAAATTCACCTCTAGGATAATCTTCATCTCTGGCTCATTTCAGTCCTTTTATGGAAGTTGCCTTTAATATGAGTATTTTTCAGAGCTGCCTGTTGCATCAAAACTAAACCTCAGCTCTTTAAGTGGGAAAGGCCCTCTGCTGTCTGCCAGAATCACCTTTCTCTTCTGAATTTCTCATCTTCTATTCCCACTGAAAATTGACCTGGCAATTAATTTTGCAAAAGTAAATGAATTCAAAAGTGTTCTGTGCAGCACCAAGTGCTTGAGGGGAAACAAAAGGACAAAACTGCTCTGCTATTGCATGAATGATTCCATTTTTAATGAAATCTCTTTTGAATTTTAACTATTAACTAAATACTCTTTGTCAGCTTGTAGGCAAAATGCCCCCATTTCTAAGGGATGCTGAAAATGCATTTGCACAATTAACATAATGTGTTTCTTTTTCTTTCCAAAATGTGTTCCCTCCGTGGTTCAGAAAGGGCTGCTCCAAAGTCTCCTGAAGCAGCGAACAGGCTGCGCTTGGCTCCAGTGATTTTTGGATCAGGTTGGAAATGAAGGCTTTGCTTGATAAGTTCAGACACAATGGGAGCCCTGCAAAATCATTTCCTGGCACAGATTTGGATTTTTTCCATTTCTTCTTTGTAACACATTTATACTTCAGTGCTGTGACTGCCCAAGGAGCGATAAGACACTCCAGAGCCTTCTCCTAATTTCTGCTCCCGTCTCCCTCCACGAGGGTGCCCTGGCATGTGAGGCACAACTGCAGGCCCTGCAGAGATGTGCTTGCTTTCCTTGGGCTCCCATTTTCATGCAGTTCTCAAGACAAGACTGTTTACTCTAAAATTAGGTACTTCCTCAGCTCTCCTCTAAGGAGATTCTTCCACAGTGTGTAGGGCTGCTGGGCAGCTTTCCCTGATGGTTATGAAGGAGGCAATATCTACTGTCCAGTGGATTTTGTGCCACAAAGAGCTTCATGGCTAGGATTCTCTGGTGACTGAAGTATTGCCCTTGACACGTCACCAGGTGTGGCTCTCAGCCTGTTATTACCTTTATCACACATGTACACACTCACTCTGTGTGTGTATATATATATATATATTCTGTTTAGGCAACTGGTTTTATATTTTTTATTCAAAATAAAATCTGATTGCTGCTGATGCAAGAAAAAGCTCAAAATCTTAAATCTGCTGCCAATAATTGTCCATCAGGGAGGGGGCCAACTTGTTTGCTGTCNCAAGAAAAAGCTCAAAATCTTAAACCTGCTGTCAATAATGTGTCCAACTTGTTTGCTGTCTTCATTGATGTGAAAAAAAGCCATCTAAGATAAAGCTGCCTGTGAACAGGGGTGTTGGTTTTTAAAACTGAGAGAAAAAAAAAAATCAAAACCACAAAGGTTTTATTCTTTAAATGAAAGAAGGGGAGAGGGGATGTGCTTTCTGTCACACAGAGGAAAGCAAGTCTAGCATTTTGGAAAACTGCACAACCCTTTCCTTTGTGTTTTCCAGTCCAGGCTGGGGTTGGTATTAGACAAATGTTGAGCCTGTGGCCCTATTGTGACCCCATGCTGCTCATCTGGAGACCCCAGTGAGAGGGCTCAAGACCAGCCAGGCAGTGAAAGGCTGCCTTCAGCTCGCCCAGGCAGAGCTGCCTGCATCAACAAAGAGCCCACTGATGAGCCTTCTCTAAATGGTGCCTCATGGCCCGCCATCATCATCTCATCTGCATTAATAGGATTATTATAAAATAATGTTCTTACTTCCACATGCCAGAGGCATGAAATAGGATATGCTTTCTTCTTCTCTCTGCTTCTCACCAGGAAAGCGTGGGAGGAGGGCAGCAGAGACGGCTATATCCCTCCCTGCTCACTCCTTGGCTAACAGGATGGAGCAGCCAGCTCAGTGCAGCTTGCTTTGGTGATGAAGTGTGCTTTGGGGGCCCTTTTTGCTCCCCCAGCCCCAACAGCTTTTTGGGGAGTAGCTGAGTGTCACTGAGGGCTGAGGATGAGCAGCAAAGGAGCAAAGAGGAAGCAAAGCCTGGCGTCATCAAATGAACACAGGAGGAAGAATGTGCTCTGGTTCAGAGGTGATGGGGAGTAGCCTGAGAAGCTGTTTCATTTTGTTGTGTCAATATGCACCAGTTTGGAACCGAAGGATGACTCCTGTTGTTTAATAGCACTGGCATTACTTCCAGTATGGGCTGGAATGCGAAGTCCTTCCTTTGCCACACCTGCTTCTCCACAGCCCTGCATGGTGTTTACATGGTCAAAGGCAGTGACTTCACATCTACCTCATCAAAATTTCGAATTTCCCAGCAGAAGGTGCCGACTTTCATCAGCCTTTGATCCCTTGCCTTGGTAGCACTGACAGAGAAAGCAGAGCTGACCATGTGCAGTGGCTGGCCCAGGAGAAGCGCAGTGCGGCCAAAGCGGCTGGGAGCCCCAACAGCCACAGTTCAGCTGGGTGGTTTGCTCAGCAAAATGCACGTTTTAGGCCCACCTGTCAAAACGACCTTGTCATCTTTAATGTCTCCTTTTTGGGTCATGTAGCTCGAGACAGCTGGACTTGAGCAAGCAGCAGGACCCTTCTCACCAAGCTGACCTTGTGAAGTGGGGCAACTCTTTTGCTTTTGAATAGAAAACCCCTGTGCTGGGAAACCCTCCGCAGTTGCTTGTTTTTTGGCAGTGTTCCCACGGACTAACTGGCTTTCCCTTTGGCTCGTTAGGTCGGGGTTACTGGGTACCTCCAAAAGAACAGGTCTGAGAAAGCATTTCTTTAAGGGTACTTTACAATTTGCATATAGCTGTGCATTTCCATTAGTTCTTCTTTTGAGAGGAATTTTTTCTTCTGGGCGCTAGATTTAGTAGTCCCAGCCAGCTGTTTTCATCAGGGTGAAACCCTGCCTTATCAGTGGGAGAAAAGCCATTGGTTTTATGAGGGGCCAGATTTCTCTCTGGAGCCCTTGCTTTAGCAGCTGAAGTGGCAGAGAGCCTATAAAGCCCCTTTTCCCCCCAGCATTTGTTACGTCAAGGAGTGGGTATCAAGTTCCCTGTCAGCACTGCCCCTGGTTAACAGAGCCCCTGCTCTCCCAGCCCTCTCCCTGCTCTATCGCTCTGCCCGTCCCCCTGCGCCAGGAAAATCATTAATCTCCCATTGTTTCCCTGTCCTTCCCCAGACTGCCTTCAGCGAGGAAAAACCAGCGAGAAACAGCGCAGAAGGTTTTTCCACTTCCCTGGCCACTGATCCTCCGGCCAGAGCCCCCAAATGAGGTGTTAGCGCTCCGCACACAGCAGGTTCCAAAGGCTCTGTCTCCCTTCGGGTGGCCGGGGCGGTGACAGCCGGGTTGTCCCCTCTGTTGTCGGTCCCAACGAGACGCGTGCTGTCACAACACGCCTGGCACCTGGCGCAGAGGTGGTGACCGTGCCAGAAATCGTTCCGTCCCGTCCACCTGGGGGCTGTTTTGGGACAGAAGGGGTGTCCCGTCTCTGGTCCAGACCAGTTCTGACCTTAAAAGCAAAGGTTTGCCGTGCCCTTTGTGGGACGGGACATTCGGCCAGGGCTGCCCTCCCCTCCCGGCGCCACTGCAGAGCCCTGCTGTCATTGTCACCTGTGGACGGACGCCGGGCGAGCCAGGGGACAGCTCGCCCCTGCCCCGGGGACAGGGGCTGGCGGAGAGGAGCGTGGTGGCTGACAGGTAAACCCCGGTGACACCTTCTGCACCTTCTGCCCAGCAGGTCACGGCGCCGCGATCTGCCCTGCCCAAACCCGGCGCGTTTTAATGCCTTTTAATGGAAATAGCGGCGGGGGGAAACGTGAGGGATTTCTCAATTAATTCTTTTTCTGCCAAAACAAAAACTGGAGGAAGAGTGGGGAGGTGTGGGGGAGGTGATTTTGACAGAAGTATTGCTGGCCAGCAGGCGCTTTTGGGCAAGCCTCCTGCATCTGTAAGAATAATTGAGGGGCGACAGCTCTGCCTTCCTTGGAGTACGTATTTCTCTCACTCCAAATCAAGATGAAAGTGAGCTTTTGGAGTTTTCCTTGACAGATTACCAAGGAAGAGTAGAACCCTGGTTTTCGATGGTTTGACGCATCTTAATTAAGATATTTCTAAATATTTTATTTGAGTATTGTTCTATTACTTCTAAGGATTTAGCATATTTTTAATGGAAGCTAACTGCAGGTTTAGAAATACAAACTGCTTTAGATTATCATTTCATCACACTTTTCAGTCTAAAGAAATTAAGATTGGACACTTTGATTATCTCTTAAACTTTTTGATTTACTTATTACAGATTTACTTTGCGTGAGTAGTGAGTCTCTTGCAGCTTTTGTCTTTTTCTCCTGTGAAAAAATACAGTTTGCTGGAAAATGTCCAATCAAATTTAAAATGTACATACTGAGTTCATTTAAGTTGGCACATGATGTTTTCTTTTAACAAGCTATTAGTTACCATATACTGTATTTTCAGCATCTTAAATTTTTGAGTGAATGGGTACGGAGAATAAAAGAAGGAAAATTCCCAGGACATTTGAGCAAATACAGACCTGTGAATATCATGCTCCTGTTAAACAACCCTTTAATATCTTGTGAAATGCTTCTCTTCTATTTAAGATGAATCATTCGCATGTTATAAAGAGAATTCATAGAATCCACAATTTATTTAAAAAATGCAGAAAGACAAGGTTCATAGAGACAGAAGGGGTTAAAAACAATTGACTTGCTACCCTTGTCAACAAGTAGAAGTGAGGTTACAAAGGGATTTTGTTTTGCTATTTATAAAACATAGGCTTGATACAGAATTAAATGCAGGAAAGAACTGTATCTACTTGCATGATTTTCTCTGGAAAACATAATTACTGTGTTTGTGCATGCTGATCAGTTAATTTTTTGTGAGAACAACTAAAGACAATTTCTATGTTCAGGTTATTCAAAGTAAATAATAATAAGCATACAGAAGAGAGGAAATTTTGTGCAATGCATGTTATTTCATATATCTTATTTTGAAAACAGTCCTTTATGGGGAGAAAATTCTTTTGAAATCTTAATGGTTGTTTTAATTTAAAGAAAATAGTCTGCGCTTCTCCCAACACCCATATAACATGCTCCAGATGGGTTTGCAATGTTCGTACTATCAATGAAAGTGACAAAAAACCAGTCAGGCCTCTTCCACTTGTCTAATTGCAAGGTGAAATTATTGGGGTTTGTTTTGGTTTGGTTTTTTTTTGTCTGCATGTTTAAGGGAAAGAGAAATCAAGTTCTTTCCAATCACAGCATCCAAACCCAAAGTACAGAACCTGAGTGCAGTGGTCTGAAGTGGTTAGGTCCAGCAGAGGACAAGGAAGGGTATTTGCTCACCATTTATCACAGGGGACCGGTGACTCTCCCCTTTCCCTGTGGCACACATACACCTTAGCATCTATCACTGCTCTGGTGGGATGAAGCCCCATGTGGGTTCAAGGAGGCTCTCAGAAGGTGAACAAATCCTTTTGGAGGACACAATGGGCAGCACTGGGTTATCATCCAGCACTTTGACTCAGTGACCGCAATGTTCCTGCAGAACTTGGCACCTTCTTGCAGCTGCTTGGGCAAGGAAGAGCGTCCTGCGACCACAGGGACTCCCAGGGCCTTCCACGGCAGAGAAGAACAGGCAAAATGGCCTCCATCTTCCGGAGTGAGGAGATGAGCCTGAGGCAGCTCTTCCTGCAGGTGGAGGCTGCCTACTGCTGCGTGGCTGAGCTCGGGGAGCTGGGGCTGGTCCAGTTCAGAGATGTGAGTAGTGCCTGCCTGGTATGCTGAGCTGGAGATGTGCCCCAGGGTGTGCTTGTCCTTCCCTCAAAGCACTTGGGAAAGATGCACCTGTAGGGGGGCCAAAAAGTCTGTCGTGAGAGTGGGATTTCCCCAAGGCTCCTCTGAAACCCAAACATCATGCCAAGACACCACCCATCCCCGAGTCCCCATCCAGTGCTCTGCATGCCCTCTGCACAACCAATGGCTCTTTGCATTGCTAGGATGCAGGAAGTTTCTTCATGAAGGGCCCTCTGTGACTCCTGGTGTCACAGCCAAGTTGTGTGGAAGGCCACAGGTCCCAGGCCGCGAGGAATCTCATGGTATTGCCCTGCCAGTAGGACCCTCTCAGACACAGTGGTGTTTGCACCAAAGGCACTCATTCTCTGCTGATGTTAAAAATGAGTGCAGCACTGTGCAGCCTTCAGCCCCAGGCTTGTTTTCCCTCCTGTTTTTCAGCTGAATGTGAATGTCAACAGCTTCCAGAGAAAGTTTGTGAATGAAGTGAGAAGGTGCGAATCCTTGGAGAGAATCCTGCGTAAGTAAACGCTTGTCAAATGCAATCGGCTTCCTGCCAACTGGTGGTGTGGGATTTAGTTCTTTAAGTGCTCTCACACTGGGGAGCAGAATTAGTGGCAAAATGGTGATGTTTTCATCTGAGCCCCTGGAAATGTTTTCCATGCATCAGCTAATTACCACTTCACTCCATATGAGCAATAAATTGTTGCCCCTGTTTTAAAAATGGTTAACCGAACAGAAAGGAGGTTAATAAGCTTTTATAAAATCACAAGATAAATCTGAGGCTGGGCAGGAGGCTGGTCCAGATAACCTGACTCTTACATCAGTGCACCAGCTGTTGGCACACACTTCTTATGGCCAAGGGCTTCAGCCTTGGGATAAAGCTTTAAAACCCAAGCAGCAGAGTTTGTGATTCCCACTGTCCTGTGGATATGTGTCCTGGGAGCTCTGCACTCTCCCCACCACAATGCTGGTGCCCACTTTTAGCCATGGTGGCAGCACTTGGCATTGTTGGGCAAAGCAGTGGAACCTGAGATTTCTGTGTGCCTTACTCACTGCCCCAAATAAAGGGGGCCATGGTGGCCACTTATGCCAGGGCTGAGGGCTGCCCACGTGGGAGTGGGTACTGTGAGTTCAGAAGAAACAGCATCTCCACTGAGAAAGGAGGCTGGGGGTGTTAATTCCTTGGTGGCTGTGTATATGCTCTGGGATGATGGCCTTTGTATATCACTTAATCTGGTCACACCGCCACGGGATGCCTTGGTCCTGGCTGAGCAACAAGCTGGTGACCAGGATGATGCACCAGGGATGATTCTGTTTTGAGACTTCTGTGCTCTTTCCTTGCAGGTTTTCTGGAAAGTGAGATGGAAGATAATGTTGAGATAGTCAAAGGAGAAAAGTACCCGGAGACCCCCCTGCCTCGGGAAATGATTGATATGGAGGTACAGGATTTGGAGTGGACCCAGGAGAGAGAAGGGCTGTGCACCAGGTTGTCTGTGTAATGTGCTCAATAGAACCCTCCCTGCAAGGAAGAATCTGGTGCCTGAGGCTGGCACAACTCTCCCTGCCTAAGGAGGTGCTCCCCAAGTTGCTGCCTCACTTAGACTGAGGCTGATCCTGCTGCAGGTTCCTAAAGGAGCCCAGTCTTTTCACCATCCCCTGTGAAGCATCCCTCTGGTCCCACATATTAATGAAAAAGCATCGCTTTCACAGAATGCCCCCATCATCCTATAGGAGACAATAAAAAGGGTTTGTTGTTTTACCAAGAGACATGATTAGAACCCACTTCACTGCATGAAAACCCAGGACTGCCTGATCTGCTGGGAGTATGGTTGTGATCCTTGGGCCTGACACAATTACTTGGCCCTTGCTTTTGGATATGCAAGAGATGCTTTATTCTAGTCCAGCTAGAAGCAAAGTTTACTGACAGGCTGATTTTAAAATGATTTTAAATAGGAGACTAGAAAGGAAAATATAAGCTTTCCAAGGGCTTCAGCTTCACAAGAAATTGGTTTCCTGGTGTGTTCCTGGCCCACATCATCACCTAATTTTTGGCCTATAGCTAATGAACCTGAACTCATGTAGGTTCTTTTTGTAGTCAGCAAACTGACAGCCAGTCAGCCTGGGGTGTGAGGTGTCTAAGAGGAGCCACAGAGATACCCAGACAGGCTGAGACACCTGCACCACACACACACACCTACTAGCCTGTGCTTGGGTCAGGGGCATCAGAACTCCAATGCCAGAAGAGGACAACACACCCATCAGGGAATGTTTGCAATGGAAAAATGATGCATTGACATTGATGAGCATCTTCTTACAAAAAGTGTTTATCAAAGTGTTTGTTGAATATTTCCGTATTCTTTGGTTTGGAAAAAAAAAAAAAAAAAACCAAAAAAAAACAAACCAAAACTGTTGTTTGAGATTTGGTATCAGCTTGGGAATGAGCCATTGATCTGCTTCAGAGTTTTTCTGGGTGTGCTTGCACCCTAAACAGACAGTGCTGGAGAAACTTGAAGCTGAGCTGCTGGAAGCCAACCAGAACCAGCAAACGCTGAAGCAGAACTTTCTTGAGTTGACAGAGCTCAAACATCTGCTGAAGAAAACCCAGGACTTCTTCGAGGTAAGAGGCCTCTGCTCTTCCAACAGAGATGTGGAAGGTTCTTAAAGATACTTGCACTTTTCATTGGTGTATGTTGCTTTCAGAGGTCTTTACCACAAAAACCTATGAGGTTTGCAAACACACCTCAGTCTCTTTGGAGCCTGCATTGCTCCATGAGCTTCTTCTACACATCTCTTTGAAAATAATATTTATGCTTTTCCATTGCTAAGGTATAGCTTACTTTTATTGTTTTGCTTGTGATCCAAATCTCTATGGAAAGCTACATTTGGGGAAAAATTGTAAAGAGAAAAATGTGAAAATAGTTTTCAAACTGGCAATGCTGAAGAGTGTTCTTTAAAACTAATGTTTTCCAGGCAGAAACCAATCTGCCAGATGATTTCTTCAGTGAAGACACATCTGGACTGCTGGAGCTGAGGAGCACTCCTTCTGCTGCAGCTGCCAAGCTGGGGTGTGTATTGGTGATTGCCTCCAGCTTAGCCAGACTTCCCACCTGTGCTGCATTGCTGTGACACTGGCACAGCTTCCTTCAGCTCCTTAGCAGAGGGTGCTCACCAGCCTCCTCTACACAGCTGTTTCATGAAGATAAGAGAGTGACTGTCCTCAGAAATTATCATCAAAACTATGGTCAGGTTATGGGTCAGTGGGACAAATGGACTTCTACTTCCAGGCAACCAATTCCAGTGCTTCCTTAGTAGGTATTGACTGAAAATTGCTATCTTAAGGCATCTCACCCATGGACACAGGTATCTGGCTCTCTGGCCTGGTCCTCGTGGGTGGATGTCTAACCACAGAAAAAGCCATGGTATTGCACTGGGCTGCAGTCTGATGCTTGCTCAGAAAAGGAAAACAGGAGAGTGAAGATAAACCACCACTTCAAAATTTCTACCTCTTGCCTCTGCCATTCAGGCACTGTTGTTTCTGTGATTTTAGGCATCTCTCCATTCTTCCATTTCTAGCCAGAACTGTCTCTTCACCTTCACTTGTTGATCTAGGAAAGTTTTTCTTTAAAGAAAGAACGATAGGGTAAAGTCAGTAGATTGAGATAAAAGCCAGGCTTGAGCAGGGAAGGTTTTCCCAGAAGTGCCTGCAGCAGCAGCAGAGCCCTGGCTAGCACAGACTAGAATACAAGAGCTTGTGGAATCATGTGTGCTAGAGGTCCTAAAATGCATAGAATGGGCTTAATTTATTTATTTATCTTGTAACTCTGCTCAGATTCACAGCAGGGGTGATAAAGAGGGAAAGGATGATCCCCTTTGAGCGTTTACTGTGGCGAGCCTGCAGGGGAAACATCTACCTGAGGTACACAGAAATGGACACCCCCATGGAGGACCCTGTGACAGTAGGTATCAACCTGGTTTTGCTTTCCTCTGCCCTGTGTGGATGCTTGTGACCTGCAGACACAACACTGGTGACCTGGACTGTGCTGCAGCACTGGCTGCCTCTCCAGAGCTCAGGGTCTGAGGACAGCCTGTAGGGGAAAGGTGGGACAGTTTGAGGATGGGAGATGTTTCTTTGACATTGCTTTCCTCTTTCACCTCAGTCTAGGTGGTTTCCTTTTCCTGCCTGTCAAGATGAGACCTCACATGAGGCCTCACAGGGCAGCTGTTTTACAGGGACCACCATGGAAATGGACTGTGCCTGTCCCCACCTGGAATTAGCCATGGAGAGTCAGTTTCCCTTGGTGTCTCTGGGGTGAGCCCCATGCCCCAGTGGAACTCTGACCCCTCTGTTCCACATTGCTCCTTCCCCCATGACAAAAGAGCTGCTGCCCATGCCTGTTTCCTGAAGGAGCATCTGGGGAAAACACTGCTGTTGGGAAGCTGGGGATGGGCGATAAAAGCAACCAGTAGAGAGGCTGCCAAAAGAAGATACCAACTTTTCTGAACTGACCTCTGGGTGTGTTAAATTCTGCTTGAATTGTGTGTTGCAGAGAGAAGAGGTGAAGAAGAATGTATTCATTATCTTCTATCAAGGCGAGCAACTTAAACTAAAAATCAAGAAGATTTGTGATGGGTAAGGCAGGCCTGTGGGCAAGCCACAATGACTCCCATAGAGGTGGTTACTGGCAGTCCAGGCTGGCTGAATTTGGGACTAGATATCAGATCTCCAGCTCTCCAGCTGTCAGCTCTGCAACCAGCCTCCCTTCCGCTCCTAATCATGAAAGACATCCATCACCTTGGCACTTGGAACTTGAGGTCCTACGTTTTCCAAAGTGGCATACAGCTCTTGAGAGTTCCAGTTGCTAGGTTTTTAACTTGGAACATCTAAAAGGGGACTGTTGTTTAAAAAATGCTCAGCACTCTTGCCCTGAAAATCAGGGGCCCTAACCTGAGGACTGGAAACATGGCAATCCTCAACTTGCTCTCAAGTCTTCCTGCATTTCTTCTTAAAAAGATGATGCTGTAGTTTATTCAACCCTTTCCCAAGGCCTTTGAGCAATATCTGTGTAATCAGAGACAGAGCCCAGGAGAGAAATGAAAGCTTCATACAACCTGACTTGTTTCCACCCTGTTAAGCATCTTGAAAAGATAATACAGGTTGAATATTTTGTTACTCTTTCATAATGCTGATGACCAATGAGCTTTGTTGCAGTGTAAATCAGATTTGATGAGAGGATCTGTCTGCTGTCACCAAACCCATTTCAGGTATAGCCCCTCAGCCAGGCAGAGCCAGCCAAGAGCCTGGAGGGAGAGGTTGAGCAATTGCTCTTCCCTGACATCTGCACTCAGGGCAGGTCTTTCCTTACATCCTGCCTTTAATGAGAATAAAAACAGGTAGATCTTTCTTCCAGCTGGCATAACTGACTTTAGTCCCAAGAAGTGACAGAATCCTGAGGTCTGTTAGCAATTCCTGCATTGGAAATGGGGCCCTCCAAGATACTCTCTATGAGCAGTGGAGGGCAATGCCCATCCCGAGAGAAATTCAGCCCTCCTGAGGTGAGCAGCTGTCTATAAAGCAGTCATGGACATGAGGGAAGATTCCCAGCTCTCAGTCACTGATTTCTGATCCTGAAGTTCAGACACACAGGGAGTTCTCCCATAGCCATTGTGCAGGATCTGTCTGCTGCTGCCAGTGGTCTTTGAGTTTTCAGCAAGCCTCATTCTCTTTCTGGATTACAATTTCCTGCAGTATAATTGAACCATAGAACAGTTTGGCTTGGAAGGAACTTTAAAGATCATTTCATTCCAACTCCCCTGCCATAGGCAGGGGCACCTTCCAGTAGACTTGGTTGCTCAAAGCCCCATCCAACCTGGCCTCGAACACTGCCAAGGATGGGGCATCCACAGCCTCTCTGGGACACCCTGTGCCAATGCCACATCACCCTCACAGTAAAGAATTTCTTCCTAATATTCAACCTAAACCTACTCTCTTTCAGTTTAAAGACATTTCCCCAATATCCTGTCACTACATGCCCTTGTAAAAAGTTCCTCTCCAGCTTTCTTGTAGGCCTCTTTAGGTACTAGAAGGCTGTGGTAAGATCTCCCTGGAACCTTTCCTTCTCCAGGCTGAACAATCCTAATTTTCTCAACCTTTCCTCATAGCAGAGGTGCTTCATCCCTCTGATCATCTTCATGGCCCTCCTTTGGACTTGCTTCATCAGACCCATTATGTCTCATTTCTTTGGCTGCTTTTTAAATGCTGTTCAGAACCCTTCTCTCCTTCTGCATGGGCAGCTGGTGGTGGTGAATGCTTCCCATTGGATTTTCCCCTGAGCTGATGGCCTTGCAAGTCACCAGGTCATACACTTAGAACTGGCTGGTGTTGCCCACAGAATGCTGAAGCTTCTTAATTTTGGATGTTATATTTTTCCCCCTGCAGCATTTAAAATTCCCTGCAGTCAAAAGCCAAAGACTTTTTTTTCTGGAATGGGAGTAAAAGAGCAAGCAATGCAATGCCTGTCAACATAATTATTGTTGATTGACACCAAAATCACCCAAACTATAGACACAATCTTCTGCAGCTAGAGGTCAAGCAGTGCTGGAAATATGAGCAGATTCCTGCAGGGAGGTTGTGATGTGCAAAGTTACTAGGAGCTAGTGTTGCAGATGTATGTGGTGGTAGGTTCGTAGAAAGGAACTTAGACTGGTTTCTCTCAGGCCCTTGTAACTAAAGGAAAATACACCTACCAAAGGCAAATCCACAGGACACTCTTTGCAATGCTAATGAAGTCATCTTTTATGTTCCTTCTTCCTTTCAAATCTTTGGTTCCATATACATGGATGCTTTCCTGTGTGGCAGATTTCTAAATGTATTAATCCTCTGACACAGCTTTTGTGCTCTGTGGGCCGTCAGCCGTCCCTGGTACCCAGACCAAGACATCTTAGTCTGGTCCACCTTTAAGGCAGGGCTGACTATACCTAAAGCAGATGGCAGTGTCATTCCAGCCCCAGCAGGATATTTCTGCTTAGCTCTAAGTCATCATTCATGACAAGTAAATATCCTGCAAAAAATCGTGGGACTGGTCTAAGCCAGCCTCCTGCAAGACAGGCTAAGATTTGTTTGCAGAGCTGTGTGCCTCAGGTTACGCTTGTAGTCCCTGCTTGACTCTAATTGGTAACATTAGTCTGCCAATTTCATGAGCATTAAGTCCATGCACAAATTTATTAGTGAAAGGTGTAGAGGGAGCAGGAAGGAGGAAAACGTAAGAATTTTTCTTTTCCTCCTTTTCTTGCGGCTGCCTCAGTACTAATGTGAATACTAAAGTGGGTTTATCAATGTAAGGATTCCCTGCTGAATTCTCCTGAAGCTTTCAGAGATGTCTGTGCCATTAGGGCAAAGCTGATACTCAGTATGCAAAATGGCTGTTAAAAGATCAAAGCAGCACTGCTGCAGTAACGTTATTGGGAATGGGGGAACTGTACAGCATGGAGGAATAAGCTTTCAAGTTTGATTAAAAATCCTTATTAAAGATGAACTTAGAGCTGTGAAGAATAAGAAGATGGAAATAATTAGGTAGGGTGAATAACCTTTGGAAACGAATACCAGGTGTTGAATGAGGAGAAATTCAATTCTGGAAAGGGAAGTTTAGCTGAAGAGCACGTGCTGTCATTACATACAGCTCTGGGCTGATCTCTAGGAAACTGCAGCATTTTTTGTTCAATTTGCAACTGTCCTCACTTGTATGTGTGCTGGAACTGATTTTGCAGAGCAGGTGGTGAAATATCCTGCGCTCAGACAAAGCCAGAATATGATGCTTATCTGTACACAGAGCCTGCACATTTTTGTCTCTTAAACAGGGATAGACGCCTATGACCCTGTTACATTTTTAAATTCATCTCACGTGCAGAAAGACAGCCCTTTAGCAACCCTAACTCAGTGTATCCGCAACAGGATGGTGGAAGTGTGTTGCCTTAGGTCAGGGCCGGGAGATCTCTGCTCTGCAGAGAGGAGGGACCTCTTCCTGCAAATCTGATGGGCAGTATCAAAATGGCAAGGGTGGCACATGCATTAGATATCACTGAAAAGCCAAGCAGGAAAAAAAGGAGGGATGTCTGCTGTTTTAGTTACTGCAGCACCTCTGCTCAGTTCAAGCTTGCAGGCAGAGAACAGCAGCAGTGCACCCTGTGGCCTGTAAGGTCGTGAGGGGAACTCCTTGTGCCTGCTGTTGTGCATGAAGAGTACTCTGGCACTTGCTTTGAAGGCAGGACAGGTAGCTGCACACTTCTCAGAGAGACATGCAACCCATTTCTAATTGTCTGTGCTGGGATCCTATAGCAGCTGTACAACACTGCAATGTGCTGCACTGGTGGAAGCACTTTTACATCAGTGACCTGCAGCTGAACTAGAGAAGGTCGAGTTCTGTGCCATAGCTGAAGCAGTACCTGCGTGGAGCTAAGACTTTCACTCACATTAGAATCCCACATTAGTCCTTCTTTTACCACAGTAAACAAACCCGCTGAATTTCCAAACAGAACCTGGGGATAAGCATTTAAAAGCTTTTTTATTGGTTTATCTAAGCTGATGTAACAGACACTGCTGTCAGGTGTTTAAAACCTTTCACCCATCCTTCCTTTGTTCCCAAGGTGTCTAGCCAAACAGGTGGACCAGAAGCATGCAGCCATTATCCTGGAAATCCAGTCCTTTTGTTTGTTTGCTTGCTTGTTTGTTTTTACAGGGTTATTTACTTATGCAGCCTGCCTGCACAGAGGGCATTTGCTTGCAGTGCAGCAGTAGCTCAGCTGATGCCTTCTCCCAGTGCCTGCAGGAGGGTAGTGCAGAGACAGGGACACGGTATTTTTCCAACTTCAGTGCAAGAGGGACATCTGTTGGCTGCTGTGCTAGCAAGGCTGCCTTTGCCAGGATGGGTTTTTATTGAGTCTCGTTGCAATTCGAGCAGCTTGTGGGCAGAAGGGAGGTGCCTTCTGTCCACAAGGCATGCTACTGCTGACTTCTGCATGACAATAGGTCCTGCGTATCACCTAAGACAAGTAGGGTTTTTCAGCTAGAACAGGCAAAGGGATTTTTACTCTCATTAAGGGATAAAGGTGCCTATTTGCACGTTTCTGCAACTTTGTGGTATGTGAGAAGAGTATCCTGCTGGGTCAGGAATGAAGTCCAGTTTCCCTGCTTTTGAGCTGAGAAGAGTACAGAGGAAGAAAACTCAGTCAAATAACGGGTGTTTCTCAACTCTCTCTTACTGAGGCTAGATTTCGTGCCACAGTCTATCCTTGTCCGGAGTCTGCCACCGAGCGCCGAGAAATGCTTGATGGAGTGAACACAAGGATCGAGGATTTAAACACAGTAAGTGGCAGTGGCTTTACTGAGCACTGAGCCCTACAAGTGGGACCTGCCCAGATATTTGTCCTGTCTGAAACCATGTTGCAGACCACACAGGCTGTTTTCCCGACACCTTGTCTCATTATCTCCATCGTTCATTTGCGCAGCAGCGCTGTGGTGGCCACATGGTGCGTGGAGGTCCCAAGACCATGAACTGTAGTTCTTTTTCTGGGTGTGATATGCCCCACATTCGTGGCACAGAGCTGCCTGCAGGAGATGGCAGCTTGGGAGTGCGTGGTGAGATGAGGCCAGTCTGTAAGCAACTGGGTAGGGAGCCAATCCCACAGCTCAGTGACCCCCAGTGGTCTCCTCTACACTTAGAGTGACTCAGGACCATGCAGGGAGAGTCCTTGGTGAGCAGCACTGTGCACCTGGTGTCGAGTGATCCTGTGTCCACATCTGCACACACTGCTCTCCCATGCACTCATAGAAATAGCTCCTTTTCATCAACCCTCTTCCACCTGTCCTCTCCAATTATCTGAGAGTGCTTCCCTACCTTGAATGTTGCCCTGTGTTGTGCTTACAGGTGATAACACAAACTGAGTCCCACCGCCAACGACTGCTGCATGAGGCAGCAGCCAACTTGTGGTCCTGGGGGATCAAGGTGAAGAAGATCAAGGCCATCTACCACATCCTGAATTGCTGTAACATCGACGTCACCCAGCAGTGTGTCATTGCAGAGATCTGGTTCCCAGTGGCTGATGCTGACCGGATAAAAAGAGCTCTCCATCAAGGAATGGTAAGAGAGCAACATTTTGAGTCCTTGCAACTCTCACCTGCACTGAATTGTTTATATGTTGAGCATATGTTTAGACAGGCCTGTTACTGTAATGTGGGGCTCCCTTTTCTGTTTTGAGGTTGTCCCATTGTCATTTTACCTTTCATCTTTTGGCGGAGCGTAAGGTCAGCATTAAATGTTAGCAGGTTTGTGACAGACCCTTGAGCCAGAAGTGGTGTTGTGGTGCCAATTCTTCTATCCACTCTGTGTCTGTCCTTGTCTCTGGGTTTGCAGGAACGCAGTGGCTCCACAATTGCCCCCATCCTCACTGCCATACACACCAAGATGGCACCACCCACCTTCAACAGGACCAACAAGTTCACAGCTGGATTTCAGAACATCGTGGATGCATATGGTGTGGGCAACTACAGGGAGATGAACCCAGGTGAGAAACATTCAACCATGTGCATCTGGTTTGCATGAGCAAAAGCAAAGCCTTTGAGCTCTCTCACTATCCTAAAAAAATGTACTCGCTGCTGATTGAGAAATCTAAACCATATTGGAACTCTTTGGTGTATAGTCATGGATTTTCTCAGGCAAATTATTTGCCTGTTGGTCTTCAGTGAATGATTGTGATGGAGATAAGGAATTGTACAAATACAGGATGGAGAACAAATGGTGAGGCAGTTGTTCTGAGGAAAAGAATTAAGCTCATAAGGGAAATGTAAGTTGAGCTCCCTGTGTTGAGGCAAAGAAGGTCAAAAGGATGACAAAATTTGAAACAAGGGTAGAGAATCTCAGACAGACCACTGAGAATTAATAGAAACCTAGAAATGGGGCCTATGTGAAAGGGTGAGATTAACTCAGATTGTTGAGGCTGAGCAATTGGGAAACATGATAGTAACCTTCAAATACATTTTTGTGTTGCAAAACAGAATGCAGTTGTCTACACGTGGTGTTTATTATGGTGAGGTGAGAAACAAAGGATAAAACTGCAAGGAAGGTACAGGACCTAAAATTGAACATTCTTTGTGATGCTAAAGCTAATTCTTCACCAGGTCTGACTGCCTGGTGTGTAGGGGAAGGATTGAGGAGGCCTTTAAGGGCAGTACCTGTAAGGAATGGCCTGATGGGGTAGACTGTTTCTTTGATGAGGCCTTTTTGTTTAGAGGGAGCTGAGCTTCTTGACCTTTCCCTCCTGCAGCTCCCTACACTATCATTACTTTCCCCTTCTTGTTTGCGGTGATGTTTGGGGACTGTGGCCACGGTGCTGTCATGCTGGGCTTCGCACTCTGGATGGTCATTAATGAGAAGAGCCTTCTGGCCCAAAAAAGCACTAATGAGGTGAGTACCAGGGAACTGATACACCCTATCAACATAGGGAAAGGCTCATCAGCCCCCCCAAAGGCTGTGTGGAGATGCTTCAAAGATACCTGTGAGGCAGAGGTTTGGTAATTCCACCCACCTATATACAAAGGGCCTGAGGGACCCAAAGTTTTCTATGAATAATTGTATATACACAGGTTAGTACAATCATGTCTACTGTTAGTTGAGGCCCACCAATTGAGGGGCCTGCAGGTACTTTGGTCACTGGCACTGCCTTCTCCCCCTGCAGATCTGGAACACCTTTTTCAGCGGGCGCTACCTGATCCTGCTCATGGGCATATTCTCCATGTACACTGGCTTCATCTACAATGACTGCTTCTCCAAATCATTCAACTTCTTTGGTTCTTCCTGGCATATCATCCCCATGTTTAAAAATAACACTTGGAAGTAAGTGCTAAATGTAGGAAGGAAGCAAAAACAGACCAAATGGAGCATGTAGGCTTGGAAAGAGAGACTGCCTGTGTGGGGAAGGGAAGGACTCCCTACTGTGGATGCAGTCATGAATGAATCAGAGGTTTTGTCTGATACACACAGATGAACTTGCTATTGAAATGGAAATGTAGAGTCCCGGGGAACACGCCTGTTTGTTCAGGCACTGATGTGCATAAAAATCTGCAGGTGTCTAGGACTGATGCATAGAGAATTATCTGTGTGAGGGAGGCTGCCATTGTGTGGGGCCCATTTATATGCATACAAGTGCAGGAAAACAGGTCACAGAAAGGCTGGAGTCAGCTACAGATATCCTGTGGTAGTCCTCAGCACACCTCACATAAATATACCGTGGGCTTCAATGGCGAGATTAAGCTGCAAAGGTAATTTCCCTTTTCTCTTGTAGTAAGGATGTGCTCCTAGAGAACACAGTGCTGCAGTTGGATCCAGCAGTCCCAGGAGTCTACTCTGGAAATCCATATCCATTTGGAATAGATCCGGTAATTAAATTAAATTGCTCTAAGATAATTTGTATTTCAATCCTGTTTCTACATATCAGGTACATCAGTAGCTCCCTGCACTCTCTCCTCAAGCTGTGCTTTTCACTTCTTGCTCTTTGTTCCTTACAGAGTTGTTGTGGTTTAGCCCCAGCCAGCAGCCAAGCCCCACACAGCCCCTCGCTCACTCCCCCACCAGTGGGATCAGGGAGAGAATTGGAAGGGTGAAAGCTGGAAAACTCATGGGTAGAGATACAGATTGTTTAACAGGGAAAGCCAGAGCTGTGCACACAAGCAAAATAAAGAATTAAGTCATCTCTTCCCATGGGCAGGCAGGAGTTGAGCCATCTCCAGGAGGGCAGGGGCCTATCACATCCAAGGATGACCTGGGAAGACAAACGCCCTCACTCCAAACATCCCCCCTTCCTCCCTCTTCCCTCCGCTTTATACACTGAGCATGATGTCATACGGTCTGGAATATTCCTTTGGTCAGTTTGGGTCACCTGTCCTGGCTGTGTCTCCTCCCAGCCTCCCGTGCACCCTCAAGTTCCTCACCAGCCAGGCGGTACCAAAAGCAGCAAGGGCCTGCTCAGAAATAACAAAAACATCTCTACACTATCAAGCCAGTGTTCAGCACAAAATACAGGCCCATACCAGCCACTATGAAGAAAATTATCTCCAACCCAGGCAAAATCAGCACATTCCACCCCTTATTCCATACTATTTACATCGTGTTCAGGTGCCACACTATTCAAGACAACTTCATTATCCACCACTCACCCTCCCATTCATCAGTCCTTCTGATGCTTTCCTTTAGCAATTAGCAATTAATAATATTGCTAACAGTTCTGCAGCAGGCAGCAGCAAAATGGTAAGCAGGAAGGAAGTTTGATTTTCCAGGAGAGTGGTCTTGTGCTACAGTCTCTTTTCTACCATGTATCTGCTGGACTCTGTTTCCTTACTTGAGTACTTAACCCATTCCAGAGATACCTCACCAGTTTGAAGGCAAACTTCCAAATTTCATGCAGTCTGTTTGTTGAATGAAATGTGAAGTAAATGCCAGTGTTATTTAACTTGGTCACATTTTCTTCTCTGTGTCCTATTTCCCTTTTTCTTGTTGTTCTGTCTTTATCATGTATTGAAATGTACTTCTTAACATCAAGCTTTCCTGTTTCAATCTTCATATTAGTCAAATAACCCCTATCCCTGCTGGTTGCATGCTCATTTCAATTGGTCACCCAAAGAAACTCTGTTCTCCCTGGTTTTCAGAGACATTGACCTTGTAGTCAGTTTTTTATAAACTCAGCTTTAGAGCTCTGCCCAGTATGTGGGCAGTCTGGTTCAGAAAATCACGTCAGAAGCAGCTGAATTTTCTGCATCTTGTCCTGATACATCTCTAATTTAGGTTGACCTAGACTACCTATTCCAACCTGGCTTCTCCCTGTTCAAGAGCATAAAAGTCTTGGCTGGGAGGGAAGAATGGCTGAACAAGTGCTGGCAGGAAGGGGTGGATTGGACGCACCAGCCCCTTTGTGGCCCTCTCTAAGATTGTTTGTGTCATCTTCCCTGAAGGATGGATGGCTCTTTGCATTTTGCAAATCCTGCTGGGATGACTGAGATGTATTTTGGAAAAAAAGTCACCCTGAGATGAAGAAGCTAGGCAGTCTCTTTGGTATCCAAAGAAGAGGAAAAACATGTCAAACAAACACAGAAAAGACTATGTTTCACCCTCCAAATAATCCTGTCTTCCTCCTTTCTCTTCAGGTACTATACTTAGTGTCTGAAAAGTGATATCTACTTACTGTTTCTGAGGACAGAAGATTTTGGGGTCTAGGAAGTAGGAGAAGAAAGGAGAAGCAACCCTGAAGCATAAAAAAGGCAGGAGTGAGAAGGGATGTATGTCCTAGCATAAGTAAATAGTGCAGAGGGGAAGGCAATAAGCTGATCTCCATGGCCAAAGAGTTGAAAAGAGTTTTTTCTCTACAAACAAGAAATTTGAAAATGCTCTGTCCTCAGTACTTCACTGGTGAGGGTGGAACTAATTACCGTTGCATCAGGAGAGATTTTCTCATGCCTTTCCACTTTTGCTAAAGATGACTCCGCCTGAGGATGGGAAATGACAAAGAAAAGATCTAGATTCTGCTACCAGCTTTTGCAGTGGTTCCTGGAGGACTGAAGCCAAGTCATAGGGTCATTTTAAATCCTTGTTATTTTGTGTGTTAAACAAGTCTAATACCTAATACATTTTAGATTAATCTCTTGGCAGAGTGAAAAGTAATAAAAGGAACATCTAGAGTTCTGTGCCTTGCTACCCTCTTACTAGAACTGGTAGGAGTAAATTGATGGTGTCAAAGCAACAACTTCCACAAACCTTTTATTGGTCAAATACCTGAAAATCTTCTCTCTCCCTGTTCCTTTACCCAAAGATCTGGAATGTTGCATCAAACAAGCTGACTTTCCTGAACTCCTACAAAATGAAGATGTCGGTTGTCATAGGGATTGTGCACATGATTTTTGGAGTGATACTCAGTCTCTTTAACCACATGTAAGTTCATTTCACCAAGCCTGTTGCTGCAGCAGCACACAAGTCCTCATCACTGTCCTTCATTCAGAGAAAACTTCATATTTTGGACTGATGATTTGAACTTTGACCTTTCCCTGGTGTGAGTTGAAATGTCCCATACACTGACTGATTCACACAGTATTTGATATACAGTGCTAAGTCCAAAGAACAGCCATAACATTGGAGGTATTTTCTTCAGTAAACTCTCTTTTTAACTTACTTTCTTATGTTCTCAATTCCCCAGAAATACTGAAGTACACTAAATTCAAAAGATGTAGCACCTCCCACTACTAACATATTTTCTCTTGAAAGACAAGCTCTTTTGGCCTAAATCTAAGCACACTGAAATCTTGCAGGGTGTGTAAGTGTGATTTCACCTAGCTTAGAAGCCCTTGGTCAGGATTTGTGGGTGTGCTTGTCTATATCTCTGCCTCTATGTTTTGCAACAACAAATAAAAAATAGTGATAAAGTGCAGGGGCTGACACTGCAGTGTTGAGAGACTCCCCAAAGCTGCAATGTGTGTAGTGACCTTCAAGGACAGAAAATGTTTGAGAGGGCAGAGAAGACCCTACAGGATTGATACTACACCTGTTCTGACCTTTCTTGGCATATAATTCTCAATTTAGTGAATAAGACATTTTTTGAAAATTGACTTCTATTTCAGTGTAACAATTTTTTGAGGTGCTGAGATACTGGTAGGTCAAGTACAAAAACCTGAAGATAGTCAGAATAACAGACTTGTTATTTAAACAATAGCTTTTGTATTTAAACAATAGCTTCCATTGATAAAGCCTGTAATTATGGACTTCTTTCTTGGCTAGTGGTAGTTGTAAAATTGTTACGTTATTTTCCAGAAACTAAGTACTGCCAGACTTGGGTGCAAACTTGTATTAATACATGTAGTGTATTAACTATAGTTTTCTTCCCTGATTCTTTCCAGCTACTTCAGGAAATACATAAACATTTTCCTACAGTTCATTCCAGAGATGATTTTTATTATCTCTCTTTTTGGCTACCTGGTCTTCATGATTATTTTCAAATGGTGTCATTTTGATGTCCATTCATCCCAGAGTGCACCAAGCATCCTCATCCACTTCATCAACATGTTTCTGTTCAATTATGGTGACACTTCAAATGCTCCTTTGTATCTGCATCAGGTATGGACCAAGCAGCCTGAATCTGCTGTAGTTTTGTATGTGCAGTGGGTGTTTTGGAGAGTGGGCATAAAGACCGAGGCTCAGAAGTTCGAACACAAGTGAAAGTCACAGAAGTTTATTCTTCTGTATTTGTGTTAGCCTTTGTCAACAGGGAGGAGAGATCAGTTATCAGTCAGTGATGCAGAGGAAATCTCTTTCCTAGTGTCATTCTTACAAGAATAATGATGCAGTTGAAGATACTGTCGGGGGAAAAGAATCAAAGACTAGAGACACAAAGCTGCATATTGCAGGCATGCTGTCCTGCAGTCTGGCCACAATGCTAGAGATATCTTCCTTTCTTGATAAGTTCCTATTTCATCTTTGGAAAGCTTTAATACTTCACATTTTCACCTAAAAAAGTAGAAGTAGCTAGAGGATTTTTAGACAGCTTTTTGTCAGAAATAACTCCTCTTGGGAGTTCACTTAAAAAAAAAAAATAAAGAGCAAGCAAAAAAAAATCCCCTAAGAGAAAACTTGTTTTAAAGTCATCTCTATTTGTATTCTCAGAACATGGATTTTTTTTTTCTTTGATTGATTTTGCATCAGCAGCATCAGTGAAGAATCTGCAAGCAAGTGCTGCATCCAGCCACGTGTGCACCCACATTTATACAGTTGCATGCTAGGCACTCCAACATGAGCTCAGTTTTAGGGACAGCTGGTGAGTCAGTAGAGAGCCCTGATCAGCTCCAAGTAACTGTGTTAAGGATTCAGGGGAATTTGGAAAAACACAGTCTTTCCAGCCTTCAGAAAGTCTTTAGATAACACTGTGCTTTGTAACAACCCAAAGCTTTCCCAAGGTGGCAATTTTTTTCTCATATTCCTATCCCCTTCCTCTACCAGGAACAGAATGTGCTATCTGCCTGGGTAGTCTGAATCAAAATATTGTATGAGCCCAACCATAAGGTGATCAGACATCTGAGCCAGCTTTAAAAAATTGCAGAAGTTATGATTTAAGGTTTTCTTTCTTTGTTTTGTTGTTTTCTGAAAGTACAGACACTTATGACAGGACAGCAATAGGGGTGCCATACTGCAATGTAAGAGTGCCTTGTATTGTGGGGACAATCTGTTACCAAGCCTAAGCTATGGGGGTTCAATTCTTCTGGAATTGCAGATGTGGAGTAAATCCAGGGCAAGACTTGAATGACTTGGCTCTTGCTGCAGCCATCCTACACTGATTAAAGCAAGGCAGATTGACCGACTGACACAGAGTTAGGACATTCACTTGGGACACTAAGCAGCCAGGTTCAAGTCAGTAGCATGGGATTTTGGTAAATTAACCCTTTTCAGCATGAAAGCCTTTCATCTCCAGGTCTCCAACCATCTCTAGTTGAACATGCTTTCTGAGCCTTAAGCATTATACATTTATTTTTATGTTCTCACAAGCAGAGGATACACAGTCAAATAAAACAGGGAGTTGTATTTGTTGTATTTAAAAAAATCACCATTATACAGACTCTGGATTCTAACCATAAAAGTAGTTGGCTAAAGGAAGTAAATCAACTTTTTGCTCTTGTTGTTTTGTCTTTTAGAAAGAAGTGCAGAGTTTCTTGGTCATATTTGCTCTGATTGCTGTTCCCTGGATGCTCCTAATTAAACCTTTCATCCTCCGAGCCAACCACCAGAAAGCACAGCACATGGTAAGGGACGTGGACCAGCTGTGGGGGGATTCAGTACAGCAAAGACAAAGCTGAGGAACAGACCCCAAAAACTCTTTGCAGTCATGTAATTCTGTGTTTTTCTGTCCTCAGGCTATCTCTGACAATTTCAAAGTGTGCTTTATGCCACATATGCCCCAGACATGTGTATGGACATGTCTAAACCATCTAAACTAGCATCAGAGAATGGCTAAATTTGGAAGGGCTCTCTGGAGGTCATCTGGTCCAACCTTCTCAAACAGGGTTCCATAGAGCTCATTACTCCAGCTTGTGTCCAGACACCTTTCGAATATCTCAAATGAAGGAAATATTTCCCTGGAAGCAGGAGCTTTGCTGGCAAGGACACACCCTATTTTTTAAGCTGACACCAAGCTCTTTCACCTGCTGTATCCAAAACCAAAGAAGATTCAAAGAAGATTGAAGTGCTAGTAAAGGCAAGACAGGGAAAAGACCTCAGTTGTCAGTCCACAATCTCCACTAACAATTAGTTTGCTGCTCTGTAGAAATGGGGCATCTATGAAAGTCCTGGCCTTGGAGAGAACAGTGCTTGAAGGAGAGGCTTGATTTAAAAGCTGTTGCCTGCTTTCTAGTAGTTCTTTCTCCCTTAAGTGATTGCCTTCACATTAACAGAGCCCTTCTTCCCATGGGCTCTGTGGTTTGCCCACAGCTTCTCAACACACAACTGCGGCAGCTGCAGTTTCCCAGCTGATCATTAATTCTCTCCTTTATTACACTAACAGGACTTTACTTGTCAGTCAAGATTTACTTCTCTTTATAGTCAGAGTTAGTGCCTGGAGTACCTTTTATAGGGCACAGATGTTTCCATTTGAAGAAAGAGATGCTGGTTTTGCTGCTTGACCTTTTCCAACCCAGTCACTTCTGACCTATAATTGAAAGCCAGGTCCCTGGGAGACTTTTTCAGCCCTGCCTCTGCACTGTAATTTCTTATTTTGTCTTTCTCTTCTGGGATTTGGATGAAGGCTTGACATGGCTGACTTCATCTCCTGCGCTTATGCCAGGAGCATCTGACAGGTTTTACCCACCTCCTATTGTGCCCCTATATTTTTGTTCCTAATTTTCATATGTTAGCTGTCTGATCACATCCTGCATTCCCCTAGATTTATATGTTTGCAGCAAAGTCTGTTTTCCATGCTGACATTCAGGTAAAGCAAAGATAAAGCGGGTGTGACAATCATTACTCCTGCAATAGGAAACAATATGTTGTCAGGCGACCTTTCCCATGAGACCTCCTGGAGGCTATAAAGGGTGACAAGGCAGAACCTGACAGAAGCCATGAGGTCTCTATTTGGTTATGCTGTGTAATAGGACTATTAGATCAGGTTGTTCAGGCCTCTAGAAAAGTCCTGTAAATAATAATTGCAGAGAGCTTGCCACAAGGTTTTTGTCAATTTAAAGTGAATCAAGAGCTTTGAATTTTATTTCTGCCTGTATCCAAGAATTGTGTGACCTTCATCAAGTCATATGATCCTCTCAGGCTTTATTGCTCTTTCACTTGACACTAATTCCTTTGATTTGCACCCATCTAATTGGGATCATCAGCTTTAAAATACCTCCGTTTTCTCATTTGCTAAAAGTGATGGATCTTCTCATGGCAGGAACAAAGAGTGCATTGTGACACTAGAAACTAGCTACAAAATAGTTGGAATCACTGGAAAATGCTCTAGAATGGAAAATATTTAGGCATTATTAGCTATTTGGTGGGAATATTCAATTTCTGTGGCCCATGATGACTATTGTTCGAACTTTCTTCGTGTTCATGGCATAATCCTTCACATGTTTCCCATCATGAGGTTATTGAGGGAGTTCTGTGCTACGGACTTCTTCATTTTGGTATCAGTCAAACACACTGCATTTTGTTTCTGAAAGATCCATTCTCAAGCCATCTCAGGAAACTCAGAAGGTGAAAATGAGGTAGATGTCTCAGAGACCAATCACTCCAAGAAAGTTTCCCAGGGAGACCACAGCCATGGCCATGAAGGACATGACGGTGATGATGAAGAGGTAAGAAAATTTGGACAGAAAATTGTTCAGACAAACACAACAGTAGAAGACACAAAGTCAAGCAGAAGACTTTTGCAGAGTTGCCAGCCCTTCTTTCTAACACGATTTTAATACACACTTTTGTAACAGTTTGTGTTTTCAAACAGAATAGGATTTGAACTTTCATTGAATTAATGCCTCTAAATTTTTCTCTTGGTTTTGCCTAGTGGTGGCAGGCATTCTTGCAAACCTCAAGCTTTTACAAACCTCAAGCTTTTGTTTCCTCAGGGATGGCTGTTTTACTTCCACATTGCACCCAGAGAAGGTCAACCCTTTCCCAAGAGTCAGTGAGCTTTCCTTCCTCTAAATTGCAAAGGAGCATTTAAAGTTGGCAGCCAGAATTGTTGACTAGGGAGAGAATCCTTCCTTGGGCAGATATTGTCAAGAGTTTCTACAGTAGAAACCAACACAGGAAAAAGTGACAAAAATATTTGTAGCAGTTGGGAGTATCAACAATATTGAGTGTGGATATGGCTGGCTGTTCCCAGTCACAGGGAATCTTCACAGCTTTGCTTATTCATTATTATGAGATACAGTTATTCAGTGATATCTCCCAAAATGTGCATGCCCTTAGGCAGATAGTCTGAAAGCTTCTATTTTACATAAGAATTTCTGTCTCTATAAGAAATCACAAGGCTTGACAGCTACTGGATTGACATTTAAGGATTTGAAATCGTAAGAGTGGGACATGAGCTGTTCCCCAAACATTTAGTTTTCACTGGAATTGCATTTCTCCAGTGAGAATGTGTGAGAAGATCATACAGAACTGACACTTTTCAGAGCAGTCTCTTTTCTTGGGAAATACCTTTGTGTTGCTCAGGATATAGTAAGCAAAGAAGTATGAAGAGCCTTAGGTGGGGTGTTGCTCTGCTAACCAAAAAGCCCAGAAGTGAGAACTAATAAAACTTTTTTGGTTTTATATGTGGTTTCAGTTCAATTTTGGAGACATATTTGTCCACCAAGCTATCCACACCATTGAGTACTGCCTTGGCTGCATCTCCAACACAGCCTCCTACCTGCGACTCTGGGCGCTGAGCTTGGCCCATGCACGTGAGTGGTTGTCCCCCTTTAGTCTCCTCACCATGCTGGTCATGGCTTCTGCTGATGTTTTACTATTCCTGCAAATTTCTTCATGGAATCCAGGTTTCTGCTTGTGGACATTTATGTATCGGGATGTTTTGCTTCTGGTTAGATCACTTCAAGGGTTTCATGGTGGGCATTTCAGTTTTCAGAGGTGATCCCTGGCAGCTCTGATTGCATTCACTGGCTGTGGCCCCTTTCCTGCACTGCTCTGTAGCCACCCCTCTGGAACAGTCCTCATGGTGTGTGGCACAGTGGGAGGTGTAGTCCGCTTGTGTAGTCCAGTCCATGGAGGTGAAAGCAGGATGGGAGCCATAGCTGCCTTTCCCAAGAAGCATTTGCTATAGCCTTAGGGTATGCAGATGAATGCCAAAATTACTTGAAACAGTTATTTTGATTTTGTTCAGCAAACAAGAAAGAAAAGGTCTGGCTCAAGAGCTTCTGGAATTTGTAATTTTCACTGGGATTTTTCCCAGAAACACTCAGTGGAACATCACATTCCATGAGAAATGTATAGCATTTCAATGTCTTTTGTCTTGATTCGTGATAAAAACAGATGCTCAAATACTAGAAATTGCCTCAGGCGGGAACTTAGATTTTCAATGTTTTTTAATTTTTCTGAAATGTTTTTTATTAATATTGCTGTAATGCCTCTGGCTAGGACTTGCACCTGCCCTAAAGAATTGTGCACAAAAAAATGGAAAACAGAAAGGGGGGACCATGGTGTGGTGTGCCATGGATTGACAGGGGTGAGCTGTACTTCTTGGCACAGAAATGAGCTTAGTAGGAGTGGAGTGGAAGCTGATACACATTAGCTTTACATGGAGAAGAGATACCTAAATAAAATAAGCAACTAAAAAGCTTAGCTAAGGGCATATGTATTTTACAAATGGTGAAAAATGGTTGAGCTTGCAGACTGCACGCTGCATCTGCTGCTGCTCAGCACTGTTTTCCCTTTATTTCCTTCTGCAGAGCTGTCAGAGGTCCTTTGGACCATGGTGATGCACAATGGGCTCAGCAGCAGTGGCTGGGGAGGCCTCATCGCCATCTTCATCATCTTCGCAGCGTTTGCAGTGCTGACAGTGGCCATCCTGCTGGTCATGGAGGGCCTCTCGGCCTTCCTGCACGCCCTGCGTCTGCACTGGTACGTGGAGTGGTCCTCTGGAGCTTTTCCCAGATCAGTCTTTGGGAGGGAACAGGCTGTGGGGACATGTGGGCACAGCGTTAGACATGCAGTGTGGTGCACTGGATCATTAGTTGCCTTTGGCAAATGAAGTGAGGGAGAGTCTTCCAAAGAGAGCTCAGAGATCCCTGCTCTGACCAGCACCCTGGAGCAACCTGCTTGTCCTCCTGTTCCTGTGGTGGTTGTCAGCATGTGAGGCAAATGGCAACCTGCAGTTCTGTCCCAGTAAACATGCAGAGCCACTGAGGCCTCTTTGACCTGCATGACAAGGCCCAAAGGCAGCACAGCCACGCCACTGGCTCTGTATCCCACCCAAGGATCTAACATGACAGCTTCCAAGGGCAGCAAGAGTTCAACTGGGAGTGCAAAACCTGATGAAAACCTGGGTCTGTGCTTGTGTCATCAGCCCAAGCTGAGCTTTAGGCTGCTTAGGCTTTGTGGCAAACCAGTTCCAAGTTAGCCCAGGCAAGGACAGCAGTGGGGGCACACCCATCAGCATGTGTGCAAGAACAAGGGGACAAAACACCCTTCACCACCACCATAACTCAGCATCCTACCTGAGCCCCCAGCTGTGGTCTTTTCCACCAAGTAATGTCCCGGTACGAATCATAAACACTGCCAAAGCAAACCATGGTGCAGATGTTTGTCATTGTGCAGGGAGGAGGGGGTGTCTGTCTCCCACCAGTGTGCATCCTGCAGCTGGATGTCCAGCTCTCAGAGCTGCTAGAAGCAGGTCACCAGGCAAGGTACTGCTGATTGACCTCGTGATGATGATTTCCAGTCTGGCTTGATAGAAAGTCAGAGCTGATGTGTGCCACGTTCAGCTCCGTGCTGCCTGTGTCTCACTTCTGGTGTCATGAAGGGCCTACGTTCACAGTTTAGAGTCCAACACCTTGTGGCCTCCCTTTTCCCATGGGTGCAGGTTTCAGCCTCTTGGCTGGCTGTAGGACCTTCCTTCAGGCAACACTGATGCCTCTCTCTGCTCCTCCCTAGGGTGGAATTTCAGAACAAGTTCTACGTGGGAGCTGGGTACAAATTTTCTCCGTTCTCCTTCAGTCACATCATCAATGGCACTGCAGAAGAATAAAACCAGTGCATCACTGCTTCCATCCTCAGACCAGGCTCTGTTTCCTTGTGGTGGCTCACTACAGAGTGGGGTACATGGGATGAAAGAGAAAGGGACGTGGCCCTTGAAAGAAGACCTGTAGATGAGTATGCCCTAGAACATCCCAAGATACTGCTGTATCAGCTAAGAGCTGACCTATATCAGCTGGGCTGGCTGGAACCTTGGCTGAGACTCCATTGATGTCTGCCAAGTACCTCAGCATTTGATGGGGTCAGCTGCCTACTGTTTGGCTGAAAAGAGGAGATGCAGCTTCAGAATTAAATTGGTTATTAACAATCGACTCCCATGCATTTTGCCCCATTTGCTGCCTTGTCGTTGTGGTATATTTCTTTCCAAGGAAAATATGTTTTGTCTGTGGTTGATCATATGACATGACTAAGTCCCTTATAAGATTTCAGCCCTTCATTTAGCACACAATGCAAACCATGTCAAAGACAGATCACATTGCAGGCTTGCAATTTTCTACATGCTTTACTATAATAACCCCCTTTTTATCTGATTTGCTCCAGGGCTTGACAACACCAGATTATAGAAATGTACACACATCATCACTTAACAAAAGTGTTAGTTTTGAGCTGTGTAAACAAAAGTTTCCACATTGGCAGCCATTTTATTTATCGCTATTGACTTGTTTGTCACTGAAGACTCAAGATGACTCCCCTTGTGCTGTATTTTTCAAGATGGGTTGTTAAAGCAGATTGTGTAGAAATGCTAATACCTAATGAGCAGAAAGAAAAGTGGAATCAAAACAGTTGGCATGAATTTGAAGTACTGATGTACTGCGATCTTCTGAAATATTCATGAATTACTAATCCTTCAAATTGAATAGTGTTAATCATAACAGGCTATGTTTTTTTAACTCTGGACTATGTAAGAAAACAGAGTTCACTCCAAGGGATTTGGAGTGGACAGTGCTCCTTTCCAAGGGGCGTGACTGAACAAGCCCTTATTTTCAAAACTCACTGCCCTGATATCCAGCTCCACCAAAAAACCCACATGGGAGTGTTCCCAGCAGGACACAAAGTGTTATAGTCATCACAGGTAATGTTTCTGCAGTAGTCAGGCTTGAGAGTCACCTCCAGCTACAGTGACAGGGGAGAAAATAAAGCCCCAAGCCAAGCAGTTGTCCCAGTTTTTCTCTTGTGGCCTCAAGAAACTATACTGACATTGGGCAGTAATTACAACGAGGCCTTTTCAGCACCTTGGGTTTGGAGCAGCAGCTGGAGCTGAGAAGAGGTGGGCACAGGAGCGTGTCCATGATCTATGTGTGGTCCCAGGTCACCAGTTCTTTGGGCATAGGTAACACATACTGGGTTACCTATGCCCAGTATGTCCAAATTGGGTAATATGGTACAGGAAAAAGCCACACAGACATGACTACAGTTGCTCAGCATATGCACATCACCTTTGTTTCTTCCTTACAGTCTGTTTTGTCTATTCCTACTCAGGAGAAAAGCTGTCTGGCAGAAAGAAAGGCCAGAGTACTTTCATTCATTATCAAATGCAGAGAAAACAATTAGCTTTATGAAACAGTGGGTAAATTTTCTGCACAAACACATATTTTATCTTAATTGCAGCCTTCCATGTGATTGCAATGTAACTGAGAAGATGATTACCAGGAACAGATTATCCACTCCTTTCAGAGCTTCTTGGTGTTTTGCTCTTTGTCTAAGGTTTACATTTTAAGCAAGAAAAACAAGTTACCCTGTGAATATATCATGTGACAAGATGGTCTGTTGTTTACTGTACCAAACAGCAACTCAAACATTGGTCTTAATTCTGTATTCAGTTCTCTGTCTTTCTGTGTGCAACCAAATGACACAGCACAGCCTGTGTCTCGCTTGAACATTTGTGATATGGGAATGATGCTTCCCCACTGCCCAAGAGGACCAAGCCCACTAATATTCAGGAAGCATTCAGATTGCTGAGGGGCAGGGTTGCACTGATACACTTTGAAGAGAGCCCTGGGTTTCATCTGAGTTCTTTTTAAGAATGCTTTAAAACCCCAGAATGTTCCAGGGAGTTCTTTGCTTTTAAAAAGTTTTCCTGCAGAAGATGAGGAGGATTTTGGAGTAGAGCAGTGGCTGCCTGTTCCCTGTACAGCTGCTAAGCTGAGTGGAACATGTTGTTTAGCTGGTTCTGTGAATGTGGCCATCAGGTGTGGTCAGGTGCAGCAGAGATCACTGTTAGAGACTAACAGGCCTTCCTGATACAACAGCCCAGTGTCTTTGATTGAACTTTACCCAGTGCTGGGAGAGGTGTGACTTGTGATTACCTGACCCAAGCCAGGACCTCAGCATGCCCCTCTGCAGCGGACTCAGGATTTGTGCCTGGGTGGAATGGGTGCTTCTGGATCCAAAGCTCATCCCATCGCTATGGAGTAGTTTGTTTCTGAGAACTGGTGGCATGAGTTTAGTCATTTTGTAGGGAACAAACATTAAACAAAACTTAGTGAATGACCATGTAGAAAGGAAGTCAAGCAAACTGGTTTTAGTCACTCACAGCCATTCTTTCCCAAGGTTTTTATTCCTTCTTGTGAGAGCCATTGCTGTGTGTGTCTATGCCCTCCCACGAGGAAACCTTTGCGATGTGGAAGATGAAGAAAGTTGGGTATTGAGTTCTTGTCCAGTCTCTTAGGTCTCCTGGACTGGTGATAATGAACTGGCTTTTGGACTGAGGTTTCAGAAACTCCAGGAGTCAACAGTTTCTTGGGGTTCAGCCTCTGGCTCCTCCAGCAAACAGCACTTTCCTCAGTCTTTACCTGTATGATGGCTCTCCATCATGTCCTTAGCCAGCATGGAGAGCTTTCTTTTCTCTCTCCCACTCTTTTGTTTCTCCTGGACCTTTCACGCATGTAGGCATTTCCATTTGTTCTTCACCCTGAGCAGCCTTTGCCTTTCCATGGAAAATAAGTAAAATACCATGAGGTGATTGAAAAAAATGTAATAGACATAGTATCTCTTTGTGCAATCCCAAACACCTGGGCCTGAAAGCTCCTTTGTGGCTTAGAACTTCGTAGGAATTTTGGTCATTTTTTCCTCATCTTTGCTGGGGAGCTGGAATGCTGAAACATCTGCACCCTCCTGTCACTGAACACATGCTGTCTGAGTTTTTGCAATGAAAACATAATGGTATGGATCTGGCAGCTTGGATCGTGCAGCTCATTTAGCAGATGCCAATAACGGCTGAATATTAGATGTTATTAAGAAGAAGATGTAAAATAAAGCTGTGAGATAGCATATGTTGGCTGGTAGCAAATATCTTCCAGATGCCTGGAAGCATGAGATTCAGCATGGGAGTTACTTCAATAAAACTATTGCACCATTGCTGCCAGCTCTATTCCAAACAGGAGGGTTTTGGAAACCCTTGTGAGACCAATACCAACAGTGAGGAGTAAAGGTCAGCACATACGATCCTAATAAAGAGCCCACACCTATCATGGCACTGAGATTTGCTGCACAACAAGGCTGGCATCCCTGTGGTGGTTTAAAGCCATGAATTCTCCCTACATTTTGCTACCTCATCAAGAAATTTAGAAGGATGAAGCAGACCTTCTTTTCCTCATGGTGCTGGTGCCTGAGTCAACTTCATCTCCCTAAGAGCTGGTGGCTGCAGTGCCCAGGCAGGGGATGGCAAAGGTTCCTTGCATAGGTACTGATGGCTGAAGGACCTATCCCTGGAACCTGTGGGCTAAAATCTTGCTGGTGTTTCAATGATGATGTGTCCCAGCACCCTCCTTCCACCTGCCTGGAGTCATCCTCACAAGAAGGGATGGGTAAGCACCAACACCCGTGGTGGGCAGTGCCTGTGAAGGAGCTGCAGATGCCATGAGACAAGCAGAGCTCAGCACTTGGGTGCCCTGCCTGCAGCACCTACCTCTGGGGGTGGAGGTGGGCGGAGAGGGACCTGCCTGTGCCCAGCAAGGAGGAAACCTGACCCCTGGGGAGCTGGATCCCAAACAAACACCAAGCACCGCCAACACTGTCACAAGTAAAGAGCAGAGGAGGAACAGTCAGAAAAGAGAAAAGGTCTTCTCCTCTGAGCCTGAGACACCACAAAGGTAAGAAAGCTTCACCAAATTAAAAAAAGATATTTAGTAAAATCTTGCTTAATATTGGAGGCATCTGATCATTTATATGAACAGATACCCCCACTCTCACCTGTAGGGAAAATTCTCAGCCAGAGAAGGTCTCTGACCTTATTGACAATGTTCCCAGGTGGTGTCACTGGGCACTGGCCCAGGCAGCACTGCGTGTTGTATGGCCTTTGTGCCCCACAGCCCTCTGGTGGGGGTCACAACATCATTCCATTGGGTCCCAGCAGCAGTTTCACTGTACTCTTCGTTGTTCCCTACAGGTGGAGGATTTTTGTTTTCCCTGCCAGCAGCAGCTTTGTCACTGCTGTTCTTTTGGCTCATGTAATTGGCATTTAGTTGGATTTACAAGTAGAGGGAAATTTGTGACATCCTAAAGATAGACACTAGCTGCTCCATCAAGGCAAACAGGGCTGCAAAGTTTTGGGATGATCAAAACACAGGTTTGGTAGGAACTGTTAGGAGGTTTACTGTGCCTGCATAGATTTCTGGTGTTATTTGAGGTGCTGGAGAGTGTATCCCACCTGCTTACTAGCTGCTATTTGAGACTAATGTGGCTCTCACATTAGGGACTATCTGCCATCCTGCTGCCTCTGAGGGTGTCTGGCTACTGTGGGGTGCTGGAGGTGGCACTGCAGCCTTCTGCTTGAGCACCTGATCCTTGCTGCAAGTTCTGCACAGCGGCACCAGGGATCAGGGTTCCCTCCCCTTTTATGGAAGAGTTTTGGCACTTCCCAGAAGGAAGGCACATAGCCCAGAGGGGGTACCCTTGGAAATGCTCCAACACCCCTCAACAAACAGTAGCAGGGTATGCCAGTATCAGGATGGGTGGGCAAAGGCCCAGGGCTTGAAGCTTGTCCTGCCAGCACCATGGGCTGAGCCTACTACAGACGTTTTGGAGGAGAGTGCCTGTTTAACCTGACAGAGGTGTGATGAGGCAGCTTAGGGCAGAATGTGTTTGCAGGTCCCCAGTCATAAGGAAACAGAAAAGGAGAAAAATAGGTGCCCAAATTTTGCTATTGCAAAGCCTTTGGAGATTCAGACACACAGTAAATCTTTACCTCTTCCTGTGGGCTCTTCCAGGCACCTTGTTTGGTTTCTGTTGAGCCCGTTCCACTTGAAAATAGTTCCTAGCTGTTGGCCATCATAATCAGCTGGTTGCACTGTGTGCTGCTGGCAGCTATGGCTGCCTCAGACAGCAATTGCTGAGAGACAGATGTAACCAACATCCTTTGCATCTTCTTGGGCGGATTGTAATGATCTCTGACAGCAAGGTCAGTGTATGTGACCCGACTGACTAATCTGCCATTAGTCCTTAATGACCTCCTTCTAACTGTACCTCAGTACAGGATCAAGGCATCCATCCTGGAGTACTGTAATTCCATGCTTTCTGTGTTAACGCTGCCCTCTATCTCAAACGGAATTTTGTATTTTTCATTAGATGCTCTCAGCCATTAACTCCCTCCAGCTCTCGCCCTTCTGTAGCCTCCCCAGTCTCTGCTGGTTGGATGTGAACACAGTGTGGGCCAAGCCCAGCACTCCTGAAGGGAGGTAATCAAAGGAGAGGGTGTCAGCAAAGTGCAGATGTGTTGAGCCCCCCTCCACAGTGCCTGAGCATGCACTTAGCAGGAAAGCTTGTGGGTTTAAGCAATCAGTGTGCTTAATCCCTGCCCTGGGATTAAAATGAGTTTTTTTTTTTTTCTGATGAGGAAAAGCAACAGTGATGAGGCCAAAAGATCTGGTGCTGAAAGCCAGAAACACTGGCAGAGGAATCCATCTTCCAGTTGTGATCCAGGATGCATGGCTGTGTTTATGGATGGCCTGAGAGGATGGGGATTAGCATGGCAAGGGATGAGGCAGAGGGGCTGGTTTGCAGCAGGAAGCGCTGTGCTGCTTGGGCGAGGAGCTCTCAGTGCTACCCCTGCCACCCCCAAGATCCTGGGGTTAGGGAGCTGGCTGGGTCACCTGGCTCTGCCTCAGTGGGGGCTCCCACCAGGCTGTGCAATTGTAGAGTGCAGCACCTCTACTGCCCACTCAAACCCAGCTCCACTGGGAGCCTCCAACAGGGGCAACAACTACTGGTTGTATCATGTCCTGGCTCCTGGAGATGCAGCATCTTTTAGACTGGCACTGTATTTCACTGACCTTTGGGCTGGGGAAGTTGTCACTTCTCTCATCTTAGCAGGTCTCCAGTCTTCCCTAAGGCAGTCCCTAGACTTTGCATTAAAACAGCCAGTGTGATGTGATGACTGATGTCTCTCAGTTCAACAAACCTACCCTGTGATGTTTTTATGTGTTTTTTACCAAAACCCTAACAGGAAGGGATACCTTCCAGTAGCTGCATGAAACAAATTCATATTTGACTGTATCTGAATATTTTCACTCCAGTGTGAGAAACTGCCTTGCTCTTCTCTTGCTCAGGTAACTTTGTGACTGTTGTGAGGTTTCACAGGCAAATCCTAGCCTTCCCCACAGTGACAGTGGATCCCAGCAAGAGCTGAGATGGCCACTGCACCAAAAGAGGCAGAAAATGCTATTGACTTGGAGGAAATCCATGCAGAGAGAAAAGCACCACCAGAAGGTGGGTTTGTATTGACAGGACTAGAAATTTGGGTCCTTGTTTGTCTGGGGTAGTGGGAGGGTCCTCTGTTGTGCCACTCCAGCTACTTAAAACCTCTGTACATGGAGCTACAACATCAGCATCCTATGCTCCCTTCTCACCACACCTACCAGACTGGTGACTGCTGCCTATGGCAGTGGGAAGAGCTGGCTGTCTTGGCTTTTCTCAGGCCTCTTCTTTGTGTAAATATTTTATTATATTGGTAATTTGAGGATTCATTTACTTGGGATATTTTTTTTAAATTTCACTCTGTTTCAAAAGCATTTTAAATTGTACAAGGCTGTCCTTCCTCTGTTTGCACTGTTTGCTGTTTCAGCAACCCCCTGTTTTGCCACCAGGACATCCAGGGGCTGGTCAGTGGACATACAACTGGTAAATGTTTCCAGGCTTTTTCCTGGTGTAGTCCTGCAGTAGCATTAAAACTATTTTTTATGAAGAGGAGGTACAATCTGACTGCTGACAGCTTTTGTGTCTTAATTTTCATGTTTAGGGCAGAAGACATTTACAGTGGAAGAAGCTGTGGAAACCATTGGGTTTGGGAAGTTCCACATCATGCTTTTCCTCATCATGGGCAGTACTGGGGTAGGTGTCTGCAGCCATCTGTGCTGGCCTGAAAAAAGCTTTCTTCTCATTTTTCTCATTACCATGCAATAACAACCATAAGCAAATGTTTCAGCCTATTTTTTCCTATTTTTTTCCATTACATACTTTCTAAAGTAGGATTTCTGCTATTTTCATCCTTGATGAAAGTAGATTTTGGCCCCACTGATATCAGACCTATTTCAGGGCAAAGCTGAGCAGGTTGGCCCAGAGCATCATGGTTTGGCCCCTGTTCTGGAGCACTGTCAGGGCACGTCTTCAGTTAGTGCCTGAAGGTTAGGTTCAGCCTCACAATGGAATTATTCATGTCATCCCCATGGCACCCAAATCCTGTGCAATCTGGCTCAGAAGGCCTGGCATTTTCTCACCCCTGGCTACCTGAAAAATTTCCTAACTTTCTTGGTCTTGGGCTAATTGTGTATCTGTTTTGGGAACTTGGGCAAAAGCTGGAGGCCAGGCTGGGGTAAAGATGTAATGAGGGTCTATCCATGAAGATTGCTGCAGCTGAGGTGAAAAAGTCTGAAGCTCTGTGTAAAGTCATTCCTAACTGAAGGCAGCTGCTGGGGCAAACAGCCAATGGAGCAATGATGTTTTTAACTAAAAACAGTTTTGAGGGCTCATGTTAGATGCCTGAATCCACAGCTAGGAACCCAACCAAGCAGCTTGGTTTCCAGAGATAGTTGAAGATCTTCCACTAACACCAGGCTATGAGTCTTCTCTGCCAAGGATGACTCTTTCCAAACTTCCCAGATATACACTGTACCTGTACCTGCTTTCTAGGTGCACCTTTCTCTCCTCCACTCCCTGTCACAAAGATCTTCCAGGTCAGGCACAGGGCTCAGACCACTTTGGAGGCACCATGGCTTCACAGGACTGTTTTGACATGGTGGAACTGCCATGGCTGCAGGCCTTGTAGGACTGAGAGGCTTTTCCCTGTGGGCTTCTTGCTCACACACACACTTGTTCCCAAAGGTGGCTGAAGCCATGGAGATCATGCTGATAGCTGTTGTGTCCCCTCTCATCCGATGTGAGTGGCAGCTCCAAGACTGGCAGGTGGCTTTAGTGACAACAGTGAGTAACTCATGTTCCCCCCAGACAGGTTATCCACCATGTGACCATAGCCATGACCCACGTTTCCATGGGTTTTGGAAAGCACATTTCCCAGCAAACTAAACAAATTCTTAGGGCCTCCTTACAGGGGCAAGAACAGTGCCACAACTGTAGACATCAAAAATGAAGCCGATGAGAGCAGGTGTCCATGCCCAGAGCAAGTAATGCCAAAGCCAAAGCAAATCCCCACTTCCACATTCTTATTTTGAAAAACTTGCCATCCACCCCCAGCTTTGAGGGCTGCAGCAGTGAGTGCCCACACAAAGGAATCCATCCCCTGAAAGCTGCCTGTTTGCAGTTCTGGGCACTGCAGTTCATCCCGCTGCCCTGAGAACACACAGCTCACTCACAGCTCAGCTCAAAGAGCAGAGCTGCCCCACGTAGCTGGGAATGGGCCTTCCACAGCTGTGTTTCAATTCCCCTCAGATGGTGTTTTTTGGCTACATGGTGTTCAGCATAGTGCTCGGGCTCCTGGCCGACAGGTACGGCCGCTGGAAGGTGAGTGACAGCTGGGCCGCTGCACGTCCTTTTCCTGCGCTCCACAGGAGCCACGTGCCCGGCTGAGCCTGTGCTTTAACAACCCTAATTCTTGCCCTTTGCAGATCCTGCTGCTCTCCTTCCTCTGGGCAGCCTATTTCTCCCTGCTGACCTCATTTGCCCCATCCTACATCTGGTTTGTGTTCCTGCGGGCCATGGTAGGAGGTGGCGTGTCGGGCCACGCGCAAGGGTAAGGCTGTGCAAGGCGCCTTCCCAGAGAAGGCAGAGGAGGGGCTGGAAGGGGAAGGGTGGCCAAATTCCCACATTGCCTTGAAACATAAAGCCATCCTGTAATTTCACTAAATCCCAGTCAACTGACCTAATTTGCAGTTCCCAAGGGCTCTTGAGGCCTGGAATAGAGGGGGCAGCTGGTTTGCATCAAACTGGTGACAGAGTACATATAAAAATACATATATTGAGTTTATATTGAGTAAATGTAAACAATTAGACAGGCAACAGATGAGTAAAGGCTGCTTCCTCCTTAAAAAAAGGAAAAAGTCACAACAATTCTGCTTCAGTAGAAAATTCTTTTTGAATTATGTAAAACATTCCCACTGAAATGAAATTTTTGTCTTGTTGGGGCAGAAAGGAAGATTAGGGAGGAAAAATCCACAGTATTAACAACCACCTCACTAGGGGCCTGGAAAAATATTTTTGTTGTTGTTGACTCTCTTACGGAAACAAATGAAACATTTCATTGCCTTCCATGGTTCTTTAAAGCCTGGTTCCTGCCCACAAAGGAAAGCCCCAAACTGGTCACGTGAACCCAAAAGCCCCTTGCTGAAGGAGAGGACTTGGGGAGAGAGATGCTGTTGGGAGGAGAGTAATGCATCTGCTGACCTGCTGGCACTGCCTCCCTCACAGGAGGGCACCCATTCCCTGGTCATGGAGGCTGCTCATGAGCTTTATGAGAGGATGGAAGGAAATTGAACATTTTATAAAACACTTCACTGGTTGAGACAGAAGAAGCCACTGAGGGTCTCTTCCCACCTCTCTCTCTGTCCAGCTAAAGAAACACAATTCACACTGGGGACCTTGAGAGATGCCTGTGCCACAAGCCCCCTGCCCCAAGGGCACTCCAACCATTTAAAAAGTGAAACATTTTTCTTTATTTCATGGAAAAACACCCTTTACTAAAATGTTCATTTCTATATACATATCTTTGCCAGTGCTGACACCTCAGTCACTCCACAGGACCTTCCCATAGGTTTCCTGATGTATAGACTGCAGTGTTTACCTGCTTGTATCCCACAGCCATGGGCTGGAAAGGATTTGTGCCTCGTGTTTCCCTTGCATGTAATTTGGTACTGGAGTGGGAGGCATATTGGACAGGGATTCCTTGTCTCTAGGTGCTCAAGATGGAGGAGGGAAGTATTCATTCTATGACTTGAGCTGAACTGTTGCTTGATTTGTATGGAAATTCTCATTGCAGCTCTATTTCTGCTTTTTTTTTTCTTTTTTGTTTAGACTTATCATAAAAACGGAATTTTTGCCCACCAAATACCGAGGATACATGTTGCCCTTGTCTCAGGTAAAAGTGAGCACATCACTGTTTCTTCTACCTCCGAGTCCCAGGAGATTTGTCCCACTGCAGTTTGGAAGCAAAGTCTCCAGCACATCAGCACTTCTCCCAGACTAATGACACTTTTCTGGGTCTGAGCGAGTGTCTGCTGCCTCCTGCACCTCAGAGTGTGGCATCTGTGTTATTAAAGACACACACAGGAGAGAGGCAATATCTTCTCAAATCATTTGATTCTCCAAACATTGTATAGGGACTTTGAGCGATGCTGACACCCAGCCTCTTGGTTATCTTATTGACAATGGGGCTACCTGGTCTAATGGGACCAGTGCTGATGCACTGGCAGGCACTGGAGCTAGTGGCATTCCCAGCCCACTCCAAGCTGAGGTGTATCCCCCCCTCCCCCTCTTTGGATCCCCAGAGATAACAAGTAGTTTATTCAGTGACTCCCAGGTCCTAATCTGCACCTCTCCCTGCTCAGGTTCTGCCAGGGGCTTTGCACAGGAGAGGGTTGGCACAGATAGTCCCAAATTTGGCCTGACATGTGCTGGGAGGGTTGTGCCCACTTGCTGGGTCATTGCTGACTGCAGACTTCTGCAGTGGGCAGTTGCTGCATGTGCAGATGACCAGTGGTGACACCTCTGAGTGCACAAATTCGTCCTGCTGCTGAACCAAACTCTTCGTGCCAGGGACAATTTGCTTTTTGCTGCAGCCTCCTTGATCCCAGAGGATCATTACCAAAGTGTCATCAGAAACACAAAGATTTATGGAAGAACAATCTTGTATTTCTCCCCAGAAATTCGTTATTTCTACCCAGAGGCTATTCATGAACTTGCTGCAGCTTTTGTGATTTGTGTTGGCTGAGCTCCTTTGGGTGGTCCCCTGGAAAGGGATGTGTCTCCTAATGGCAACAAGTGAACTTCAGAAAGGAATTTACTTGCAGATCAGAGGCCAGATTCTCTGTTGATATAGCTTGGCATTGAGTCCACTGAAAAGCCACCAACTTTCAGCAGTGGAAATCTGTCCTGGTTTTGCCTTCTGAGCTTGTAAATCTGATGCTTCCCTGAAGAGACCTAGAGAACAGGAAAATTCATGGGCATGAACATTAGCAGAGAAGTGACTGGAAGGACAAAAGCAGTGGCTTTAAGTGCAATTGTATCCACACCAACTTGTTGGTTTTTACCTGTAGCTAATTAAGACTACCTTCACTGTCCCTCCCCAAACTCTTGTCTTTCCCTGTTTCCTCCCACCCAAGCCCAGCTTCTCAGACAGCCACAGGATGGCTCAGTTGAACCTCAGTTTTCCCTAGCACAGTTCCCCGTCTATCCACAGAACTGGACCAAAGGGAAGAAAATAAACAAATCATTGGCATGTGTTCTAACTCCTTTCTTTCCCTTGGAAAGGTGTTTTGGTTGGCAGGATCCTTGTTAATCATTGGCCTGGCATCAGTGGTGAACCCAACCATCGGCTGGCGGTGGTTGATCAGAATTGCCTCCATCCCTGGCATCCTCCTCATCCTGGTGTTCAAGGTAGGAAGATCTCCACCCCCCACTCCCTGCTGTACTGCCACTGGCACCATCACCCTCCACCCCCTTCATCCTAGGGCTCTTCTTGTGCCCTCCTTTCTCCTCTTCAGTCCTCTCACACAATGGCTCGGTAAGGTCCTGAAGTCCTGGTGGGGCTGCAGACCAGCTGCTGGGGAGATGCTACCTTGCTGGTGAGGGCCTGGCTTTACTGGTCTGCTGTAGCCCTCCAGCAGCCCAGGTTCCAGTGTCCAGGCTGCCAGCAGTACCCAGGGATTGTGATGATGGGCCAGGCACCAAGAGGAAGACAGGCTGGATAGTGTACGAAAAAAATGACAAATAATAACTTCAGTCGAAGGCTGGGCACAGCACACGCTCTTCAGTCTTTACATTTTCTAGGGCTTAGGGAAGTAGCCTCAGTAAAGGGTTCACAGAGTGTCAGGGTAAACCACAGCTTCAGCAGGTTTCCTTCTGCTTCAGAAAAATCAGCCTTGGAAATGAGAACCATCTGATTTGTGGAGGGTGATGTGGAAAATGCCTGCTTACAGTGCTCATGGGCAGTGCAGTGCTGAGCTGTGGCTGGTGGAGGTATACAGATGTAAAAGCTCTTCCTGCAGCTGAGTGAATGCACAAGTCCATCTGGGGTGCCACCTGGGCAGCCAAATGTAAGGTTGCTGTGAGTGTACACTCATATAACCTGGATGTTTAGTTTCCCTGATTATTTTTGCCAGAAAAATTGGATAGCAAAAGTTTGTAATCCAGGGGGGAAAAATGACAGAGTTAGTATACATACCTTTGGAAAAGGAGTCTTTGATTCATAGTTGAGTGAAACAGGTGTAATTTTTTATCATTTAATAGAGCCACCATTTAATAAAAAATGTATTTTATTTTGGAAAGAGCATCAAATGCTGGTGAAGAGTTACATTTCAACCCCTTCTTCCATTTTATTAAAATGGCCTTGTGCCTTCCAAGATTTTTGCTTGAGCAAGTAATAGGTGCCTCATCTCATTTTAGAATGTCAGTTAATTCCGGATTGTTTCTATTAAACCTGTGTCTTTGACTTTCACATTTCATAAGCACTTGACACAGATGGCTCAGTGGCAGACCCCTGGGAGCTGGGCCAACAAATGGGTTTGTTGGGAAGGGTGAGCCCCCCAACATGGGGAATGGGGGGCTGGGGCCCATGGGGTACCCCAGGGCATGGCTGGGGAGAAGTACAGGCAAAAGGCTGCTCCAGCTCATGGAGTGCCCTGTGCCGACCTGAGCAGGCTCCTGGGTGTGATGTGAAGCTGTGAGCAGGACAAGAGAGGTGCAGAAAGGTTTCCTGCTCTGCTTCCAGTTCATCCCAGAGTCGGCCCGGTACAATGTGTCCACGGGAAACACGGGGGCTGCGCTGGCCACGCTGCAGAGCATAGCCAGCATGAATGGGGTGGCCATGCCAGAGGGGCAGCTGAGGGAGCCTGCCAAGGTAAGTGGGGGCTGTTCAGCCCACCCATCCCAGGCAGGGCTACCAGCATCTGGGCTTCAGGGAGGGAGCGGGACTGCCAACCACATCTTGCTCTGCCTCTCTCGCCCTCCTTGCCTGGCTCTTTTCCAAACAACTGCTGAAAGTGATGATGAAGATGTCAGTTTTCTTTTGGAGAAACAGTAATCTTGGCCTTCAAAATGAAATTGAGTTTTCTGCTTTTTTTTTTTCTCTTCAGAAAAATCCTAGGCTAAGAAAATATTTGCTTCCTTTATGACAAAAAGGGTTCCTGGCAAAGCATGCTATTCGTTATTGCCCATCCTGCAGGGAAGTTCCATCCTGCAGGGGTGTTCCCTCTGCCATGAGATCTGGGAACTGTCCCTTGGGGTCTGTCTTGGGACTGTAACTGGGCAGGCTGCAAGGGTTCCTGCCATGAGGTCAACCCAGTGCTCCCAGAGGCTTCTCCCAGCCCCTAGCCTGGCTTGTCCAGTGTGTCCCAGGACCCCAGATCCCTGAGTGTGGAGCCACAGACCAACAGAAGAGGGTCAAAGCAGATAGCATTTCACAGATAGCACCACCTGCAAGCAGCTGAGCAGCTCAGGAGAGGATTGCTGCTGGACTGAAATGCCCCAAAATATGTGTGGGTACTGTGGGGGTGGGGGGGAAATCTCCCTTCAGACTTCTCCCCCTCTCACCCAGTCTGGGCCCTGCTGACTGGTGGGTGGGAGGACTTACGTGGCTCCTTTGACCCCCAACACTGGAAGATTAGACAAATCCATTGTTCAGGGCCTCAAAATTATCCAGCTTTTATAAATCCCTTCCCCGGATCTTTTTCCTGCATGTTCAATCCCATGGGCACCAAGTATTGTCCTTAGCAATTCATGCAAGATGGTGCTATTGTATTGGAATTAGTTAGGATTAAAGCTTCCCTGTAATTTAATTGAATTTATGTAATGGACCCACACTGGATGTGGGAAGGACTTTTTTTAGTTTTGCCCTTTCTCAGGCTTAACTAATGATGAGGAAAATAAAAATAAAGTCAACCCACACCACCCTGTGAACTTGTCTCCCTTCAGTGGTGGGATCCTGGGGAGCAGCAGGCCAGGCAGGGCACCCAGTGCCTGCCAGTCTCTGCTCACTGGCACTTCAGGCCTCCCAGAAAGATGTATGTGTCCAAAAGCTTGCTTCACAGGCAGAGCAGCATGCAGGGCAGTGGGAGCTGACAAAAGCCCCAGCAATGCTGGCCCCCCAACAGCAACCAGGGCCCCCTCTGGCACCATCACAGTCACAATGGGACCAGACTGCTTGGATCTGGGGCCTCCCTTGGGGCCAGGAGAGCTCAGCATGTTCTCTTTTGCCCTCCTCCATCCTATGCAGTGCAGTTTCCTGTGGGTATCTTTTGGGCAGTGGGGCTTTGCTTTCTGCGGGTTTGGTGGGTGCTGAGTTGCACCATCTGTGACTCTGTCTGTGCTACAAGCAGCCTGGAGATGGGGGAGCACAGGAGGGCCCCGAGTGCCAACTGCTCTCACAGAACACTTGCTCCTGTATAAAAGATGCCTTCATAGAAACTTCTATTTCTACTGTATGATTTTCAGGAAAGAAGGGGAAGATTCAAGGATCTCATCCACTCCAAATACCTCAGAACCACTTTGCAGATATGGATCATATGGTAATTTATTTTTTTCCTCTTGCTTATTAGCTCATTCTCTTGGTTGACAGTGTACAGTGAGCAGAAGTCTCCCACTGAGTCTGCCTTTAACAGGACACCACTCTGCCTCCAGTGGTGGCTGCAGATCCTTGGCAGCTGGAGGGACGTGGATCACCATAGGTTTGTCCTGTTTCAGACCACACATCAGACACTCTGATTGTCAGTTGCTGTTAACTTAGGCAGAAAAGGGCTGGACTTCCAGGATGGTGCTATGAGTCCTTCCTCAGGACAAGGTGGCTCCTGAGAGCCAGGGGAGACCCACGGGGCAGAGCCCACACCTGACTGCAGTAGGACCAGCCGTGTGCCTGCAGCTCTCCTTCCCTGCTCGGGGTAAACTTGTTCTCCCCAAGGACAGCCAAAGGACCAGTGAGACAGGGCTCTGACAGAAACACATTCACCATTACCAGTGCTACTCGCTGGGGGAAATATAGATTGAGGAGACAGGTTTCATATGCAGTGTTCCCAGTAGCTGCATGCAAGGGTAATACATGTTTCATTGACTTTGCTGTCTGGAATGGAAATGTATAAATAATAGGTCTGTGGGAACCCATTAACCCAAAATGTTGTGAAGTCAGGCCTTGAATTTTTAATGTTGGTTTTGTTTTGTTTTTTTTTTCTTTTCCCTTGACTTCTATGAGTTTTATGAAATATCTTTTTTGGGTTTTTTTTTATCTTTCTTTGTCTCCTAGTCGCCCCAGGAGTTCCTGGAATGTTCTCAGGTCTGCATTCCCATCCCCTCCAGAATTTCCTGCCTTCCCAGGTGGCCCAAATTCTGCTGCTCATTTCTGAAACAGCCAGGGGGGATAAAAAAATGAAAATTACTTTTCAGCCTGCTTATGATCAGCTGTATTCTGAATTACTTGATAATGACAAAGCAAGGCTGCCATCATCAATGCTGTGTTTTTGACAGTCAGCCATGGTGCAGTGTGAGCCTCTCCAGCCAGTTAATGAAAACTCCTCTTGAAAATCCCTGGGTAGAAAGCATAAAGACATTCACATTCCTCCCCTGATTCAGTGTGGGGTCCCTCCCATGGGAAACAGTCCTCCATGAATTGCTCCAATGTGGGTCCCTCCCATGGACTGCAGTACTTTATGAGCTGCTCCAGTGTGGGTCCCCCAGGGGGTCACAAGTCCTGCAAGCAAATCTGGTCCAGCATGGGCTCCTCTCTGCACAGATCCACATGTCTTGTCAGGAGCCTGCTCCAGCATGGGCTTCCCATGGGGTCACAGCCTCCTTCAGGCATCCACCTGTTTTGGCATGAGAACCTCCACAGGCTGCAGGTGGATCTCTGCTCCACTGTGGACCTCCATGGGGTGCAGGGGCACAGCAGCCTCACCATGGTCTGCACCATGGGATGCAGGGGAATCTCTGTTCCAGCACCTGGAGCACCTCCTGCCTTTCATTCTTTACTGACTTGGGTGTTTGCAGAGACGTTTCTCACACGTGTTCTCACTTTTTTCTCTAGCTGCTGTTGCTCTCGCAGTTTTTTCTGGTTCTAACAAATATTATCCCTTGAGGCACTACCAGTATTGCTGATGGGCTCAGCTGGCATCGGCACTGTCAGGCACAAAGGAAGCTTCCAGAGGCTTCCCATAGAAGCCACCCCTGTAGCCCCCACCCACTATCAAAATCTGGCCATGCCAACCCAATACAAAGCTGAACTATGAGCTGGGGTGAGGTTTACTGAGAAAGAGCAGTGCCTGGACATAGGTAGGAGGGGAGTGCCATGGGACAGGTGACCAGTGGATGCCCGAGCCACCTCTCTGCTCAGGCTAAGGGGTTCCGTCATGCAGAGCTGGTGCAAGCAGCAGCAGAGATTCCAGGGCACCCAAAACCTGCTGCATTTTCGTTTCCTCACCTTCCCCATCATAACTGCACCTCACTGCAGCATTTCTCCCCACAGGCTTGGCATAGCTTTCGCTTATTACGGTGTCATCTTGGCCAGTGCCGAGCTGCTGGAGCGGGACCTTGTCTGTGGCTCTGCAGCCCCAGCACTGCAGGACTCCAGCCATGACTCTGAGGGGAGCCACAGCCCCTGCCACTGCCACGTGTTTGGGCCCGCTGCCTACCAGACCATGATCATCAGCACCGTCGGGGAGATCGCACGTAACCTCCTCCCCCATCCTTGCCCTGCCATTCTCCCCTCACGGTGCTCACTGCAAAGACTGGAGCTGTTCATGCCCTTGGTGACAGGGGCCAACATGAACTGCACACTGCTGGCAGCTTTTGGGATACAGGCCATGAGCTGTGGCTCCTGGCTCAGGAGGGCACCAATGGGGCACACCTCAGGGCCTGGTGTTGGTGGGCTTGTGGTCAGAGGGAGCAAAATCACCCAGGCCTGTGCTGCTCCATCAGCCATGCCTTAGTTGCATGGTTCAGGACAGACATTGGTGTTCTGCCTCAGCACAGCCAATTTCAGAGAAGCACAGGCTTCATCATCTGAGGGGAAGGGTCAAAAAAAGGGGGCATGGGGGCAAATCACAATCTTTGGGTGCAGGAAGAGACTGATAGGGTTTCTGCATTTTACAGGATGTTTGGTAGGCACTGGGGATGCAGACAGGTATCTTTGAGTCACACTGTGTAAAGTCTGTCAAGCAGACAATCATTACAGTTAGATCATCAAATGTTTTATGGTTTTCCTTTTTATTTCCAGTAAATCCTGTGAACATTCTCAGCATCAATCTTCTCGGAAGACGTCTAAGCCTGTGTATCACCATGGGATGTACAGCTCTATTCTTTCTTCTCCTTAATATCTGCACCTCAAGGTACTCTGGCTCAGACTATGGGTCTTGTTCAAGGGCATGCAATGCTGAGGGCAGGACCTCTGGTACTCTCAGATCACCAGTCTGTCAGGCCAGTAATTCTTTTAAGTCTGAGGAAAGCCTCTGACTGACTTTCCCTTTCCTGGCAAAGCTCTGGCAGTAGATTCTGTGGTGCAGTGGTGTGCAGAGGGGCTCACTTGTAGTACTGAGCCCACCCGGCTTCCTCTAAGCATCAAACAAGCTGCTTTCTAGCACAGTCCAGAAAATTAAAAAATGTGGGGACAACATGCACCAGAAAGTTATATTTTTCATTAATTTTTTCCCCTTTCTTTCTTTCTGGCATCTCTGCTGATGCTGCTCAGTGACATTAACTCTACTCCACATGGTTTTCTCTCTAGTGCAGGCATGGTTGGCTTTCTCTTCATGCTACGTGCCCTGGTTTCAGCAAACTTCAACACCATCTACATTTACACAGCAGAGGTGGGTTCTCCTTGAGGTATGTTGATCTGTTGGGGGGATTCAAATACCACTTGTGTACACCCAGGAATGGTGCCTGCTAGTTTATGGACTAGTTAAGAGTCACCTTCCTTGAACTATGTATCTCCAGCATCTTGGCAACAGTGTTTTCATGTGCAAGATTAGAGAAGGAATCAGAAAACCAGCCTAGAGATGACAGGAATAGATGGAAGAGGAGTGCCCTACCAAGCCAGCTGTTGCTCAGCTCCTATAAAACACTATTTTGAGAATGTTAGGTACCACTGTCTTCCTAAACTCACAGTCTTTCCCCAGTCTAACCCCCACAGTGAGAAAATAGACTACCATTAAAAGGAACATTTTCCAGCACTTAAGGGGCTCTATGAGGTAGTATATGGGGTAACATATACAATTTGTTTCACTTCATCCGAATTGCTATATTCTTTCTGCAAAAAGTTTTGATTCTTTAAAGAGCTTTTCCTTCATACAACTTTGAAACCATGAGTTCTGAGAGTTAAGTATAAATTGTTNCAGCATCTTGGCAACAGTGTTTTCATGTGCAAGATTAGAGGAGGAATCAGAAAACCAGCCTGGAGATGACAGGAGTAGATGGAAGAGGAGTGCCCTACTAAGCCAGCTGTTGCTCAGCTCCTGTAAAACGCTATTTTGAGGATGTTGGGTACCACTGTCTTCCTAAACTCACAGTCTTTCCCCAGTCTAACCCCCACAGTGAGAAAATAGACTACCATTAAAAGGAACATTTTCCAGCACTTAAGGGGCTCTATGAGGTAGTATATGGGGTAACATATACAATTTGTTTCACTTCATCCGAATTGCTATATTCTTTCTGCAAAAAGTTTTGATTCTTTAAATAGCTTTTCCTTCATATAACTTTGAAGCCATGAGTTCTGTGAGTTAAGTATAAATTGTTGGGGTTTTTTGTTGTTGTTGTGTTTTTTTTTGTTTTTTTTTTGTTTGTTTTTTTTTGTTTGTTTTTTTAACAATTGTATGGAGTTAAATGGATTTCCTTGTTAATTGACTAAAGTGATCCAAAGCAAACAGAAGTAGCTCCCTGACGGAGGAGGTGAGACTGACACCAAAGAAGGCTTTAAGCATCAGCACTTTACTGCTCTCCAGTACAGCCTTTTATAACCTTTATCTTAGATGCATTCCACCTGTGCACCCTATCTACCCTTCTGTGATTGGT
>VXBN01013660.1:9688-24074 GCA_013397395.1 Sinosuthora webbiana | reverse complement strand
TGCCATGTTTACCATCCTTCTACAGGGCCCTTGCAGAAGAAATAGCAAACACGGTACAAGTACCTTTTTATATTTTCCACTAGCTCTGAAATGTGTCCATGTACTGACCTTTATTCATTCCCCAAATCTACATTATATTTCATCAAAATCCTTATACATACACTTACGGAATATTGACAACTAAAATCCTTACACCTACATTTATAGAATACTGACAACTAAAATCCTTATACCTACATTTATAGAATACTGACAATCAAAATCCTTATGCCTACATTTAGAGAACATTGATAATCAAAATCCTTATACCTATATCTATGGAATATTGACAATATTAACAGCAACATACGTGAATAAGCCAAAGGCTGCATGTTAGGATATTAACAAAATCAACAGCTATATAATTCTATCAGTAAGTATACAACTTTAACAACATCAATAACTATACAGCTCCAAAAAGTAACATACAAGGATAAGATAGAATCTACGTGTTCCCATCACACACACGTCTTTGCTTATTCCAAGGAGTCAGGTGAGCCACAGCCAGGTTTGTTGCTTTGAGAGCATTATCCAACACAGGTCAAATGCAACAACCAGGCACCCACCAAACTCCAGTATGTGTCAAGATCCAAGCATATCCACATCCCTAGTGGCCCTAGGTAGCAAGATTCCATGGGCCCTCCCAGGTCCATGTTTACAAATTATGAACCCAGACTGGAGCAGGGCCACAAGTCCTGCCACTTGGTAACAAAAGTGCATTAGAATAGCAGGCATTGTACACGAGGCAGGAATAGTAAGATGATTCAGTGTAAACACAGCTTTCCAAACTCTTTGCCTGTGGGGTTTCACTTACCATTCCCCCTGTTTACTTTTTAAAGATAGGCTTTCAGTGTAGAATGGAAACATCTTATAATAGCTGGACCAGTTGAAAAATGCAAAACACCAGTAACATGTTGGACACCCCAAGACTGCAAGAATTCTTGGGTGCCCTGAACTACATAACTAGTTCCATTACTAACCTTGACAATATGTGGTACACCTAAAGCTGCAAAAGCATTACCTCATTGCACGATCTCATCTTTTTGCCTTCTCTCCTGTATGTACCGAAGCTCAACAAGCCTTAGAATAAGTGTCCACAGAAACATGAGTAAGTGAGTGGTAACTTTCTGTACTGATAGAAATACCCATTGTAAGAAATGCAAAGGATCATACCAACTGTCATCAGGCTATGAGGCTCACAGGATGGTCCAGAGATAGGAAAATATATGTAGTGAGAAGTATGGTGGTAACCACCCTCCAAGCTTTTCCCTTTTGTACTCTTAATTCTACTTGCCTCAATGTAGCAAGTGCTTCTGGTGACAAGCTCCTGGAAGACAAAAAGGAAGGACTACCTTCTAATGAATCAAAAAGTGGTGCCAACAGCACATTCAATAATTCCAACAATGGTTTGATCTAATTAATTGTAGCTAATAATTTTGCAAGTCATTTAACATTTGTATTGAGTGCTGAACAGTCACGGTCTGAGGTTTAACAGTTTGGTCCAAGATTTTCGTCCCTAAATGCTTCCAGGGAGCCTGCTGTTGTACTTTCCCAGGAGTAACACACAAACTATAACTTGTTAAAGCCTCTTGCATTACAGGCATTGTCACAGTGACCTGTTCTACAGTTGATGTGGTAACTAAGATATCGTCCATATATTATATGGAGTTCCAAGACACTATAAGTTGCTATTTCACCATTCAGTGTTCCCTAGTTCTGCATTAGTTTTAAGGCTATTTATGGCTTTATAAATATGTATATGCCAAAGTTAGGGAAAGACAAATATAGCAAAATGCACTGTACCACACTGTCCTATCAAGAAGTAATCATACACCAAGTTCTGATTTTGTTTAACTGCAGTCAATGTTACAATCTATTTGTGTTACTGATTTTCCTTTTGGGAAGGCTGCCTACAAAATGAGTAAAGTACATATGAAATACAATATTCTCAACCAAAAAAAAACAATACAAGGTGCACAAAACAGCAGTTTTGCAAACATGACTGAGTTGAAAACTAAATTTTCGTACGCTCAATGGAAGAAAGCTAAGCTTAAATCAAATTACTTTATTATCTTATGAAATTTCAAACAGTTAAATATTGTCAACATGCTATACCTAAGTCACAAGTATCCCATTTATTATTATTCAAAAGAAAATTCTTTCCTTACTCAGCCCAGTAATACTGTAGGAGGGAGCAAGTCGTGCAGTAAAGCCCTCTCATTTGCTACTCGCGGAAGCATCTGATTTAGACCATGGCCAGCAGTCTTGTCCTTTTGTGCTTTTCCCTGTCTTTGATGGAGGCCAATACCAGATACTGGCCTGCCCCAGGTTCTTCCACCACATTATACACTGTTGGTACCCAGAGCCTTCACATCATGCAGACCTTAATTCCCTCCCCTTCCTTTCTGCATNCAGCCCAGTAATACTGTAGGAGGGAGCAAGTCGTGCAGTAAAGCCCTCTCATTTGCTACTCGCGGAAGCATTTGATTTAGACCATGGCCAGCAGTCTTGTCCTTTTGTGCTTTTCCCTGTCTTTGATGGAGGCCAATACCAGATACTGGCCTGCCCCAGGTTCTTCCACCACATTATACACTGTTGGTACCCAGAGCCTTCACATCATGCAGACCTTAATTCCCTCCCCTTCCTTTCTGCATACAAAGGTATCTGCAATGTTTATCTCTAGCACGCCTTAGTGGGGAATAGATTAGGTTGTAAAATAGAGCAGGATTACAAAGACAATCACTGAATATATACAATGCCTTGACATAACCTTTTCCAAGTAACCTTATTGTGCCAAATTCCACTCTGTCTTAGCACATATTTATTAATTTGCAATACAGATCACACAGAGCTTTGAAGAAGACACAAGTGACCAAACAAGATCATTATCTGCAAGATCTAGCACTNCTCTAGCATGCCTTAGTGGGGAATAGATTAGGTTGTAAAATAGAGCAGGATTACAAAGACAATCACTGAATATATACAATGCCTTGACATAACCTTTTCCAAGTAACCTTATTGTGCCAAATTCCACTCTGTCTTAGCACATATTTATTAATTTGCAATACAGATCACACAGAGCTTTGAAGAAGACACAAGTGACCAAACAAGATCATTATCTGCAAGATCTAGCACTCTTTTCCTTTTTCTAATTCCAAGTTATAATCCTTTCTCAAACACACAGCAAACATCTACAGAACAAACATCACTCTGAACACAGCCTTGACACTAAGTAAATTACAGTGTATCATATAAACCTTTATCTGCAGAAGATCATATTATTTATCCTCAGTGATGAACAAAATAAACTTCTGTTCTTTAATCTCCATAACATATCAGGAAAACTCCCATTCATCCATTGCTTTGATCTACACCCTTTTTTCTTTAGGATAAAACTCAGGTGAGGTGTCTGTTGTTTCTCTGGAATATAATATTATCACCCTATCCAAACATAAGTTTTGAGGTGCTATCAAACTGAATGTAATCTGTTCATCTTTGCAAACAATTTTCTCAAGTGTAATAGAACATGTCTGGACAACATTAAGATACCAAAAGCAACCCTGACATGTTAGTAGAGCAGCATGCTTCTGGTCAGCAGCTTGATAACTAAAAACATGGTAAACAAGCAGCTAAAAATAGACTTTAAACTTATGACCTGCCTTATTCCAGGTAAGCTGTCTGCTTTAGGTTATCCCTGCAGAGCTGCTGCCATCTGCAAATTATCATTTCTCTTCCAGCAATACTTTAGACCAACAAAGTGAAGTTGTTTAACAAACCTATTCGTGGCAAGATTTATAGTGTCTGGAAAAGCAGTGAAAAAAAGGTTACCACTTAAATTCTCTCGTTTCTTTTTTTTTTTTTTTTTTTTTTCTTTTTTTTTTTTTTTTTTCTTTTTTCTTTTTTTTTTTTTTTCTTTTTCCTGGTTTTCTTGCTTTAGTTGGCTGCTGCAAGCCTCTTCTACTGCTTTCTGTGCAGCTCCGAGTCCGCCTCTCGGAGCTCCACGTTTTGTTCTAGAGCTCGACTCAGCAAACAGCGGCGGTCCGGGGGAACCGGCACCGCGGCTGGTGCCCGCCTACATTTTAATGGAAAAGGCAGTCTGTGTGTCTGCTGCCAAGCCACCCTCTTTGTACCAAGTCAGCACGCTGCGCAGCTCCGCTCCATCTCCCTCAGACCAAATAAGCAAAGTTTCTTTGGTAGCAAATAGGGAAAGTGCGTAGCGCCGCTCCACCTCTTCTATGGCAAACAAGCAAAGTGCGTAGCGTTACTCTGTTTCTTTCGTAGCAAACACGCGCAGTGCGTAGCGCCACTCTATTTCTTTCACAGCAAATAAGCGAAGTGCGTAGCGTTACTCTTTTTTCTTTCCTACCGGATAAGCAAAGTGCACAGCGCTCGCTCCCCGCATCCAGCACCCTTCTTCCATGAAATTGGTAACAAAAAAATTAATAACAAAATGTCCAAAATTAATTTTCCGTCTCCTAATGTTTGTCTCCTCATTATTATGTTTCCCGGTTGCTTGCCTCTTCTGCAGCAAATAAGCAAGGCACGTAGTGCCCGCTCTTCGCACTTAGTGGCGCTAAACAAATGCTAAACAAAGGGGAATCACATCCAGCTTTGACTTGCCTTAAAACTTCACCTGAGGAAAAAAAATGACAGATTTTTAATGGTTCAAATGAGGCCTAAGGGAGCTTTTATTTTTTTTCTCATATCTTTTCCCATTAGCTGCCCTTGACAACACAATGGGTTTCTCTTATAAACATTTTTTTTTAAAGAAAAAGAAAAGTACAGATATTATGGATTGCTGTTGCACTAATCCAATTTCTTTCTGACCTGTTTTAGGTTTATCCCACCACAATGCGAGCGCTGGGGATGGGGACAAGTGGGTCACTGTGCCGTGTGGGAGCAATGGTGGCTCCATTTATATCACAAGTAAGAGCATGCTTGATAATGTTGGTAAATATTGTGCTGAACACTGCCATCAAATACAGAGAGATGTCACAGAAATTCAACAAAAAAATAAAAGGGGAGGATTTAATCAATTCCCTCCCAATCCCATATACAGAGTACTTGGGTGGTCTTTCCCAGACGTAGCTTTGAGGAACTCTCATCACAGAGTTCCACTCACTAGTATTTGGCACTTTCTGAAAGTTCTTAAGGCTCACAAGATACTGTTTTTCTATTGTGGAGTCTCTCAGGCATTTGTGACCCTTTGTGCACTCTTAATTGCTAATGAAGTGCCAGCCCCCCACACCAGCGAGCTCCTGTTTGATGTTCTTTGGCCTGCAGGTTCTTATGAATGCTTCTTTCATGGGGGCCCTGTGTCTCTTCTCCTCTGTGTGCATCATCTGTGCCATTTCTGCTGTCACACTGCCCATTGAGACCAAGGGCAGGGCCCTGCAGGTGGGTACCACCACTCCAGGAGCTCCTGTGCATCTGAAGGGTGTTAGGGACTGGTAAGGGATGATGCAGCCAGAATCCAAACCAACTCTCCTGAGGTTTCACAAGCCTGATAGGCACTCACAGGAACATGCTGCTGCAGCAGCTTGAAGCACTGTCATCCCAGTTGTCAAAAGCTTGTTTCTTATGAAAGAACAAGCCAGGCTGCCACCTCATGTAAGTGTGTGAGCTTTAGCTTGTGCATACCCCTCTGTAATCTATCTCTAACCCTGACTTGAAGGTGCAGCTTCCCAGGTACATGCTCTGCTCTGCCTGTGCTGCAAGGAGAGAGGACAGCAGATGCCCAGAGCACCTAAACTACCAAAGTAATTTCTTAATCAAATTCAAGGCAAGACCCCCACCTTCATCAGTCCATAAGCTAAGCCCTTGTGGTCAGTGTTTTCTATAAAGCAATTGGCCAAAACACCCAAAGATTAAGGGGGAAAGTTTAAATTTATCAGTCTCCTGTGTGCAAGTCACACCAGTTAAATTAGAGTAGGTGGTGACAGGCCTGTGATTCCAATAAATTCATCTGTACCAGCATGGAGATTTTCATGGCATGCAGCAGCATGGTCACACCACTCTGCAGTCTGACCTGTATAGACCATATAGATCATAGGCTAAGAATAATCCATATTCTTTAGCAGCCTAGAGCATGGCAGATGTTTGATCAAACTAGTTTATGGGGGCTTCCAAACCAGACTTCAAAAAACTCATCCCTACAAACACAGGGATTGCTTGTCAGAAGTGAGACCTTTTGGACATATCCAAACATATTATTTTCCACTGTATCCATTCCTGTTGGGTTTTAGGTGCATTTTATTAATTTTATGTATTATTTTTTCTTCCCCCTTTTTAGCAAGTAAAATGAGAGCGAATGTCACATGCTGGATTGGGTAGGAAAGAAAAATAAACCCCTGGAATCTGTTACTTCCTGTGAGCTGCATTTGATGTTGATTGCTTCTCCATACTGTTTCCATTATAAAAAAATGCAACTGAACAGAGTAAGAGCTATGATTTGTGTAGACAAATGGTAAATTTCTCAAGGACCTTTCTTTTCTTATGATTCAATAAACATATATTTTCTACCCTTCCTGTGAAGTGAGGTGAAGACTCTTTACTTCTAGTGCCATCAATAGTGACACTGCATATAAAATATTAAAAAAAATAGGAAAATCATTAGGTGAATCGAGGCAAAAGGGAAAAAATACACAAAGTAGATACAATCTCTGCCACAGCAGCTTGAAAGGGTATAGTACTTTCCTCAAGTTTTTGGGCAAATACCATCTGCATGGAAGTAGTAAAATTTGGATCTCAAACTGCACTCCAGTGATGATTTCTGATCATTGTTAGGGTGATATTTAAGACTGCAAAATGAAAGGTGAGTCAGATTTTTTCAATTGGATTATTTAAAGAGAGAGGTTTCCAAGCAGTTTACAGCAGACAGGTAAGTAACTGGATGCAGAGCACATCCACTCTTCCAAGCATTTTCACTGGGAGAACAACCTGAGTGTGAAGTTGGATCTTTAAGACTTCTAGTGTTGTGACAGCAGTGCCTCTTTATTTTTTAACTGTACTGCTACTGCACTGATCACACCTATGTTGCTAGAACAGTCTCCCTCACCATTTTGTTCTGCTCCTTAACTTCTCTGTACTGTTTTCTAGTACTCTGTGCTTGTATCACTTACAAGCAACTCTCTTCAGGTAGTAAAAACTTTCCATTAAAAACCAAACCAAATAACAACGGCAACAGCAATATTAAAAAGCAAACAAACAAACAAGACTCTGGGCAGCCTAAAAATCCTCCACTTGACCAGAAGTTATGTCAAAGGCCTGCTGCAAACACAAATGAGTAATTTTTGGGAGTGTCCGCTATATTTTAGTGTGCAGTGCCACCCTATGACAAAGACAGGTAGGCTCAGCAGGTGAGAGGCAAAACCAGGCTTTTTTCTCATTACACATGTACACAGCAGAGAGGCACAGAGTCTCTTCAATGCTCTATGCACAGTACCACACCAGGGCTACACAGCTAGTCAAAAGCAGGAGAGAACATGCAGGAAACAGTCAAAATGTCAAACCAGGGACACACAGAGGAGCAGAAATCAAAGATAAAACTGATCCTTCGATAAGCTCACCTGAAGAAACATCAGCCTAAGTCTTTGAAGGAGACTGGACAGTTCAGGGGACCATGAGAATTTTTTGTTTTGGAGTCAAAGCAAGGTCTAATCTACAAATGAATTATTGTTAGAGACTCACAAGCTGGTACTTCAGAAAATGGAAAATACCTTGCTATTCCTGTGTTCTTTCTGGGTCCTTCTCCATGTTGGGATTTGTGCTTCCTATTTTCAGTGCAAATACTGTTCTGTGTTTTCCTGAAGGTGAGACCAGGCAGATTCCCAGTAGGAGCCCAAGCTGGCTGCCCCTTTTGTTCACAGTAAGGCTTTGTTGATTGGGTGGAAAGATTTAGATTTGCTGGGGTTCCTGTATTTACTTCAAGCTGCAAATTGGATCAGAGGCCAGGAACAACCAGCATCCCTTCTGGAAGTTCCCCAGAAAGCTGTGGCTAAGCATGAGCAATTTTCCAACCCTTCTGCACAATCTGTGAGCTAGAAATAAAAAGTGAGTTCCCAGGGAGACCTGCCAATAAGATTTACCAGTCCCAGTGGCCCAAACAGGAAATGCACCATCTCCAGGATATGCTGGTTCTGGATGTTCTTCCTCAGTTTGGCCTGGGAAGAGAAAGGAAACACAGTTTAACCCTAACCTGAGTGTGCCTTCTCTTTTCTGCCACTTGGGGGGAGTGTTGTGGACTGATGCGAAGAGTAAGTGATGCAGGGCATAGGAATCATTAATTTTTATTTTGTATCCATTTCTAATTCCCGATGAATTTCAGGGGGTGTGGAATACCCTCTCTGTTAAAACAGTGCCTTTGAAGGTAATTTGAACAGACACAGAAAAACTTGGCTTATTTTGAAAGTCCTAGTGACGAAGGGCCAGGATTATTGTTGCTTCTGCCTCTTGCAGGGTTGAGAATCCCTCTAGTTCAACGAATGAAAATAACAGGGTAGGTGTTTTGTAGGCCCCTTGGCAAATTGCTGACAAGGAAAAGTCTTCACTAAGGTCTTGTCTGTGGTACCTGGAGCTGCCCTGGCTACTGAAATGCTCCAAATCCAGTGGTATTTCAGGTGAACTGTGGCAGAATGGAGAAAACACTTGAGATTGATTTACTGCAACAACTGGGTTTCAGCAGCAGCAATAAGCTGAGCTGTGGTGAGAAACCTCTCCAGTTTGTGCTTCCCTTCAGCTCCTTCTCCTGCCCTGGGCTCCTGGCGCTGCTGCCATGGGAGACACACTCCCCACTCCTACTGAAATGCAAAGCATTTGAAATGCTGGAGATGAAACATTAGTGTGGAGTGAGAAGTGGGAAACAACTGCTGGCAGTGGGTGACCCAGTGAACAGGCACTTCCCAGGACTCAGCTGCCATGTGGGGAGGAACATGGCAGGGCTGCACCACAGAGTCCCAGCTCTGCTCCATGCTCAGCCCTGGGATCTTGCCAGATCAGCTGCTCCTTCTGATCCTGAGCAGGCACAAATTATCTGTATTTGCATCTCAGGGGAAAGACTGGAGCTTGGTGTCTTGCATTAAGGTTGTTTACAGTCTCTGAGGTTTCCTTATTAGTAACTACCCAGGAAGGAGCTTGTGGGATGTGTTCACTGGACACAAGTGACAGAATTCCTACTGGCTCTTTCCCTTTCTGGTCTCTTGTGTTTCACTGAGCAGAGCTGGGAGCATCTTTACACTCCTACTTTTCATCCCCTCCACAATCCAGAGGGTCTTCCAGGGGAGAAAGAGAGGAAGGAGCCAGGAATATCAGGGCAATGAGGGACTTCAGTTACTGTCAAGCAGATACTTCCCAGGCCTGGATCTGAAAGGACCCAGGCACTGCAACCCTCTGGCTGCTCTGTCCCATCCTGGACATCATGCTTCCAGTTTTGGTTTAACAAATTGCCTCAGAAAACTTGCACACACCTGACACAATGCTTGTCCTGCATTCTGAAGAATCTGGAATTCACACCTTTTTCCCTCAGCAGTGTTTTCTGTTCAAATTCCACTCTAAACACTCTGCTAGGATACACAGGGAAAAGCCCTGTCCCTGCATGGGATGGAAACTCCTCCATGTCTTACCAAGAGATTAAAAGCAAGTTTGGTTTTCTGGAAGCAGTCAATGAACTCGGTCTCCCGTGGGTGTCTTGCCCAGAGGGTCAGCATTCCCTCTGCCTGGAGAAGGGGCAGAGAAGGACATGTTAGTGAGAGCATCCCCTTTGGAAAGGTTTCATCTGCCTGCTGTGCCTGCTGTGCCTTCTGCACAGCAGAAATGGGTCTTGAGACCAGAACTACTGAAAATCAGGGGTTCAGGAAAAGGCAAACTCCCTCTGTGTGCTGGAGGCTCCGTGAGCTCCACCATAGGTGCCCATAGAGCCGCGGCACCTCTGGAACTGGCGCACCTGGATCCGTGGCTGTGCCACAGCACTGATCTGGCCTTATGTGGTAGGCAGTTCTGGAAGGCTGTGCCTTCCCTGTACCTCAGCCAATGGGAAAAGGGCAACATGCAGCCAGGAGTTTAGGCTAAAAGGAGCCAGTGTCCCCCAAAACCTCGAGAGAGAAAACCCCGTGTGTGTGTGCCCCAGTGGACTCTCTCCCTTTATTTGAATAACATTGAAGGACTCCACTGTCTCCTTTATGCACACAAACCCCTGGAATTTGTGGATTTTCCTGACATTTCCAAAGGGCAGTAAAGGTGATTAGGGGTGTGACATGGCTTGTGCTGGGAAAAGGCAAAATGCACCAGGACAGGATGGAACTGAAGGGGAGGATATTTCTGTAAAACACACAAAATGGATGTTGGAGCTTTTTTCCTCAAGCAGAATTTCAGTTCTGTTCAGAGGTACCAACTTATGTAGGGTCTATGAAATGTGCATGGAATGATGCAGGCACCTCTCCACAAGGCGGGAAATATTAGTTACTGGGGGTTAGCAAATGGCATGAACTCTCCCAGCACTGAGCAGATGGGTTTTCCCTCAGGCTGATGCAGACAAACTCATTCCCAGGGTTTCACCACAGCCATGGAACTCCTCCAACGATTGTCAGAGACCATCCAGATGACCACTGGCTCTGAAGAACTGGACAAGCTGCTTCAAGGTCAGCAGTTCATTATTCCTCTTTCCTGCTTAAGCTGGGGTTTTATCATGAGTGTGATCTTTGCATGGAACCACGTAAGATAAGTTTTGGTTGGATGAAAGACCTCTAGGACTGCTCTTGAATAATTGCTTTTATTTTAAAAGCTGCAGAAATAGTTTTTAATCCTTTTAGTCATGATGCAAGACCCAGAGCTGTCCATTTATGGATGTTTCTGGTTTATTCAAGTCCAATACTTGTTTAGGGAAAACAAAACCAGGTATCACCATCTCCCCAATCCTGTGGTAATCCGAAAATGAAAACAAGTAATTTCAGCTCTTCAGCATTTTCAAAAACACACCTGGACTTCTTATCCACAGCATGAACAAGCCTCGGGATGACAAGCAGTTTTCCCTCTTAGTTTTGAAACTTTCAGCCAAATTCACTGTTTAACTGATTCTCTATACATGGTGTATTTTATACGTGGGATAGATACATACTACTGTTACTGTTTGTAACATGCAACCTTTTAATTTTTATCATAATTATTATTGTCATTTTCCCTTCAGGAGGAGTAGAAACAGGGTTCATAATAGAATTATTTGGGGAATTCCATACTGGGAAGACACAGCTGTGTCACAGCCAGGCAGTCACCAGTCAAGTGGGTGATTCACCTCATTATAATCCAATATTCAGACACCACAGCCTTGGGATATTTGCTAATTTGGGCACTTTCCTTGACTTTCTAAGTGTTTATTACTGTCTAGAAGTTGCCATTCCCTCAAATATTCAGTAATTTGCTGAAAGCCTTTAAAACAGGGTCTTATTTTCAAGTCTAAGGCAGCTCAAATCCTATGGCTCGCCAGGATTCCTAATAAAGTGCTGCAAAAATGTGTCTGTGTGTAGGACTCTTCCCTTAACCCAATTTCAGGCAAGAGTTGCCTGAGATTTCAGTTAAAGTTTAAACCAGCCTGTGACATATCAGGCAGAGAATGAACTATTAAATCCCTCCTTTTCCCCAGCTGAACAGCCCAGACCCAACACTTTGGCTCGTGTGGGAAACAGACGGGCAGTGCAGAAACAAGTTCCATCCTACCCACAAGCAATTCCCAAGGACTTGATGACCCTCTGATGAAACCCTGGCTTGAGACAAGGCTTTTCCACCTATGGCATTGATCAGGGAGAGCACAGAGGCTCAGAGCTGAGAGTGGCAGCTCCTGCACCACTCCCTGTCCTGCACAGGAGCCCCGGGAAGTGAGATCAGGGGGTTTGATGTGGCTGCAGTCCCACATTAGCCCACGGGTGCCTGGACACAAACAACGGCCCTTTTCCATGGGAAACAATACTCATTCCCCCACTGTCTTGGGGTCAGCTCAGAGGTGGCATCTCGGGCTCCAAGGGCAGCCAGAGTCCTGGTGTTGACAGCTTTGGCCTGGGAGAAATCATGTGACATTTGCAATTTTAGTGGGCTGGGTTGGCTGGTTATCAGAACATCACAGCAGTGGTAGCAGCTCTGTCTTACTGCTCCTAAGCCAAACTCTTCAGATAAATGCAGAGATGGAAGACTCTGTTGCCACTCTTTCGCAGGCCCCTCTTTGCACAATTACGGTGCAGTTAGGATTAAAAGAACTGTAAACAAGTCTTCAAGAAAAATGCTCAAACACCTCATTCACTCCTTTTCCACTAATAACAACGTCAAAGTTGATGCTCTAAAGCAATTTAAAAGCACTAGAAAATCTAGTATGCAGAGGTATTTTACCGCACACAAAACTTGTTGCTCCGTGGAATGTGTTAGCAGCGATCACAACCCAGAGGTAACTGCAGCTCTCACAGAAATGCATACAGCAGCCTTGAGGGTGCAACTACCTCCTGCTCCCAGCAGGCTTGGGAAACTACTCACAGGAAGTTGGGTGGTTTGGGTTTTTTTGGTTTTTTTTTTAAGATATTCTGTCTTTTTAGGAAAAGGGGCCATCTGAAAACAAATGAAGTCCTCTAAATTCAAAGGAACCATGCATTGAGTAAGGTTATGGACAATTGTTCACTGATATCAAGCTCTCTCCCCCACACAAACAATGCTGGAAAACTGGTAACAATAGATCAGGGGAAGGCTGAGGTACTGAACAGCTTTTTCACCTGTGTTCAATGACAGCCTCTCTTCCCACAGTTCTCAAGTGGACGGACAGCAGGGTGGGCACTGGGAAAGAAAAGAGTTTTTACCCTGAAGAAGTACAAATCAGGTTTGATTGACTCAGAGGGCCACACCTCTAGAAACAGAAAGAAAAGAAGGCAGTGGTTATTGCTGAGCTGATTGGAATGACTTCCTAAGGCCCACACATGGGAGAGTATTTCCCATGGCTGCGACACTCTAGTGCAATGCTTTCCAGAAACAGGGAGGTTTTCATCACTCTTCCCTGCAAAATCTGGTATTCTAGACTTTGCACCTGGGTATTGCAACAAAATGCCAGATCTGCTTTTCCAGCACAATTCATTATACCCTTGCATCTCTTGGGAAGCCAGTGCAAGGGAAACACACCAGCCCTATGACTGGAAAACACAGTACTTCATATTCTCCTGTATAGGTAAGAAACAGTCATGGATTTTGTTCAGTTCTCCAGGGATTACTTCTCCAGTGTTTAACATGGCAGTCCATAACTTTGGAGCTCATCATCTGATGGATGATGTACTGGGAGAGAAATGAACCTGAAAGCTTTGTACAGAACTTCGGCATTTTTCATCACATGTCATCTCACAGACACTGCTGCATCTTAAAATCCTTTGTATTCATTTTTCTGCAGAAAGTTTCCAAAGGATTCAACTTCCTGAAGCCACAACAGGCACTGCAGAATAACCAGCATTTCAGGGGCCCTCTGCATTGCTGTTACATTGCAGTGATAGTTCATATTTGACCAGGAAAAAAGGCCAACAAATTTGTTATCACTGCTTATGAATATCCACATTATATTCTTCTGATTAATTATCCTACAGGCAGCACTTCACTGCAAACATTTCAGATCAGAACCAAGATATTTAATTTTTATCTTGGCAAGGGGATGATTGAACTGTCCCCCCACAAACCTCTGCAGAAATGTAACAAATATCCCGGAGCAGCAAATATTGTGATGGTGAAAGTTATGCCAGTCCCAAACAACCTGAATGGGATATTCCTACTTCATACACAGGATTCCTGTGATCTATGGGGGCAGGGCTATTGTCCTGTGAAAAACTGCAGTTTGGTGAGAAGGAGAGGTAGAGACTAAGTGCTATATTAGAATCACCATATAAAATATTGCCAAAGGTATTGTGGGTTACAACCCCAAAACTGCTTTCAATAGTGGGGTGAACCTGCAAAACAGAGGATTTCATCTTAGCATAATACACAGGATACTTCTGTGTCTCTCAGAAGAAAAGCTGTGAAACATTTTGTCTGCCACAGACAAAAAACTTCCAAGAAGCTGGGAAAGAAGACAAAATGCCCTCCTGAGGGTGAAAGAGATGGTTAAAGACCAGCTTTTCTCAGTGTCAGTCTAAAGAGTGTACTAAATCTAAAGCAGGACTGTTCCAAATTATTCCCCCACAGTCCAGGAGAGAGAGAAACCCTATGCATTGATGTGTCAGTAGTCAAAAAGATAGCAAAATTTACCTCCAGTCCAGGATACCTCCCATTATTTCACCAGCTGTTTTAAGATAATATCTTTTATTACTCATGCTTTATATGGGGGTCCTTTTTTTTTTTTTTT
>VXBN01013659.1:108005-151138 GCA_013397395.1 Sinosuthora webbiana | reverse complement strand
TTTTTTTTTTTTTTCCAAAACTTCTAGACTACTCCTTACAGGCAATGTTGGTCCTGTTTATCTAGGAAACCTATTTTTTTAGAAAGCCAGATTTTGGTTGTGGCACATGTGAAGAAAGGTTTAAGAAACCCCAGAGCAGCATCACTATTTTGGAAGAAGGAAAGAAAGATGTACTACCAACCACACAACATAAGACAATCACATGATATGAATAATATGAAAATAATGCAGTCTGGGGACTGACATAGAAAAGATGTTATATTATTTACTGTAAGTCTTTTCTCTCTCTTTTCAAATTCAGCTATCTCCCCAGGAGGTAGCTATAAACCTGTGCATAATACTGCAGCCTTAGTATTACAATAAGAGGCACAGGAGAATATTCACAATATAAACCAGACAGCTGAGTCAGATATGAGCTGTTATAGTCTTGCTCTGAAATTTTTTATTAAGTTTTCCATCTTTCCACTATTTAACATTACAAAGTCATCTAAATAAATTCTAGGAAAAAGAATACTGGAAAATACTTCATGACAGCAAAGCCAAAGTATATTTCATATCTGAAGGGGACACCACCACTCCTATTATGAAGCCATTTGGATTACAAAAATAATCTATGGTGACTAACACATCTGGGACATACTTTGTCTTTTTAATTTACCTCAGAGATATGTAAAAAAAATTAACAAATTCTCTGCTAACTGTCATTTTATTTTGCCATGCTTACATATGTGTAGTGCCAAGTATAACATAATGTCTCTTATAGAACCATAATTACTTCAAATTTTGTGAGTTTATCCTGCATGTTTAGGTGCAATAGACAATGAGCTACCTGGAACTGCATGATAAGCCACAGAAATTTACAAATTTATAATTCTTTTTCTCATTTTCCTCTTTCAACAAAGAGCAGATGTGAAAATATGGTGACACCAAGGCCAAGTTCAAAATTTTTATAAACTACTAAAATCAGAATCTAACCAAAGCTTATTTGGCAAATTGCATTGTCAGTAGTTGATTATACATATAAAACCATCAAAATTCAAGTGTACTGAATAAGACATTATTCCTAGGAAATCTCTGAGGTTAAAAAAAAAAAATCTTTTAATTTATTATTCACAGTTACTATTTAAATTTATAATTTCTCAAGGTAAAAAACCTTAGTAGCAATGCATGTAAAAATCATTTTGCACTTTCAAAAGTTTCATCCATGTGTGTACATACATAGATAGAGCAGCAAGAAACAGGTGTTTGAATAAAATTCATCCTGATGCATCCACTGCTGGATGTTAGACTTCTGCATAACTACATATTTAGTAAAGATTTTATACTTCTACAGAGAAGCAATAACAATGCCAACACAAGCTGACCTAGCAAATATCTTGCATTCAATGGACTAAATGTATGCATTCATTTTAGATTGTGAGAATGATTACACGAAGTAAAGACATGAATTACCCTAAATTACATTCATAAAAAATTCTTCACCTACATGGCCAGAATAAAATAAAAAAGAATTAAATAAAATATGGTTTCTTTTTTTTTTTTTAAATTTGGTAACTGCCGTTTCTGCATTCTCTGATAATTTATATGACTATGCAGACAAGGACAGAAAACAAAGACCTTAAAGGGGTACTTTAAAATTTTTATAAGCATCTGGGATATCTAGTTTATCTATGATTCTATATGAAATAATAATAAATGTGTTTTAAGTGTAATTGTAATAATAATAACAACAACAACAACAACACAACAATAAAATAAAGATACCATGAGAGTCAGGTTTTTGTGGCTCAGATTTTGTAGATCTGTGGTCCAACTTGAGCACATCATTTTGCTCCAGTTTGCATCCAAATGCATGAAATGAAGAATATTCCCAATATCTATCTGGCTTTTAATTTTACCAGCAGCCCTCAGATTCACCTGATTTAGTTAGTTCTGGCTCTGTGTAAAGTGCAGGGACAAGATTTTGATGTTGAAATTAGCATAGGCCCACCTGGGGAAGGGCACAGGTAGTCAGAATTGATAAAAGGATGGCAAGTATGACAGGTGCCATGCTCCTCTACCCTGCATTTTAAATCTGCTGAGATCACACTGGATCCTACAGTAGTGACAATCTACCTCCCTCTTTCTCTTTTTCTCTTTCCCTTTCTTTTCTTACCTTCCTCTTCTTGAAATACGTGGCAAGCTAGAGCAAAAAATGCAGTTAATGCCTTGCTAAGTGTATTATTCTGTCTGGTTATTCTAAAGTTTGCTAAGTGAAAGTTTTCCAAGTGTCTTATTCTGTCCAGATGCTCTAAAGTTGGCAAATAAAAATTGTTTGTTGTTGACCTTATGAGATTTTTTTCACTTCTCCAGCACACTGCCCAGAGTAAAACTTTCCCTGCAGAGTACAATGGGCATTACAGGCCTTTCTTCCAAAAGCCTACCAACAACTACACAAGAAATGCACAGACATCATCTGATTGCCTCTGCTGACACTTGGAAATTACTACCTATCACTTTTAAAATACTATACTCACCATGTTATAAAGATTGTTATTACAAAAATTTTATCATTCATTACGACTGCAGTCCCAAAAGAAGGAAAGTGTCATTGGTGTTTTCTAAATTACTTGAAGCAGACAATTTGAGATTTGGGAAGGGAAAAAAACCCTCAATATAACCCCTAAAACAGACATATCTAAACTAGCCACACTAACTAGCTTCCTGTTTTGATTAACTGTTATTAAAAGAGAATGTTTGACACATCTCTTGGAGTGATTCAGAGGTGTTACCAATAGGTAAGGCTTTATAAAGGGAAGGCCTTGTAACATGGCTCTGGTCTGTTACTTAGGCTAAGTAGAAGAAAACTATGGCAGAGTGACTGAGCTGGAATAGGCGTAGTTAGTCCTAGGAGACAGGAACACATGCTATGTAACTGCCACATGTCCACATCATATCCACATTGGGTGTACAGTGGTAGGTTGACTTGAGCTTGTGCCTTAAAACTATGTAAACTAATAACAGGCTAACTGCTTAACAGGCCTGGGTTTTGGCAATAAAGAGCACTCCTTTGCACCTGTGTCGCTCATTATCGCAACACAGAGGAGTCTCATAGTGATAATTTTTATTGCTAGTGTGTGTGTGGTCTAATATTTTAGTTCAATAGCAACAGGAAGTTTTGGTGGTGCTTTGTCCTTCAGAAACTATGTTAGCAGAAAATAGAACTCTTAATTAAATATGCTTCTCTTTCTCAGCTTTGGATTCTCTGAATTGTTGTCTCCCTCTGTAAGCAATTATGTAACTACTACTGGCTCTTGGAATTATTGAAGACAAATACTGTTAACTTAGTCTTAAGATAGCAGTATCAATGGAGAAACTCTTTGAGAAAACTTGCAACGTTTTGATGATGTACTAATTTTGGGATGACAGCTACTCATAGGTCTCCCATCCATTTTGTTTAAAATCCATTAGAGCTGTAACACCTCAGACAGCAATATATATCCAAACAAACTCAGAAAAATAAAAATGCTTCTAAGTATATTAACTGAATCTCCAGTAATAAGACACTACCGAACAAATGTTCAGATGGCTGTGACACTTCAAATCTAGCACATCTGGATGCAGTTTCATTTTCAGGGGACAAGTGAAACCAATGTTTTTTTTAACCAATGTTAGCATCTCACTAAAATATAATAGCTCTCTTTGCTGCATCTATGCATTATAGGACATGTTCTGAGTCTGCTCTGGTGGTAAATCATTCTTAGATAATCTGAGTGCCAATAATGTTGAAATGCAAAATGTTCTTTCTGAAGAACTGAACCATGCCAGTCTTCAGGTCTGAATATTAAAGAAAAAAACCATCATTTTTCTCCCTCCCCTAAAAGCCTAAAACTGTTACTCTTAAGACCAATAAGGGGCCACCTTTAAAATCATTTCCCATAAAATTCTGCTTTAAGAGAGGTTACATTATATAGCACAAAATATAGAAAATATAGGAACAAAGATATAACTTACATCTAGTATTTAAATGAAACTGGAAAAATGATCACAAGAAAAGAAATATAAATAATTAGTACTTTTACAAAACTATTGATGTTGCAGTAAAGACCGCTTAATTTTTTTTTTATTATCAACCAAGCAGTTCCTTTACTTGACTAATATCTTTTAAAAGAGTATTTAAAGAGTATTTAAAAGATCAGTCAGATGCTTCTACTAAAACACAGCACATTCATCAATGCTGGGCTCAACATGATTTATGCTGAATCTTTAATATTCTGTTGCCTTCAAAACAGGGAAAACATTTGATACTGAAATCTTTTCATGCTTTTCAACTTCTTGAAATAGTGCTTTAAATGTACAAATCCTGATGTTCATAACTTGAAAATATAATAGATCAGTTACTTAGAATGAAGACAGAGAAACTTCTCTACAGCTTCTGACTAAATGTACCCAGTTTCAGCTCTGAATATAATCCTGCAAAGCTTTACACAGCTTTTCACCTACAGTTATACCATTCTAACTTTACTCCCACTTCATATATAAAGGCAAATAAATCCTATCCCATATTGCACATTCTCTCATTTCATTTGTCTTGCCCACTGTTAAATACCTCTTAAAAAATATCTCAAATGTATTTTCTGCCATTTTGTCACATCATTATTATTATGTCACCACAATAGTGTTGCATATAGAAAACAGAGAGTACCTATAAAGAGAAATATTTAAATATCATGCTTTTTTAGTAAAGCAGCTATAAAACTCTTAGAGACTTTAAGGAACTATTCATACTCTAAATTTCAGGTTACAAACAATTTGAGAAATACATATCAATGGCATCTAAGAAGAACTCTTCCATTTATTTGTGCTTTATTGAGGTTGTTACTGACTTTGTGATCTCTGAAACCTACACTTTTTGACCAACTGTAGAATCAACCATGTAAATAACATGGACAACATAGCAGAAACCAATAGAAAGATACTAGTAGTGTCTTTTTGGATCAGTACTTATGTAGCACTAGAAATGAAATATAATTAATATATAGTAGAAATATTCAAAATATTGAATAAAGAAGAAAAATTAGGAAGTGCCTTTTTATTTTATAACATTTAAAGTCGCAATTTCAACTTACAACTTTTACCTTAAAAACTTAAATCTACTTTTCATGTGTATTAAACAAATTACACCATAATCAGCTAAAGATGGTTAGTACATGTTACAAAAGAACAAGCTTTGAGAGTCTGTATTTTATGCAGATGAAGAGAATTTGACAATTTTAACTTGTGAAAGGATTCTCTCTGGTAATTGTGAAAAAAACTTTCCAGGATGTATATATTTCACCAGATGTGCAGAAGCAGTTTCATGAGGCATATTTTAATACTCAGTAGAGATATCTATAAAAATAAATGTAAAGCTGCTGTGGAAAAAATTTCTAGGCTATAAGTCCTGGGAATTGCAATGTCACTTCAGAGGGGAGCTCCAGGAGCTTCTCAAAGAAGGGTACAAGGAATATTAGCAGGCTATATTTATCTTCCTGCTATAAATACAACAGTAATTGTATATGTAGATATAATCAAGCTAATATTTATATTTTATCTGTCAAGCTGTTTGATTTTTTTTTCCTAGACTGATATGGACTCTGAATTAAAGGACTATACATATTAGGCATTCCAGTTCCAGAGCAGGCAGAAATTCCCAGTACATTTTATGAATTTTAGTGAATGACTTTCATTCATTAAAATTGAAATGCACAGTGCACAATCAGAAATGCAATAAAGAAAATACTAAATAGTATTGCAAATTTCAGGATGGAAAAGAGTCCTGTACTTTAATTTAACATAGCTGCAGATTTTTTCCAATTTGTATGGCTTCAGTCTAGAAGTCTAGAAAAATCATCCTGGGACAGTAACTTTCCTGTAAAATGCAAATACACATACACCCACAGGTCTCTGATTAGAGTACCTGAAACAATTAGAGATTAGAGTACCTGAAACAATGTTTGCCTATATTGTTTGGCTGTATGACCTTCATTTTGTAATAAAAAAAATTAATAACACTACTGACCAAAATTTATTACTCTCTATGTATAGTAATCGTACTCTTTACATGTCACCCTACAGTATGTTGATGTAAGTTTTCATCAGAACTTCATGAGTACATTGTCATTGAAATCAGCTTTTCATTTTATTGGTCTAATTCCAATCCCTTAGTTTCATTTACCTGTAGTAGCTATTGATTTCTTTGACAGTACCCACCATGTTGCAGATTAAAAAATATTTCAGAAGCTACCTCTAAACTTTTTTATACCTTAGTCATTGTCTGTTTGTTGAGTTATGTCAACATAAACTATTGATATACCTTTGCTGCTGTGACTGCAGCATAAGTGGATTATACTCAACACAGCTATAATCTATCTGACTACTCACAGAAGCAGAACTATTTTTGCAAAGGCATCCACTATTGAATACAGAGGCTGCAATTTCATTCCTCTCATTAGGCAAACTAGTGAGGCTAAAGCTAGATCAGTTATCAATACATGTGTTGCAATCACACCTCTGGATTTCACTGCAAATTTGGCTACAAAGAAATCCAATACAGGAGTAAAACAAGGTCCAAGAAAGAAAATAACTAGAGTAAGGAAACTCTTCACTGGAAAATTAAGCTTTTGTGAAATCAACCCTTACATTGCTGAGGAAAAATAATGAGAATTAATTAAAATCAATCAAAATACTGAAGTTCATTGATCATTAAAAATTATGAAAAAAACAGACATTGTTGAAAGAAATAGTAACTTTGGGGCTATTAATTCAATCTAATTGCATTAATTACATTTTACTTGATATTTGGTTTGTCTTCAAACTAGTTTGTGCTCTTATCAGGCTCGTCTTCCTGGTTAACAAGGAACTATTGTCTCTCCTCTTTTGTAAAGGTCAATAGACTATGTGGGAACTTGATCCTAATACAACGGATTGCCATTGCAGTGAAGAGGGTGAAGTAGTTTGTGACTAGCAAATATTATTAGTAAGAATCTTCCCTCACTTCCAGGTAGCATTTTGAATACTATTTTGGTTGTGTTCCCTCCATCAAAGATGGCCATGAGAAGCAGAGTAGCAGTAAAGGTTTTTCATGTATGTCCAAAAGCTTCCAGATCTACACATGGAAGGTGGTGAAAATTAATAAAATATGATAACAATAAATATGCAAAGAAGTTCCATTATTTCAGTATTTTCTTTTAGATATGTTCCCAGCCTCATCACTTTGAAATATTTGGTTGTTTTGAAAAACAGAAATAGAGAAATAAATGAATAATTAGCTTTATTTTCTACAATATTCTTCTTATCCATAGAAAATTGTGAAGCCTCTTCTTGAACAGTACCAAAATTTATCAATTCTTGTGTCATCACACAATTTTGTATATAAATTTTAGTCAGAATTAGGTTTTTGTCCTGTTACGCATATCATGGAATTTGAATGAATCATTTTGCCTTGACAGACAGCTACATTTTTCTAACTTCTTGCTGTCTGTTTCAAAATATTACAATGGGATTTGCATTTACATATGAAAATTTTAAATATTGTAATCATAATGTAAGTAAATTTCATAATGCTTGTGGAAATGTGAAGACTCAAATGTGAGGACCTCTAAAGGTTTTGTAGTTCATTGAGCTAAATATGAACCATCTTTAGCTACATCTTTAGCTAATATAAAATTCCAGCAATTAGCTCTTTCCTTATGTCCTTCCCCATATTCCAGTTCTTTTCCCTCATTCTTTTCTTGTTTGCATGCACAGAGTTGTTTCTGAATACATCCAGTGCTGGTGGCTTGACATGCAGCTACAGTGCCAGCTGCAGGTGGAGCTCTGGGCAAAGGGAACCCAAGGCAAGAGGCCGTGACCTGGTGCCAACCTTTGCATAACAAAGGACACTGGGACCTGTGGACCTATGGTGTCAGCAGGAGACCATGACCCCAAACTTTCATGCACTGTGGTCATAAAAGCCCAGGCTTTCCATTGTTCTGGGTCACTCTCAAAGACACTTGGCTTGAGTTGTTATTTTGTTGTTGTGCCATGTTTTTATTAATCCAAGTATTCAGCTGTACACCTCCTTCCATTTTGGATTAGGACCTTGAGTAAAATTATATATTATTAATGAAGATAAAACAAGATATTGTCTTGGTTCTTTTCTGTCATTTATATTTACACTATTCAAAGCAATTCTTTTAAATTTAATTTTCACATAAAGTGAAATCTTTCCTGGGGGGAAAGTTTACACAAGTAAATGTTTTTGCATTCAAAAACATATGGCATTCTTCAGTATTCCTGTAACTAGTCAGCATCAGATATTTAAAGTTCAGTACAAAATAGGAAAGATAATATTTATTTATTTATTTGTGTCTTTATTTTCTTGTATCTGTTAGTGCTGCTTTAAGTAAATAGACATAGCAAATGTACTTCAGTTTACAGTAAATGCTAGGCTGGGTCAAATAATATCAGTAAAAAGGCATTTATATTAATATTTTGGTTACAACTTTGTCTTAGGTTACAATATTAGATGTAACCAAAAGTAAGTATTCCGTTACTATCTTCATAAGCTGTTAAAAGAGGTGAGGCAGTGATCCTTATCTCCTCCATGACTCATCCCTGATAGCTCCCTCCAGGGGCTATCTCTGCTAATGGGCCATTCTCACTACATGAGTTATAAAATTACATCATCCCATTGTGAAATGCTCCACCCAGGGGAAGGAACCAAGCATTCCTACATGGATATTATCTGAAGATTGGTACACCATGAGCACCCTCACCTACTGGGTACCCAGAGGACAAGATCTACATAACCAACACTGGACCTTCAAAGGAAGACCAGACCGTTCAATAGGATTACCACTTCAACAGAACCACATCTATCTTTTCAACAGGACTCCAGACACCATTTAATCAGACTGCTATCACCATCCTGACCAACAGGGTCTCAGGTTGTATCCTGACTCTGTCAGTTTAAGCCAGTGTTTCTGTATTATTACCCTTATTTTAATCTTCCTATTTAATTGTAGTTCTGACTTAGAACCTCCCATTGGTTTGCTTTCAAACTAGTACAATTGTCCAGGTAATTTATTTTCTTTCTCCATGTAATTCCACTGTATAAGGAAAAACTTGCCTTCTGTTTTAGTCATCATCGTACCCAAAAGCTGTTTCTTATTTCAGAACAGAGAGATCAGAAAGGGAAGGAATAGTTCCATGCACAGTGCAACCAATCAGACAAAATACTTTTCAAGGCTTCCTGAAGTAAGTATAATTCAAATCAGATTTTTGTTCTGACTCTAGCCACAAAAATTTCAAAAAATTACTTTTCCAATAGAACCTAGTATAGCCATCAACTAAGGATGAATTACTCATAGGAAGATTTTCCTAGCAATCTTTTTCCATGGCTGTGCTAGGTCAAGTAAGATTCTCTTTCTAGGCAGAAGAGACAGATTGTAATTGCAGGCCAATGTCATGGAAGGGCCCTCTTTGCTGTAAACATAAGGCCCTCATGCTGTATAACATGAACTTGATTCTTGAGTCAAGACAGCATGTGAAGATATAAAGCAGATGGCAAGGAGATACTCATCTCCACACCTGTGCCTCCTACTATAGCCCATGCCTCCTTCAGTATTTCCAAAGGAGAAAGGAACAGGATAATTTTAAAACATTTTTGCAGGAGGATTACTTTAAAGGGAAAAATTAAATCATAGAATCATAAAATGCTTTGGGTTGCAAGTGACCTTAGAGATCATCTTCTTCCAACCCCCCTGTCATGGACAAGGACACTTTTCACTAGACCAAGTTGCTCAGAGCCCCATGTAGACTGGCCCTGAACATCTCCAGGGATGGGACACTGTCACAGTCCGCTAATGTAAGTGGGGCTCGTGATGTTTTGTTTACTGATCTCAGAGTGCAAAAAACAACACAGAGGGGATTTCAGTATTAATGAAAACAAATGCGCCTTTATTGAGTGCCAATCAGCAAATGAGATAGAAGGATTTGAAAGGAAATAAAGGATAGAGAGGGTGGGTAATAGCTACCAACAAAGAGACGAAATCCTTGTGGTCCAAAATCTTTGTGGTCCGGCCAATAGATCCGTCTTCTTCCTGGGGAGATCTCAGAGTCTTTGGTTAACTCTGGGGTCCTTATAGTCCTTTCCAAAGCAACAGGCAGTTGTCCATAAGGCGGAGAGATCGTTATGGTGTGTTCATTTTGAGAGAACAGGTCAGTCATCAGCAAGTACAGTGTTAACAAGAACAGGTACAGCCATCAGCAAGTGCAGTCAATTCACCGTGACTTGCCCATTGTTTCTGCTTAGCTTCTGATGTTCCGATAGAAATGTGTGCCAGGGTTTTCCATTGAACACACCTGCACGCAACACTTAGCAAACGTCCCACCTCAGCCAGGCCAGAACTCCTGTGTTGGGGTTTTTAGAGACCTTTTAGGGGTTTCAGTCTCTGTCCTTGATGATGGTCGTGAGGCAGATGACGGATCTTTGGACCATCTCTTACAGACACCCGCAGCTTCTCTGGGCAGCCTGTTCCCGTGCCTCACCATCCTCACAGTAAAGAATTTCTTCCAAATATCTAAACTAAGCCTACTGTCTTTCAGATTGAATCCAATCTCCCTTGTCCTGTTGCTACACTTGTACAAAAGTCTCTCTCCATCTTTCTTGTAGGCTCCCTTCAGGTACTGGACAGTTGCAATTGCCCCAAAAGCTTCTCTTCTCCAGGCTGAACAATCCCAACTCTGTCAGCCTTTCCTCCATCCCTCTAATCATCCTGGTGATCCTCCTCTGGACTCACTCCCACAGTTCCATGTCCTTTCTGTGCTGGGACCCCAGAGCTGGATGGATGCAGGGTTCCAGCTGGGGTCTCACCAGAGCAGAGCAGAGAGGCAAAATCCCCTCCCTCCCCTGCTGCCCACGCTGCTTTGGATGTAGCCCAGGACATGTTTGGCTTTCTGGGCTGGGAGTGCCCATGGCTGGGTCATGTCCAGCCTCTCATCCATCAGACCCCACAAGTCCTTTCTCACAGGGTTGTTCTCCATCTGTTCATCCCCCTGAATGCATCTGTTGATCCCTCCATCTGTTCAGCCTGTGTTGGTACCGGGGGTTACGCCAACCCAGGTACAGCACTTTGTACTTGCTCTCATAGGACCTCATGAGATTCACATGGACCCAATTCCTGAGTTTTGCCAGGTCCCTCTGGATGGCATCCCATCCTTCAGGTGCGTCAACCATGCAATTCAGCTTTGTGTCATGCGCAAATTTGCAGAGAGCACGCTCAATCTTTCCATCTATGTCATTAATGAATATATTACATAACATTTGCTCCAATAGGGACCTCTGAGGTTCCATTGTAAAAGCAATTGATTTTCACAATGAAGAATCTATAATTCATGTGGTTTCATTTCCTGATTCTCTTCCCTATTCACAAATTTTATCTTTGTCTAATGTAAGGAGTCTAAATTATTTCTGCCTGTTTGCTGCCAAGGGATTTTGTAAAGCCCCTACATTTCAATCACTGAAAACTTTGTAGGTCAAATTTTTTGATTTTGTGCCCAGGCCAAGTACTGACAAACTGTTAATTAAAACTGCAATTAAATAAATTGAGTTAGTATGTTTTGTCATGGGAAGTAAATTTTAAAAATGTAATATATTCAGTACATTAATTGTTCTAGCAGAATAATAATGACAATTTTAAACTGTTTGATCCATGTAATAACAGTGTTACTAAATTAGATTTCTCTCTCAGAGTATATCAAATGTTTTCAAAAATCATTATGAACATCAAAATGCAAAGACACAAAAGAGAGAAAACAGAATATTATTTTAAAAGTTTTAAAAGCTGCTGCAGAACCTGTGGAATAACTTTTGGTTTAAATTTCTTTATTAAAATAAACTGTTTCTGTTGGTAACAGCACACTTCTTGTGCTGGGAAACATTTAAAATGCCAGTTGCATATATAACGGAGAACAAGATATTAGATTATTTGTGGCCTGACTGAAAACTTGAAGCACCTGCGATATTATATGAAGTTAAAAATCACGAACAGAAATGTTAAAAACATCTTTAAGTATGGTTTATTATAACCATTGACATTTAACTTTTCTTTATGGAGAATATCTATTCGGTTATACTCTTCCATATGCTATGGATGAAATAAACCATCTTTTCATTATAATCTTGTAGTTATCCTACTGCTAGTTTCAAGACTAATTGAAACTATCCTAAAAATATCTGTCTTGTGTCACCACTAGTGAAAGCATCACAAACCAGGAGCTTAGGATTTTTGTCAACTAAGCTTATCAGCAGACCATGTCAGAATGCTCACTTTGTTAAAAAAATGACATATTAATTTGAGAAATTAATTTGAGTAATTTTGAGTAATTTCCAAGACAAGCAAAGAATTATTGAGAACATTTTAGGCAAGATGGGGTTTCATTGTGTCAAACTTAACATTAAGAGTGACAGAGGAAATTTATGGTGACAAGCATATTTAAACAGATGGCATGTGGTACTTGCACAAGCACTCCAGCTCTGAAAAGAAGCAAGGACTCTAGACTAAACAAACATTAACACAATATAAATAGTGGAAAACCCTAAAGTTCAGGCACTCACAACTGAAAATTATTTAACAGCTCACTTAATTATTTCATATATCTATTTCTGGCAATTTCTAGGGTGTGTTGGATCAAACAGCTTAGCAAATTCTTACAGGTTTTCAGAACACACAAATTAAATTCACGACAAAAATCAAATTGTATTTACATCAAAAAGCAAATGATCCATTAATAGCAATAGTGATTTTAACATTAGGAACAATTGACACAGGTGATCAGGGAAACAATGAAAAATGTTACTCTGCTATGTCTCTTACTTACAAATGAGAAAGAATTAGTCATGTCAGTTTTGGCTGTAGCAATCACAAGGTGCTAGAGTTTGAGATACTGAGAAAAGGGAAGAAGATAAACAGTAGGATCACAACCCTGGATTTCAGGTGAAAGGAATTTGGCCTCTTCAGAGACCTCCTTGTAAGTGTACCAGGGAATATGGTCCTGGAGAGAAGATTCTCAGTAGATTAGCATTTGAACAAACTGTGATTTAATCAAATCCATGAGACCCAACAAGAACCAAGGATGTTGTTCAAGGACATTGTGAGGTTACTGAAATTTTCTCTGAAACACTGTAGAGATTAGGGTAGATTTCTAAGGACTTGAAGATAGAAATATCACTATCTTCAGGAAGAATAAGAATGAAGGTCCAGGGAGATATAGCCCATGAGCCCCACCTGAACTACTGAAACAAGATGGAGCAAATAATCCCTAAAATAATTTAAAAGCACAGAAGGACAAGAATGATGGATGATGATTATTTGGGACATGCAAAGGGAAAAGTGTTCCTGACAAACCTAATAACATCCTGCAGTGAGAACATGGACTTGGTGGACATGGGAGAAGGCTGGATGTGTTTTACCTTGGCATGATTAAGGTTTTTGACATTATTACTCACAACATTTTTATTGATAAACTGATAAAGAACATTCTGGATAAATGGACAATAAGCTGAACAAAACCTAACTGAACTGATAATTCAAGGATTGTGGAGCAGCAGCACAGAGACTAACAACGTACTCAAAGTTCAATATTATTAGCAATAACTCTTTAACTATTACATTAATGACTGGGATAGTAGGAAAGTGCACACCCTCAGAAAATTTTCAGGTGGTATGAAATTGGGAGTAGTATTTGATACATCATTAATATAGATAGGGTTCAAAAAGGGAAAAAAGGAGCAGACAGACAGAAGGAAAATTAAAATCTTTCATGGACACCTAGTTGATCATGAGCTAGGAATATACCCTTGGGTCATAAAAGGGCAACAGCCTCCTGGATTATATTAGGAAATACATCATCAGGCCAGTGGAGCTGGTCCTTCTCTTCTGATCAGGGTGGTTGAAACACATCTCAACTACGGGACCCAGTCTGAGTCTCTCCAGTGCCAGAGGTACACAGATATAGTTGAGTGAGTCCAGCAGAGGGACACAATTAAAGGCGTGGATTGTCTGAGGTTGAGTAGCTCATCTGATACAAGGAAAGGCTATGAGGGAAATGTGTATATATGTATATATGCATGTATATATGTGTGTGTATGTATCTATATATCAAAATTATGGGGAAGGAGATTCGATTGAGAAGACAGGAACAGATCATCTCAGTTTTGCCTGGTGTGCCAGAGGCAAGAGGCAACAGGCACAAATTGAAATAGAGGCAATTCCATTTAAGTATAGATTCTTTAGGGTGTGTGTGGTCAAACACTGAGGCAGGCTGCCAAGGTGGGTTGTGGAGCCTCCATCCATGGAGACATGCAGAATACAACCAGACAGAGCCATGAGCAGCTTGCTTGAGCTTTAAGAGAATGTGTTGGAGATGATTTCTGTAAATCATGGTGCCTTCCAGCCTCAGCCATTCTATTGATATCTAGCTGCCCATATCAGGAGCTGTTTAGGACTAAGTAATCCTTTGTATGAGCTATCTTCCAGCATCTGAGTATTTCTGAAGTACATTTTTTGTTGTTAAATTGGATGCACTGTAAATTATTTCTGCCAGGATGCAGAAAGAATGCATCTTAATTAATGCCTCTTAAAGCTATGGGACCATGATATTGTAGTGTCCTCAGCATTGTACACACACTTTCGAAGTGGGAGTTTATATCTTCAGAGAGAGAAAAGTGTTTATCAATAGCAATATTAAGAAAATGCCGATTAGCAGTAACCTCTTAACATAAATAGCAGTTTGTCTTTTCTGACTCTTAGTTTTAATATATGAATCTTCATGAATTTAAAATCCATGTAGATTAGATCTTTTGCATATCTGAGACCTGTTCTTCATGGAACCTTATGATTCAAAATAAGAAAAAAGACTAGAAGAAAAAATTAAATTGAATTTTCCAAGCCATGTCACTTCCTTACTGCATAGTGCCACCTTATGGTAAATATAATAATTTTGGACAGTTTATTTTTTTTTTTTTTAAGTTCTTACAGTGATTATAACTGGAAAAGAAGATAGAAATAGGGAAGAAAAATATGTACAACCTATATTCTGACCTTTAAAACAATGATGATTTTCCTTTAATATATACTCTGTAAAAAAAACATACAATCCTACTTTTTCCTAGTTTATTGCCGTGTTCTGATTCCTTAAATGTTTTCAATGGTAAATTGAAGTAAATACTCTTTTCTCCTTTTAATTTCAGAGATTATTTAAACAATGGAACTCTCATAAAACTCGATACCTATTGAATAGTCATTAAAAAACCCATAAATGTTTTGGCAGCTATTCAGTATTTTCTATGTAAGCTAACTGTCTTTAGAGAGAGGTACATTGCATTGAAAGGTCCTAAAGAATAATATTTCTGTGCTAGATTGCTCCCTGTCTTTTTTGTGCTACTGATATCTACATTCACAGAGTAATTTCCAGCTCTTCTAGGGACCTTTCCAGGTCCCATTTGGAATAAAGCAATATAGATATCCAGTGATTTTCTATTTGGTTGTCCTTTGCATGTACACCTACCTTAGGCTATATCTTAGGGTTTAACCATGTTAAATACCAACAAGCAAGAAACTAGTCACAGTATTTCACACTGAAATATCCTCCAAATTCATGATATCTAAAAGGCAGACCTAAGTCCACAGGGCATTGTTTCAAAAATAATTCTTAGTTTACTTAATTTGGCAAGAGTCTGAACACCCCCATTTGCGTCATGCAGATAAGTACAAAAAAACCCTTTTCTCCGCAGATCTTACTCATATCCACCTTATTATATTCCCAGCAAGACTCTCCAGCTACAAGAACCTCTGGCTTCTTTTGTATTTTTCTGAGGGACATAATCCATAGCCACCTAAATAGGATTATTAAGGATGGCATCACCTATAAATTATAGAAAGGAACATGCAAAACACATCTAAAATGCAATCATCTCTCAAAAAAGTAAGGCTTGTGTCCTACTTTAGGAGCTTGTAACCAGTTTTGGTAGTTTAAAAAATAACCAGTAATTTGCTGAACTCTGTAAATATTTTTCTTTGATATTAAGCTCCTGCCATGTTGGTACCTGGGTACGTAGTTTGCAATATAATGTCACAAATGAGAGAGGGTGTGGAGACAGAGAGACACTTAAAAATAAATGTTCTAGCTTTTAGAGTCATGTTCAGGTGTGGGTATTTTAATACTGCATTCATTTTTAAACATCTGTGTTTTCTTGGTTTTGGTTTAGGGGGTTTTATTGGTAAAAAAATATGTTTATATTCAAGATAATGAGAGAGACAAAATGAGTTATCCTAAGATCAGTTAACAGCAGACAGAGTTTAAATGAAATGTGTTCTTAATATCTAGATTAAATTTCAAGATATTTATTGTCATTTGCTTCTTCAACATTTAAGGATACACATCAAAATGCAAATTAATAACCCCTCTCCATTTTATCTGAAATGTAAATGTGTCACATCTCACATCCAAAGTGGTCAAATATAAGAGGTGGTTGCTTAGAGGCTGTGGTATCTCCTTCCCTGAAAAAGGCTCAGAATGGGACCCAACATGGCTCTGTGCAGTCTCCAAAACACTCTGCACAAGAGACTGGACTGGGTGACCTCTGGAGGTTCCTTCCAAACAAAGTTATTCTCTGATTCCATATGCTGTGCAAATTTCATACATTAAATTCTTACTCAGTGTCAGCAGGTCCAGGGACATTCATTACTTATTAAATGTTAATGATAAAAAGAACAGAGGTCACATTTTTTCAGAAAAAGATATCTCATCCTTAAAATATTGCTGTTATATTTGACATTTAGTCTCAAGTCCAAGGTCCCAAAAGCACAGTTATAACTTTTCCAGGTATTTTGCTTAACTGAGTATATGTTTCAATTCAACACTTATGACCAAATCATTCCATGATGTTCAGCAAACTGGGGGAATTAAAAGGTTTGTGGATAAATTATCACTTTTACATCTCAGGCTCTACACTGTCTTCTGGAAAGAAGGGGTAAATCAAATATTCTGACAGTAAATGACAGCCAGAAACCCTTTCAAAAAGACACCTTTTCACTCATTGGCCACTGTAATTTTGCCAAAAGTGGCAGTGTTAATCTCTTCGAAAAAATCCTGACCTTCCTAACCAACCAGCTAACATTTCAACCACACAGATTAAAATCAGTATAGTGATGCCTATTCTAATGGTTACAGCCATTATTTTTCTATAATTAATTCAGCATTCTTCCTAAACTAGTGATGTAGAAGCTAACGTTTACAGTCACTGCACTTGCATCTTTTGATCTTTGTAGTATCAAAAATAGTTTTATTCTCTACCATCTCTATATACTAAAACAATATTGCTACAATTGCATTGCTGAACTGTGGGCTAAGAACCGCTTGTCCTCCCTGCACAATTTTAAACTCTGTCACTTGGCAATAACTTTCTCTACTCTCTGATAAAATAGTATTTAATTATCATCAATTTTTCTTCATAAGCAAGCAAAGTGCTAGGATTATGTGTTCCAGGATTTTGTCTGCTCACCAGTTGTCATGAATGCAAAAGTTATGAAATCTCTCTAAAATCTCATTTGTTAAAAGAACCCCACAGTTTTGCCTGCAAGCATTAAAAGTAAACTCTCTCCTGAGGATAAGTCTGAAGTTAAACTGCAGGTTATATTAATAATTTTGTCTTGCTAGTTTTAATTTAGCTACATTATGTTGCTGACTTGCTCTGGTGGCTGTAAAGAAAAGATTAGCATGCTCAGAAATGCATGTAACTTTGTAAAAATAAATACATGCTTTGTATGAACCCTTTGCATTAGAGCTTGAAGACAGCGCAGTTGNAAAAGTAGTCACTAGTAATCTTCTGAACTTCAGTTTCCTGGTAAATGAAATGCAGAAAAATGAAAAATTATATTCAATGAAGCTGCAACACATAGTATGGGGAAACATGAAATTGTACTGTTCCCAGGAATTGCTTCAGGTTACATTCTGAATCAAATCAGTTCTATGCTTCTAGGAGAGTAAATTAGTTTAGTTACTATACTACCCAGGGAAAGAATGTAGCATATGTCATACCAGATCGTCTGGTCTGTGAATACAAAATATGGATACAGCCAAACCTAACACCCTCTTACACCCTATCAGAAAAAAAAAGAAATCTGCTACTTTGAAGTACAAAGAGAAAGACGTTTGCTTTCTTTTTAAAATTAAGGATATTTTTCCTTTTCAAATGTATTTTTCTGTATATTTAAAAAAAAACCCTGTATATTTCAAAATTTGTCTCCAAGTTATCACTATTGCTCTCCTTATTTCTTACTACTGTCTACTAAAATATTGTGTTGTGATATAGTCATTCTTGTACCTGAGGCTATTCTACTTCTTTTTCTGCTTGTGTATAACAGTATGGATAACAGTGGTAACCTGAGATGGTTCTTTTATCCTACTGGCCAGTGTATTTATTGAATTAAAAACCCCACTCCTATGCCAGCTGTCTACACCTGCTGTGCCTATAACAGCATGCTTTATCTGAGCTTTATAATCCTTCTCTAATAAGTTCCACAGAAAGAGATGTTAACAAAGTAAAACACGTGGGGCCTAAACAACTCATTAAAATATTTTCTGATTATAGCCCACCTGTAGACAGAATTAAAAGTAATTATTAAAAAGCATCCTAATATCAGTATCAATATGCCTTTCTTTATATTTTCTCTGGACACAGATCAATAGTAAATACCAAATTAACAATCATTAAATCTGTATTTTTGCTTGCTGAGTGATTTATTGCCGCAGCATTCTTAATTCCACAGAAGGCCTCTGTGGCTTTCCTTCACAGTCAGCCTGTTCATGAGCCTTTTTAACTGTCACCTGAAATTTACCCAAGGAAAACACAAATCTCATCATTTCTAATACAGTTCTGCTGCCTCAGGGTGAGAAAAACGTACCTATGCCCCTGATTCCCATGTTAGTGCTGCTAATGCTGCATTCATTTGCATCTTTGAGACAGCCTAAACTTTGTTCACATGTTAAACATTTAGAACACAAATTCCCAATGGTCGTATGACCAGTTCAGCTGAATTATTTTTAATTGAACTCTTGGTAGCGTTTTGGAGGATAATAGAGACTAGCTTCTGTATTAGAAGCCTTACAGCCACTTCAGGGTCAGCTGAAGCGGCACTAGCTCCGAAGAACTCACTTTCTGCACTAGATGTATACACATAAGGCCTCACAAAGGTTATGTCTGGTACTAAGCTCAAGGTAGCATTTCATTAGATTCAGCAACAGATTTGTTACTTTTTTTCTGTTGTAAGATACAGTTGACTTGCACTGGAAATAGAATTCTGCAGTAAAGGCAAGCGCTACCGCAGTATGCAGCTGAGATTATGACTGATCATTTGAACATTTTCTCTCCAGAGTACCAGTGCCTAAGAGGTCCCCACGTGGAGTGAAGAAAAGCTCCTGGTTTGTCTTGTACAAATCTTATTAGGAAGCTGACTTTGCCACATTATTTATCATCTTGATGGAGATTACTTTTCTGTCTGCTCGGTGTACCAATAAAATCAGGGGACATGCAGACAGAGGGGAGAAAATACAATATAAATAGCAACTTACAATATAATTTTCTGTATCCCAGTATTTAAAGAAAAATGATTAAACACTCTGTCTGCAATTTTAGAGTGTCCAACGAGCATTGCCTAATTAACTTAAGTGCAATGCTCCACCTGGGCTTCTTCCTAAGCTTACAATAGGACTTTCCTCCTGTGTTCTAGTGTCTCTCCTCCACTGCAGGCTTAATGAAAAACATGGTGGTTGCTTTTTAACCTATAAATCTAATGATAAAAGATAGCATATGGGAGCGTACACTTTATTGAACTTGTATAGATTACCATAGAATTACAATAAATGTGTATAGAAAGGCTACATGACTTTTCCTTTCAGGTGTGGGTTTTTTTTATAATCACATAATTGGTTCTGTTTACAGATAAGTAGGATGCAGTGGAAATGAAGTATGGAAGGAGCACCAATAACAATCTTCTGTTTTTCTCCTCAAAACAAATTGTTTCCTTTTAACTCTATTATATATAATAAATAAAATTATATTATCAGGAGTTATTGTGAAACTGACTTACTGTAAGTCATATGGTAACTGTGTTATTATTGCTTGCTGTGAGAAACGAATCTCACTCTTCAGTTAAAATTTAAAGAAAATTTAATAAAGGACAATAGGAGACAAAATCAATAAAGCAAAAGGAACAGCGCTGGGTGCTTAGCTGCAGCTGGAGGCACACCAGTCAACACAGCAACACCCCTTATATACCCTGGGTATTGCATCAGCCAAATACATGTTTATAAATAGTCATACATATTCAATAATTTTAACATAATTCCTCCTTCCTCCTGCCTTTTTGGAGTGTGTGCAGTGGTCCTACTTGTGGTCATTTGTTACTTCCAAAACATTCTACAGGTTTCAATTCCTTCATTGGTTAAACATTAACATTACAAGAGCTCTTCACCAACATTGGGATCACAACACAACATTTGCATTAAAAGAACCCTAAACCTTAGCAAAATTTCTCTTACAAAAGTCAACATTATAAAACACTGTCCTAGGGTGACTTTATGATGCTTCTATTGCCATATTATCAACTTACTACCAAAACGAAATAAATTCTAACTCAACAAACACATAAATTATATATGCATATATTTATATAGAAATAATATACAGCTATATACAGACAATGGCAGTGACATTTAACAAAAACTGATATTTACACATGGCTCTTACTTAACAATTAGATCTTTCTGAGGTATAATTCATGTTGTTTTATCTTTTTGTATTATTCACCATGTGTAACTTGGATTCTGAGCAAAGACAATCCCACTAATGGGTTTGTCTGTATTCGAGGCAGAATTGATTTAAACTGTCTTTCTTAACAAAATTTTTATATGTACTACTGAAACTTCATTTTTATTTACTGTATGCAGGATTTTACTGGGCAGGGCCTGCTTTGTTAGTGGAACTTTGGGTGTTAACTAACCAGGTGGCTTTTGCTAGATGCTGTTTTTAGTTTTTGAAAGATTCTTCACTCAGTGCTTTTAGGGTGGTTTTTAACAGTTCATTGTATTTTTCTACTTTCTTGGCAGAAGGTGCACGGTAGGGGATATGGTACACTTACTTAATGCTAAGTTCTTTAGGTCAGGTGTTGATAAGGCTGTTTTTGAAATGAGTCTCATTGTTTGATTCAATTTTTTCATCAGTATTGTTTTTAAAGAGCCTGCATTTTAAGGCTTAGAATGGTGTTCACAGGCCATAGTGTGAAGCACAGGGTAGGTTTTCAGCCATCTCGTGGTGGCTTTTACAATTGTGAGCACATAGTGCTTACCTTGGGGTGTCTGGGGCAGTGTAATGTAATCAATTTGCCAGGTTTCTCTAAACTTATATTTGGACTACTGTCCACTATACTGTAGGGGCTTCACTCATTTGTCTTGCTTGATTGCAGCACACATCTCATATTTATGGATAACTTGAGAAATACTGTCTATGGTTACATGTACTCTTTGGTTTCATGCTTCCTCATAGGTGGCATCTTTACTCTGATGACCTAAGGCATCATGAGCTAGGAACAACTCTTTTTTGTGCTGGCAATCTAAGTTTATTTTTGACACTTCTATTTTCGCAGCTTGATTTACTTGCTTGTTGTTTTGGTCCTCTTCATTAGCTTTACTCTTGGGGATATGGGCATCTGCATGGTGGACTTTTAAATGTAGTTTTTCTACCCTGGTAGCAATGTTTTTTCACTTTTCAGGAGTCCAAATTGCTTTTCTTCTATGCTGCTAATTAGCATTTTTCTACTTTTTCATCTATCTTCATAGAGCATTGGCTACTATTTACAAATTAGTGTAGAGGTAGAGCTTTGGCCACTTTTCTTTTAATGTCTAGAGCAAATTGAACGGCTTTGAGTTCAGTGAGTTGGCTTGACTCACTTTTTTTTTTAATAGTTTGTGCGACTTGTGTGGGGCTACATATGACTGCTTTTTGCTTTTGTTTTTTTTTTATAATGTGACAAGAACTATTTGCAAAAACAGCGTAAAGTGGGGTTTTTTTGTTGGCAGTTGGTTATATGGTGGAGCTTCTTTAGCACGTGTTACTTGATCTTGTTCTTTTTTATCAGTAAGACTAAAGTTTTTAGTTTCAGGCTAATTTGTAATTATTTTCAAAATTTCAGGGTGATTCAGTTTTTTAATACGGGTATGCTGTGTGATGAGAGCAATTCACTTACTTCATGTGGCATTGGCGTCATGGTGGGTAGAGGGAACCTCTGCTTTGAACATTTACTCTAGCACTGGTAGTCAGGGTGCCAGGAGGAGTTGTGTTTTAGTGCTTATAATTTTTGAGGTGGCTTGGACTTTTTCACAGGCTACTAACATTCTGTTGTTGTTGTTGGAGCGTAGTTGGCTTCAGACTTTCTGGGTTTTTTTGACTTTAGAATTTTAGTGGTTGGCTTTGAGTTTCACTAGTTGCTTTCTGCTAAAGGTTTTAGGACAGACTGTGGTTTTCAGCTGCAGAGTAGAGCATATTCTTCACATCTGGTCCTGTTTTGACTGAGCCAAGATTGCATGAGCAATCTCCCGCTTGATTTGGGCAAAGGCTTGTTGTTGTTCAGGGCCCCACTGGAAAGTGTTCTTTTTGCGGGTTATCAGGTAGAGAGGGCTCATAATTTTGTTGTACTTAGGAACGTGTATTTTTTAAAAACTTATGGCACTTAAAAAAGCTTGTAGGCCTTTTATTGTTTGGTGGAGACATTGGGATCTTGTTGATGACATCAGTGGAAATCTGATGCTGTTTATTTTTGCACTTTACTCTCAGGAACTGGATCTCTCAAGCAGGTTTTTAAACTTTGCTCTTCTTGATAGCAAATCTGGCTTTTAGGAGAATTTGGATGATTTTTTCTCTTTTCTTAAACCCTTTAGTTGCAGTGTTTTTCTATACAATGATGTCATTGATGTACTGCAGATGTTCTGGAGCCTCGCTTTTTTCTAGTGCAGTCTGAATCAGTTCATGGCAGATGGTAGGACTGTGCTTTTGCCTCTGGGGCAGTCAGTTCTAGGTGTACTGCACTTTCTTCTATGTGAAGAAAAATTGAGGCCTGCATTCTGCTGCCAAAGGAATGGAGAAATATGCATTGGCAATGTCAATAGTGGCGTACCACCTTGCTGCCTTGGACTCCAGCTCATACTGGAGCTTTAACATGTCCGGCACAGCAGCGCTCAATGATGGAGTTACTTTATTCAAGCCACAATAGTTTACAGCAAAAGCCACCTGATTAGTATATTGTTTCTTTATAGATATATGCATATATAATGTATGTGTTTGTAGAGTTAGAATTTATTTAGTTTTGGTAATAAGTTGATGATACGGAGATAAGGGGTGGAATGTCCTAGGGCAACTTTATGATGATTGTATCCCCAATTGTCTGTTCTGTGTGTGTTGTATATTGAGTTCTGTGCCTTTAAGACTGGTTCTGAGGGTGAAGCAGGGAAAGAAGAAGCGTGCAGTTTGTTTGGAAAAACAGCCTTCACCCCTCTGCATTTTTTTCTCGGTGTTATTCAGCTGAGGCACAGACAGCAGTGGGACAGAGATCTTTTTTGCTTTTACTTAGTTTAGCTAGTGAGTCAAAGAAACTTCCTGGACTGTTTTTTTTTTCCTTTTCTTGCAACTGTTTAAACCTACTCTGGACTGAGAACCCAGAGCAGCAGCAGCAGCTCTCACCACTGGGGCCTGACCTCTGGAGGGACAAATAAGGGACTGATTGAGCCGAGCTACACCCACGGCAGGAACTTTCTCAATTTGCCACCTCACTCCAGAACAAAAGGTTTTATGGTTTCATATTATTCATTCTTTATGCTTGTGGGCACCTTGTTGAATAGTTTTTTCCACTTTTGACCAAAGAAGTTCTTTCCTGGACTAGTTGAGGAGAAGAGCCATTTGGGTTTGCTCTCCAGAGAAACCTTATTCAAGAGTTTTCTCTCAAATTTGCCCTAAACCAGGACAAACACATAATATTGACTCTAACAATTACAAAGCCCAGCACTGTAATATATTTATCACACTTGTCACCAGTGTAATTACATTCTCTGCCATGACATATCTTGCATTTATATATAATTTAGAAAACCAATGACAGAAAACATATGTATCTAATTCTTCAAGACTGAAGGACTGACTGCACATGGGGAAAAAAAAAAAAAACTTCATAAGCAACAGAGGGTGAAGGATGTTCTAAACCTTTCTTTACATTCCTTATAGGCACAGCAAAATTTTGAAATCATGGAGCATGTAACAGGTTGTTGGGCATTTCTTTCCCTTTGTTCCTTTTTTACTTAGGGATTTTTTTCCCATAAGTTACTAGGAAACACTAACGACTGGGGTGCTTCAGAAAAACAAAAGTGGCCAAGCTCAGGGGAGGAGAGCATCTGGTTGTACTTCTCTTATCTGGGAGTTTCTCTCTGAGGGGCAGAGATACTGAGAATTGGAGAACTGGGCTGGTAAAAGATGAGGCTGGGGCAACTGCCTCTCTCTCTCTCTCTCTCACTCTCTCTCTCTCTCTCTCTCTCAGGTTTGCAGGCGGACAGTCGAAGCTGCTGCTTGGGGAAGGGAATTCACTGCTGCAGCCAGAGCCCAGCCCAGAGCTGCTGCTTCTGCCGTGGGTTGAGCCTCTGCTCGTGAGAGCAGCCACTGAACTGGCACCTAATTATCACCAACCTCACTAAAAGTGGGACTTTTCACCATCTGCTCAGGTGTCTGGGATCCTGAGCTTGCCTCTCTCTGCCCTGCTCAGAGCTGGGACACCGCTGTCCCACCGCCACTGCTTCTTCAGCACTGCTCCGAATTTTTGCTGCACTGTAGCCCCGCGTCCCCTGCCTGCTGAGAAGTGCTGCCGCCCCAGTGTGCTGCTTCCAAGAGTTCTGCTGGGGCGCTGGGATGGAGTGCCCCAGGGCTTTGTGAAGCAAAGCCTCTCTTCCATCCCTCCCGGTCTGGGCCGAGCTGCCATTACCGCCTGCCCCACGAGCTTGTTCCACAGCGCCCCCTGCAGGCACGGGGGAATCACTGCACCTGCCCTGCCCGCCAGGAGCCACCAGCGCCCCTGCTGGCTGTGACCGGAACTGCACCAAGGGGGAATGCCTGCGGCTGAGAAGGGGTCGCTGGGTTCCTGGTTCTGCTGCTTGTTGATGCTGTAGTTGTTGTTGTTTGTTTGCTTCATTTTATACACTGGTAAAGAGCTGTTATTCCTATTCTCATATCTTTGCCTGAGAGCCCCTTAATTTCAATACTTATGATAATTCGGATGGAAGGAGTTTACATTTTCCATTACAAGGGAAGATGTCTCCTGCCTTCCTTAGCAGACACCTGTCTTTCAAACACAAACACAGAGAGCAGACACAGGCTTCAAACAATTAAGACATATTAATTTGCCAAGAATAAATGTAGTAGCAAAAATTCAACTTCAATCATCAGAATTTCTTCCAAGTGCTCCCTTGTAAGATGGTTCAATACAATTGCATTGTAATGCCAATTACCATCCAGTCATTGACTACAATACATCTGAGGCAAATATTTTTAACAGAAAATGTCATAATAGACCAGAAAATGAACAGGAAAACCACTGACGTTTCGCATTGCATCCTCCCTCCCCCCGGTCAATATTTAAGAGTGACCCTTTTTTTTTTTTTGGACTTACTTGAATCTGAAGAAGGATTAGCCATACTGAATAGCAATAATCTCTTCCCAGCTTCTAAAAGGCACAGATATATGAACCTGAGACCACTCAATATCTTGTCTATGGTCTTACACATGGGCAGTCACCCTGTATAACAAAAAGAGCTTGTGGGACATGTAGGCATCTGCATTTTCATGGGCAAACTTACTTCTGTTTTACTGAAAGGAAAACTTTTTCACAGTCATCAGGAAAGGTCCAGGGGTGAATGTTGGAACAACACGAATGTCTCCTATCTTCTCCTCCCAATGCATTTCTTCAAATTTCGGATGCTCTTGTTTCAGCTTTTCACTTATGGGTAGTATGTCATGCACAATATAAATGTTTAGGACCAATGTTAAAAAAGACATAAAATTATACTATCTCTGTAAAATTTAAACATTAAAAAGAAAGCAATCTTAAATTTGTCTTATAGAAATGTGGATGAAACTAAGTATGCCTAAAATGAAGTGATATGTAGATTGTAGATTTTCTTAATTGTTTAGTCTGTTTACCCTCTGCTGACACATCCAAATCCCTCAAACAGAATATAAATCTAGATAACACTGGACATGAGTTAGCATGAAAATTTCCACTCCATGTGGAAATGTTAATCTGAAAATAAATTTTAAATGGTCTTAAATAAGTTTATTCCGACTAAATTAAAACTTTACTATATAGAGTTTACGATAAAGAGCTTATTTTTAAATAGATACTGCCATAAATTAATGCAATTGTGGAAAGAAGTTGCTAAGAGGAACCACATAATGGATAATTATTTACAATATGGAATTAGATCTAATCTGAAACACTAATTATTGTCTACATTTAAAAAGTATATGAAAACAAACTTGAATGGTAAAAAAACAAGAGCTGGTCTTCATAATAAACCAATAAGAGTGTCCATTCATTATTTACAAAAAGAACAGTTTGCTTTCTTCCACCTATGTAAATTCTGTCTTGACTATTAATTTTCTTTGGATAACTTGGATTTTTTCACCCTTATTTCATGGTATAAAAATTTTAATTACTTTTTAGACAAATTTTTCATTCTCAACTGGAAAGAAAGAGTGCCCAAGTACTTATAATAGCAACTCAAGATCAGCATTTAAATTGTTATGTTCTCAGCTGGACTGAAGTGATTTTATTCAAGTACAATAATTTTCAGATTCGAACTCTTACCTCTCCACATGCTGCCTCGAAAATTAACTGGGCTTAAGCTGTATTTTCACAGGCAAAAAATCCTCTAATCACTGTGTCACATCAGTGTTTGCCTCAGAAGTGGACTGGCAATCCTAGTGACTAGTCACACTGCACTTCTGCATGCTCCATTCTTCACAGAATATAAACTTGTCACAGATTAACAGTAGAGCAACATTTGACCACAGTGTTCCAAGAACTTTTGATGCAACTTTGAAACTGAAAGCCGTGACCATACAAGAACTGACAGGGGTCGGATTCAAACAAGAAAGGGCAGTGGATGATAGTAGTGAGTGCCTCTACTTTAAGAGGCACAGAAGCTGTCATCTGTTGGCCTGACACGCTTTCAAGACAAGTGTGCTGCCTTTCAGGAGCCTGGATAAGGGATCTTACTGAGAAGCTGTTAAGCCTAGTAAAACCCATTGACTGTTATCCACTATTAGCTTTCCACGTGGGGACTGCTACAGCCAGTAGCAGTCTGAGAAGCACTGAGACTACAGAGCCCTGGGAGATATAAAGGCCTCTGGGGTTCAAGTAGTTTTTTTGTCAGTCCTCCAGGTCAAAGGAGAGGAAATGACCAGCCAAATCTGACAGGTCAACAGATGGTTAGAAAAAAGGCAGTAGTCAAGATTTCAGTCACTCAGACCATGGAACTTATTTTGATAAGCCTGGTTTACTGCAGGCTCAGGGGTTTCATCAGAAAAGAAGAGAAAAAGTACATTGGTCAGGGATTTGCCAGACTAGTGAAGGGGGTTTTAAACTAGATTGGTAGGCAAAAGGGAGGTACCTATCCATCCCATTGTGATCTGTAATGAGTGGCCAGAACAGTGCAAAAGCATCCCAGATACTCCAGCCAGTAAGTCAACTTTATTCAGGGCTCAGCTCAGATGCCTCTACACAAACACATGTAGTATGGGGAACAAACAAGAGGCACTAGAGATGTATGCACACGTATGTGGATACATGATTGACATCATGTGGATATGGTTGGATGGATCCTAAAACTGGAGCATTGAAATTGAAGGTTTTAGGCTTTTTAGGAAAATGCATCTAGGGAGACAAAAAAGGGAGTGTAGTCCTAAATCTCAATGACCAACCAGAGTGTATGGAACCCTGTCTGGGGAAGGATGAGGTGCCAAGAGTTTGTGGGTCAACATTAAAGGGAAGGCAAGGACAGGAGATGCTAGAGTGGGGATCTGCTACAGACCACCCAAGTAGGAGGGTAGCGTGGATGAAGCCCTCCGTAGACAGATAGGATTGGCATCATGTTCTCAAGCCCTGGTTCTCATGGGGATTTTATCTCCCCTGATATCTGTTGGAGGAACAACACAGCAGGGTACAAGCAATCCTGGAAGTTCCTTGAATGTGTCAAAGACTACTTCACTATACATTTGACTGAGTATCCAAGAAGGAGAGGTGCCATGCTGGACCTTGTGCTCACCAAGGAGAAGCTGATGGGGAAAGTCATGCTTCAAGGCAGCCTTGTCTGCAGTGACCACGAGATGGTGAAGTTCAAGATCATCAGTGCTGTAAGGAGGGCGTGCCACAAGCTCGCTACCCTGGGCTTCAGGAGAGCACATTTTGGCCTCTTTATGCACTTCCTCAGTAGAGTCCTCTGGAAGACAGAGGGGCCCAAGAATGCTGTCTGACATTTAAGGATTACCTCCTCCAAGCTCCAGAGCAATGCATTCCAACAAGAATGAAATCAGGCAAAAATGCCAAGAGGCCTCATGGATGGGTAAGAATCTTCTGAGAAAACTCAGAGCAAAATAAAAGAAGCTCTCAGAAGAGCTAACTTCTTTAGCCATGGCATTAAGGAAAGACAAAAAATCACAACACACAACAACCGTCTTTATATTTTTCTTTTCAAAGTAATTCCATTTTTTTTAGTGACTTTTGAATTCAGGATCTCTATGACTTCCCAAGAAAAACCAAATGAAGTTTTTAACTCCATTTGCTATTAATATAAAAACAGATGTTTGCTTGCAAATGGATATCTAGTAGAAAATCATGTCATATGGATGAGGACAGAAATACATCCAAATACGTATTTCAGGACAGTGTTTACATTTGATGAATTTGGTTTGCTGACCTGAGACAAGCCTTAGATGTTTATCTTGTTCAGTGAGGGTTTCTCAGGGTCTTCAGGGATGGTTTTACATTGATCATTCTCAGTGGTAGTCACTGGCCCGAGAGAAGGAAAACACTTTCATATTTCTCTATTCTATGAACAGTATAGAAGAAAATGTAACTTTTACACACGTGTGAAAAACTGGACGTAGTTGACTTAGTAAGGACTTAGTCGCCTTAGTTGGACTTAGTAAATTAAGTTAATATTAAAAAATCTATGTGTCTCTATGTCTACATGGAGATTATATATAAATACGATTCAAAGAAAAAAAGAAAATATATTTTTGGTACACAGAGTACAGAAAAACAATGGATAATGTTTTTCTCTTTCTATAATTCATAAATGAGTTTTATTTGTACAGCTTTACCACAAATTGTTTCAGCCAGTCTCAACTATGGTAGCAGTTTATCTAAGCTAAGTGTTTAATAGTAATAATTTATTCTCTAATTAATTTCTTAAGTTAACTTTTGAGAATGACTTGCTTCTACATAACACTTGAAAAACCACTCTGAAGGGCCAGAAGCAACTCTGCTACTTAATTTTGGTTTACATTACTTACAAATGAAAAGGTGGAAGGCTTCAAATATATTCCTGTTTAGTAAGTTAAATAGTGAACCCTGGGGTTCTCTATTTAATGAATTCTCAGGGTTCTCTAATGAATTCCACAGGGCTTGTGTGGACAGGATGCTTTTTTGGTAAATATTATATCTCCAAAATACAAGAAATGTGTATGTTCTTCCCTGGTAGAGCAGTGATTTTAGAGGATATCTGCTGGCTAAGGTATTTCACATAATTCTTTCCCACTTTTCAGTATCATCTTCCTTGGACATATTACCTAAGTCTGTGCAGAATGGCTCCACAGAAACAACAAATTATATTATCTGTCACAATACAGAGCATTTAGTTAATAAGAGGAGAAGGAGAAGAGACATCTAGCATGTCAGAAATAGAAGACACCAAACATACTCAAATCAGTATTGCTTTTAGAAATACAAATGGAATGTTTTCTGTGCCCATTTTTCTTAAAAGAAAAACAAAAACCCTCCCAAAAAGAAACAAACCCCAACACTAAATTTACAACACAGTTTTGGGAAGATTTTCAGTTAACCTTTGCCATTTTTAGCTCAGACTGACAAATCTTTCCATACGTCAGCATTATAATGCTTTCTCCGGTTCCTTATGGTTGAGCAATTCACTACTGTGATTTGGATCATGTCTAGTTGTATCACTTTCAAGAGCATAACACACCACCTCCTCTGTAATGCACAGAGAAAAACCTAGCTGTTCACAAGCTTAAAAAACAGGAAGAGTGTGTGTAGTTTTCTGATTTTCAAAGAAGGAAAGACTTAAGTTTTCACTTATTCTCAATACCTGCTTAGATTTTGTGATGTATTTCAATTTGAGACTGCATCCCATTGTATGCCATTAAGTGTAAAGCTACTAGAAAAAAAATTACCTTTGTGATTCATTTGTTACTGTTTGCACTACAGTGGTACATGCAATAGAAACAGTAACAAGTTTGCTTTATTAACATCTCTTTTTTGGTAGGAATTTTATTTTGTTTGGAAAATAATGTATTTTGAATTCTGGCCAAAGAGAGTTATTATAAATAAGGCATTTATTTCTGTTTCAACAATTTACCTGTTGCTTTTTAAAAATTATTTTTAATCTTTCAGAGAAATATGATCTCTGTCACTACTTTCAATTTGAGGGCTCTTCAGTTCTAACTAAGAAATGTTATTTCTTTTTTTTTTCCCCCCTTTCTATCTTCAACTGACAGAACAGTAGAAATTCTGAGCTTGATATCTTTAATCATTGTCTGTACAGACAATTTCCAGATGAAGAAGTGTAAAAAGGAGTTTTGGGGGCTTTTTTAACCTGAATGTTAGTGTATTGTCCATATGTTTAAGGGTCACCAGACTTGTAGAATACAAAGAAAAGTAGTCCAAATACCTGCTCGTGACAGAGAAAATATATATAGAATCACCTTCTGCTAGTAATATTACTATTCTTGGAGTTTATATCTTATTTTCATTCAAGCAGAATCCAGTTCTCACACCCAGAGGCATCTTTGTAATTTGAGTCAAGAAGGAAGACAGACATTTCTTCACAACTATGTTTTAAAAGTGTAAGTCACATTATCAAAAATACGTGAAGGGTTTAAAGTCACTTGAAATTTGAAATACACTGGTTTTAGGTTTGCTCCCTAATTTCACTTAAAGAATTCACACAAAGCCTCTTTTCTAAGTTTTTGCCACAATATTCGGGGAATGGAAATGATTTTTAATAAAAATCAAATCTTTGTATAAATGCAGAGGTTTTTGGACCGGAATTAAAGAAACAAAGGACTGTGTAAGAGAGAAATAAGATTGAAAGACACAGAAGTGCTAGGATTTCTTGAATTTGTTAGGATTTTTTTGCACATTTAGATCTTTTATGTTATATTAGTTGACAAATTAGTGACTTACCTGTACTGACCATTCTTGTGAAATAATCCAAGTCAGCTATAAGTAAATACAAGAGGACCACTTTCTGTTTAATAGTCAGAGAAGAAAAGTTGCTACTATCAGCATCAGTAAAGCAAATGTAGTTAAGAAAAATAATCAATAATTTTTTTTGGTTTTCAGTACTTTAACTCATAAATCAATCAAACCAGCTCCTTGCTTTTAGAAAATCATTCTTGTAATTTCATATTGCTAGTGTGTTATATCATCCAGAATAAATACGTTAAAAATTCACCTATTGCTGCACTAAAAATATAGTACCATGGTAAAGCTGCTTTTTTGATGACTTTTTTTGCAAGATAAAGGACTTATTTCAATATTGCCCTTCTCATTAAGTCATTAATTAAACATGACTTCTACAGAAGCAAATATGGAGTAACTTATAGCTCTTTTTCATTCTTTTCAAAGAAGTATCAATAATTCAATGTATATATGGAAAAAGGATAAAAAATGAGCTTAAAAGTACTTCTTTGTACAACTTATTTGCAAGTTGCCTTTTGTCACTGCTTTTTCAGTAGCAAATTTTCCCCCATTTTTAAAGACTGACACATTTGTTAAGCTTTCAAAAATCATTAATAAATACTAATTGATTCACTACCTTCTTTGCAGGTCTATGATGCAAAACAAAGCATTCATATTTTTCTGTGAATTCATGTCATATATTGTTTTTTCACCAGAAAACTGTTCATTCTTTAAATGGTACTGAAGGCAGCATCATTCAATTAATTTAATTTAGTAACTTACATTACTAAACCTCTTAGGATACAAATAAAAAATACGGGCACAGTAACTGCATTTTCTCCCAAAAAGAAATTGCTAAAAATACTATATAAAAGGGGCAATGAACACCTGTTAAATGACACCTTAAAGGGTATTGAAACATCCAAACCGTTTCAGACTTCTGGTAGACCAGTATCAAAGCTGAAGGACGTGTCTGCCTTGATGTCACTGCATTATGTGGACCACAATAAAACTGTGAAGACCACAAATATCTATGGATTAAAGTGAGAAAGTAACTAAATCTAAGTAACTGGATTTGCAAAAGAAGTTTGTTTTTTTTTTTCATTAAGAAATAGCATGTATTTATTCTATTCTGATCGTCTATGACCAAAATACAATCAATTAATAATTTTTTAAAAATGTCATATTGCACAGGACTTTGTTTAACATGAACCCACCAAATTTTCTGCAGGTAATTTTAAACACCTTTTTTGGCTTTTATTCAAGTTACCTCAGTGGTAATGGTAAAATTCAGCTGGATAGCTGAGCGACATGTTAAAATTCTAGTAAGTATTTCTAGTAACATTTTTATAACTAAGTTGAAGAAAAAAGAAAGTTACCTGAAAGAAAATCAGCAGGCATGACATATATGTTTGTTAAAAAAAAAAAATCTAAAAATTCCAGAGCAGCCTGAAAGTATATTCTATTAACTTCATGGGGTATTTTCCCTTTCTCCCTTCTGCTGTAGGTCATACAAGTTCATAATCACTTAAAAAACATTTCTTCTCAATAAGTAAGTAATAATTATGTTATTAAAGATTCTCATTGCCCTAATTTCCTCATTTTATTACCCACTAAATTTAGCATTGATTTTCCTAGTTCATTTAAATGCTTCATTTAGATTCTGGTGTGAAGCTCTTGCATCCCACTTTTTCTTTTTCCACGAGATCATTTTTTGTACATGGAATGTGGTAACTGAAATTTACCAATCCTCCTTTTATATTTTTTTCTTTTCTTTTCTTTTTTTTTCTTTTTCTTTTTTCTTTTTTTTTCTTTTTCTTTTTTTTTTTTTTTTTTTCCTTTTTCCTTTTTTTTTTTTTTTTTTTTTTTTTTTTTTTTTTTTTTTTTTTTTTTTTTTTTTTTTTTTTTTCTTTTTTTTTTTTTTTCTTTCCTTTTTCCTTTTTTCTTTTTTCTTTTTTTTTTTTCTTTTTTCTTTTTGTCCAGCAACACAATCTACAAAGGTTTTTTTTTTTCCAATAAAATCTCATATCTTAAAACTAGATTTAAATGCCTATAAAAAAAGTTACTGGAAAGTTAAGGAAAGTCAAAACTTCTAACAGATTTCTATGCAAAATTTTTACTTGTTCCTTTGCAAAAGATGGTGATCAAATGCAGGAAAATACAGCAAAAAAACCCCCATATTTACAAGTTCATTAATCCAGGGAGCAATCAAACAAAGAATAGAAGAAAAATCTTTGCTTTTTAAAATATGTTGTCTTCATAAACAGAGAAAAATGGGAATCTAAAAGTCATATTTTAACATCTTTGGTAAAAGCAGTTCTCCAGCTCTGATATGTGTACCACTTGGGCTATGTAGGCTTCACTGTTTTATGGGGTGATTAAAGAGATTCGTTACAAATAAAACAAGAACTCTTGTTCTACTTGTTGTACTCTTATAAAATTGACCTGAAAGTGGGGGAAGGCTAAATTTTAAAGCTAGAGATTGCTAAAGCAAATTTGAGGGGTACAGCAGAAAATAACTGATATAATGGGAGTGTACATATATTTTGGAAAGAATAAGAATACATCATGATGGTATCTAAAATAGTGTTTATTTATTAATTATATTTATATTTTCTTCTAGGGCCACTGGACATCTTGGAGAACCCTTGCAACTTTCTCTGGTTCTTGAGCTCAGCATACACTCTCAAGTGAGTAAAAGAAACTTATGCTGTGCATATAGTCATGAAATATTGTTTATGCTATCAAGTACAGGATTGGAGGGCTAAAATTGGTCCAGCTTCTTAGACATTAGTTTCAATGTCAGTTCTAATGGAAGTTTGATACCTGAATATCTAAATAACTTTGATGGTCTGAGTCAAAAAAAAAGGAAGATGAAGGTAAGATACATGTTCCATTTGTGGGCCGTTTTGTTTGGTTTGGTTTGGTTTTGTTTTTGTTTTGGTCTTCAAGATGGCTAGTATTTCAGTGTGGATGGCCAGTTCAGTTACAATCTGGATGGTGAAAATTTTTGATCAGGCTTAGGTGACAATCAAGACGGTCCATTCAGTACGTAAATTCAATTTATAGAGCTTGGGTAAAGTGAATTACTTTAAGCTGTAGGGTTTAAGTTACCTAACAAAATTAACTTAATTATTGGCAAGCACAGAATTAAGTCATACAGAGGTCATAAAATTTCAAACACACAAGTAAAAAACTCACTGGCTTGTTGCATTATTGAGGATATATTTTATTTTCACTATTCTTTAGGTTATATGTATCATATATCAAAGGGAGGAACAGAGTAAAGGTCAGCATGGACACACTGAATCAAGCGCACTTCTGAGAACAGCTGAGGAATGGTGCTGTGAATATATGAAGTTCACAACTGTTTTTTCTAGCCCTTCAATGTCAATTCTTGTGGACAAGTGAAAGAAAAGGCTTTAATTTAAAGAGCTCCACAACAGCTACTGCATATATCACAGATGATATCAAATGCTTTCATTTTAAGGAGGTAAATGCAATTTAAAGCACATAGTATAATGTAAGAGATTCTCAGCATAATGTAGGCACACATTCTCTTGTAATAACTAGAGTTTAGTAAATATGCTTGGGAGTTTTCTGCAACATATTATTCCATTGCACTATACTACTAATACATATTTCAATTTAAGGAAGATACTAAAATCCACTGTTAAATTTACATCAATGTCTTAAGTCATGCAAACAAATGGAAGTTCTTGCACAAAAAAGCCCACGTATTCAGGCAGACGTTCAGAGAAAGCATTTGACAAAATGTACAGCTCATGATATCACTGAAATAACCAATCATTTTTATTTATATACATTATAAACTTCTCTATATGCAAAGAGCAGGTCCAGCAGGTACCTTCCCTAGTTGGCTAGCTCATCAGCTATATCAGGATGTTATGTTCTGCACTCTTCAGGAACCTCCTAGACTCATTCCTCTCTACTACGTTGTATTTCCAGCAGACATTGGTTTAGTCCTAGTTGTCTGTTATAACCTCAGACCTGCCCATCATTCTGGAATGTTCTCTGTTAATTCCCTTGCTCTGTTGTCAATCCTTGCTAGTGTCTGCCTTGGAAATGGCAGCCCTGGAAATCACCTAACATTTGAAGCCCATTGGTTTGTTTGATCTGTTCCCTCTCCCTTGTGTTCCCCATTGGTTTGTACATTGTCAATCCTGTCCTGTGATCCTCCCCCAGGTTTTCCCTATTGGTTAAGAGTTGTATCCTCCCCCGAGACTCCTCTGTTTATGATAAGTTCTTGCACACTTGTGTTCTCTGTCTTTCATCCTTAACCCTTCCTGGGAATAAACTCCTTTGGAAACCACATGAAAGACCTCTCCCTCATCCTTCCTCCTGCCCCCAGCGTTTGACCACCTGTGCCGTAGAGCATAATCCCTACAGCTGTATCCCGGATTGCACTGCTGTCTGGAAACAGCTCACTCTCAACCCAGTGCCAGGAGCTGGCTGGGCAAAATCTGGCACCTCGTCAGCTGACTCTTATTCATAAACACTGAGACCTCTGATAAATGTCATTGGGCTCGTGACAGTCAAGAGTCCCTAATGTACAGGGCCACCGCACCACCTCTCCTTCCTTGTCTATCCCTTCTGAAGAGTTTACAGTTGTTCAGGGTAGCACTCCAGTTGTGTCATCACACCCAGTCTCTGTAATGGCAACTAGGTCACAGTTTTCTCACTGCATCATGGTTTTCAGTTTCTCCTGTTTATTCTTCCTGCTGCATGTATCTGTGTAGAGGCACATCAGCTGGGTTATCAATCCTGCTGCCTTTTCAGAGGGAGAAGTTCTAGTTCCTGTATGACCATTCTCAGGAATTTCCATGGACTCCACATCAACAAATCTTGCAACCTTGCATCCTTGCTGTTACATGGATCATCATCCCCTATCTCTACTATTATTTCAGCAGACTGAAAGTCTTCACTAATGCATTGTCCCTCAAAGAGTGGTGTGCCACCCTAGGTTTATTTCCAGTGGTCTTGATTTTATCCCTTTACCCTTTCACACTGAGTTTAAAGTTCTGTCAATGAGACCTGCTATCTCCTGCTCAAGGGTCCTTTTTCCCCTTTGAGACAGATGCATACCATCTATTTATTGTTAGCAGGCTCCATGACATGTGAACAGATTTGTGATCAAAAACCTCAGAATTCTTCTGGTATCACCAAGCCTGGGAAGAGAGATTAATCTATATGATTCTCCTGTTTCTACCCTCATCATTCCCTGCAGCTTGCAGGATAAAGGACATCACTACTTGTGCTTCAGATCACTCAAGCTGTTATCCTAAAGCCCTGGGGTACAGCTTGATTAGCCTTCTTGTTTGGTCTTCACTGTGGACCACTTGAAAAACCTACAGAGAAAAATAATCAGAGCAGGCCATAAAGTTTGTTCATAATGTCTCTAACCCAGACCCCAGGGATGCAGATGGCTTTCCCATGGGTTTGGTCCTATCAATATTTTGAGTCCACTACTCTTCTCAGAAGGGAGCCACCAAAGAAATCTCCCCTTTCTCTTTCTTAACTGAGGCAATCATAATGCAGAGGGTAACATCTCAGTGGTGCACAAGTTCGTATGTGGATTAATCTAACGAATATTAGCAAGATAGAATTATTAAGGTCAGGATTTTTAGTAGTGGATGTCCGTAGGCTAAATGACATCTAATTAAATTGTTACAGGCTTTTGTATTAAATGATAATTGAATTCCCAGGACATTTCTCACTATTATAATGTATTAACATGAATACAATTGCATAGTTAATGGCTTGCTGATTTTTTTTTCTTGCTTTATTGCTTTGCATCTAGGTTTTCTTATATTCTCACTTAATGTCTATAAATCTTCCATTAGTGACTTCTGCTGTAGAATAGAGATCCATGGGATCACATGTCTTGACCTCAGCTGCTAGATTTCAACATTTTTTAGCTTTATTGGAACACAGAGAAAGGAAAGTACATACATTTGTAAAATGCACGTAGATTCTATGCCTTCTTAAATAGATCATAGGAGTAAGTAAAAGACAAAACTAGACTAATTCAGTTGCACGATAATTGCTACACTGCAGAAAATGACAAATTTCTCTGACACAGGATAGTTGTATGGCCTAGGAACAATTCATCTTAGCTGTAGAGAAATTGTATATCCAAAACACAGAGCAGGCTTCTTTTTTTTCCTGAAAGGAAGCTGAAATGCCAACTTGCTTCCCAAAACTGATTCTCTAGACAAATTAAGGATTCTGTAATACTTAATATTCAGAGGGTCTCATGATTATTTCTGTTGTTTGCCTATGGAAAAAATGAATTCAGTTGATTCAAACAGTTGATTGAACAAGGAATAAAGTGTGGATGCTTTTCCACTTTGTACTGACAAGTCAATTTTCTTTTTGAACTGATTTTCCTGGCTGTTGATGTTTCTATAGGTTTTGTCTCATGATATACTTATAAGTAAATTTCAAGACAGCTATAAACTATCAGCATCTTAATAGTTACTTATAGCTAATTATTTTTAATCCTATGTGTCTGAAAACTTACAAGAATAGTCTCAAAGGTGCAAAACTGTTCACTAGAGTACTTTTACACTTATCATAATACTTGAATACATATTTTCATTTTATGAATGGTTTATCAGAAACATTCACTAATTACACAAACAAAAGAAGCTGTTATCATAGTTCTATCAGTTTGATAGGAATCCTGAAAGGAGTTGAATGTGTATTTTTCTGTCACAGATTTCTTTCTTTTCAGTTTGACAACTGCAATCAAATCCTCAAAACTGCAATGTACAAGATGTTAAACTGAACAGAAAGTAGCAATGTATACATTTAGATTCTGAAACAGATTTGTCAATAATTTCTTATGAATGACAGAATAAATGATGGCAGTCAATTAATTTATATCTGTGGTCCACAGTCTTTCTATCAGGGCAGTAAATAAAATGAAAATGTGTTTGTCAGAAACAGAGAATACAAAGTTGTAATACAGAAAGATTGATTTTCAGCCAAGAAGCACCAGAACAACAAGCCTTGCAACAGCTACTTTTCTCAAGTTCAGCAGTTTTTCAGGTTATCTCTTTTTTTTTTTTGGAAGTATTCACTGTCCTTTCTCTATCTCATTCATCATAAACTGGTCTTTTTCTAAGTTAATTATCAAGATTTATTTCCAAGTAGGATTTCTCTGGTCATTTACTCATTTTCAGACAAGGGCTTTTCACATCCACATCATTCCTCCTTGAAAGAATCATACAATCATTAAGTTGGAAAAGACCTCTGAGTCTGAGTCTAACCTTTGGCTGATCAGAACCATGACAACACCTCCACAGTACTAAGTGCCATGTCCTTGTACAGATGTTCCTTGTACATCTTCAGGGATACTGACTCAATCATCCCTCTGGGCAGCCTATTTCAAAGTTGACCAACAATTTCTGAACAAATTCCTCCTGATATCACAGGAGGAATTTCCCCTAGCAACTTGTGGCCGTGTCCTTTCATCCTGTCACTATTTTCTTGGGAGAAGAGGCCAACTCCTACCTTAATACAACCTCCTTTCAGGTAACTGTGGAGAGCAATAACATCACTTCTGATATCTTTTTCTCCAGGCTAAAATACTCCCAGCTCCGCCACTCCTCATATGAATTACTGTCTCTATCCTCCACCAGCTCTGTTGCCCTTTCCTAGACTCACTCCAGCATCTCAATGTCTGTCCTGAACCAAGAGGCCCAGAATTGAATGGAATTCAAGGTGTGGCCTCACCAGTGCTGAGTACAGGGTGGCAATCACCCCATGTTCCTGTTGGTCACACTGCTTCTAATACAGGCCAGGATGCCATTGGCCTTCTTGGCCACCTGGGCACAGGTGTCCAGCCTGTGTTCAGCCTGGTTAATGTTCAGCCACTGTTGACCAGGACCCTCACATCCTGTCCTGGGTTATAGTGTAGGATATGCTCAAAGTATTCTATCACCATCTTAACGATCTGCTGAATTCAATTGTTGGAGCAGTGCTCTTCCCAGAACCCTTCCTTCAGGGTTATCTTCTGCTAATGGCCCATCAGATGCCTTGCCCATGACTCATAGATAACACCCTCTGGAGTTATCTCTGTTTAATGAGCCATCAAGGACTCCCTGCATGACTCACCATCCCATTGTGAGATGCTCCGCCCAGAGGGAGGAACAAAGCATTTTCACCTGGATATAAGCTCAGGGTTTGAGACAGTACAGGGGGCTTACTCACTGGATTCCCAGAGGACTCGAGCTACCAGACCTTTCTACAGGATCACTGCTTCAGGAAGCCCACCTCATCTGGACTTCTTCCATCACCCTGATCAGGTCGTATTCTGACTCTGTCAGTGGTCTTTTGTATTTCTTTGCATTTATTTTATTTTACCTCTTTCTTTCTTTCTTTTCTTCCTATTAAATTGTATTTCTGACTTGGAGCCTCTCTTGTTTTGCTTTCAAACCACAACACATCCTTTTCCACTAAGCCTTTTACCAGCCACTCTGTCTGAAGCCTGTAACACTGCACGGGGTTGTGGTGATCTAAGTATAAGACTCAGCACTTTATCTTGTTGAACTGGCCCATTGATCCAGCCTGCCCATATTCCCATGCAGAGCCTTCCTACCTCCCAGAAGATCAACACTCCCACCCAATTTGGCGTTGTCCACTAAGTTACCATGGGTGCACTCAATCCCCTCATCCACATCATCAATAAAGCTGTTAGACATGACTGGCCTAAACTCTGAGCCTTGGAAATCACCACTAATGACTGGCTGCTACTGAATGCAGCACTATTCACCACCATTATCTGTCAATCAACCCAGTGTTTAACTCAGAAAAAAGAGCACCTGTCCAAGCCATAGACTACCAGCTTTTCCAGGAGAATGCCAAGGGAGAGAGTATCAAAGGTTTGCTGAAGTCTGAATAGACAACATGCATAGCCTTTCCCTCATCTAATAGGGAGGCCACCTGGTCATAAATCAAGATTAGGCTGGTCGGGCAGGACTTGTCTTTCCTAATCCTCTGCTGCCTGAGCCTGAGTGTCCTCTATGTGCAGTGTGATGGCACCCAAGGTAGTCTGTCCCACAACATTCCCTCACACTGGGGTAAGGCTGACAGACCTGTAGTTCCCTGGATCCTCCCTTCCATCATTCTTGTAGATAGATGTCACACTGGCCAACCTGAGACCTCAGTTAGCCAGGACTGATGATAAATGATGGAGAGTGTCTTGGCCAGCTGTTTTGTTGGCTCCCTCAGTACCCTTGGGAGGATCCCATCTGACACCACAGACTTGTGCTGATCTAAGTGGTGCAGCAGGTCACTAACAACTTCCTCCTGGATTGCAGGAGGTCTGTCCTGTTGTGCTCCCTGTCCCTGTGCACCACCTCAGGCGCCCTGAGGATAACCAGGCTTTCTGTCTAAGACTGAGGAAAAGAAGACATTAAGTATTTAATCCTTTTCTTTATCCTTGGTGACCACATTCTTCACTGTGTCCAATAAAGGATGGAGATTTTTCTTGGCCCTCCTTTTCAATAAAACACTTACTACTATCTTTTGCAGCCATGGCCAAGTGGAGTTCTAGCTGAGCTTTTGCCTTTTTGGATAAAAACTGATCACTCCATGAAAGGATAAAAGAGGTAAAAAATCAAATAATTGGCTGTCTATTGTGATGAAGAAGAAATAACGTGAGAAAAACAACAAGCAATGTATCTTAGAGAATATATTGATGAATTATGACCCAGAATGGGAAATAGTCATGGGATTATTCTACATGCAATGAAGAGATCAAGGAGATTTTAAGAGGCTTTGTTTACTTTTTTGCTGAGTTTCTAGTAGAAGGCTCATTGAAGGTAGATTCCTTAATGCAAACTCACAGCCCATAGCAAACTCTTCTTTCAGATCATGTCATTATAAAGATCAAGATACAATGATACGTAGGCATTTTCTTTTCCTCTTTTTTATTTTTTTACACAAAGTGACAAACTGCATATTTTAACAAAATAGTGATGTATGATCAGTAGGTGGTTCTGGGGTCTGCTTGTGATGAACAGCCTGATGAAAGACAAACATATAGGGAAGTAAAATAGCTTTGATTTCTCTAAGGAAGGCTATTTCCACACAGAAGTTTATTTCAGAATANTATATTATATTATATTATTTATAATTCTGATTCTACACAGTGTAACATAAAAGTTATGCTGAAGTGAGGAATAGAAAATGGCAGCAAACCACAGTGGATTTCTTTCTACGCAGCCGCTGTGTGAAAAGATCCTTTGATTATTCATAAATCTACTTTGGTGTGGCTTTCTGTCAGTTACATATCTGCAAATGATGACCGACTTTTTTGCTGAAGAATGAAGTTTGGGTTTCCAGAAATAGATAAACTCCATCTGTGCTGTTGTTGCTTCAGATGACACTCTTGATGGACCCAGTGGAAAGATAAGAAGTGTGGGAAAGAGAGACTGCATGCCAGAGTAAATACGCAAAAATTTGAATTCAAAGAAATAAAGAAAAAACAATCTCCGTCTAATTGACTGTCTCAAAAATTAACAGACAGTGGCTCCATAGTACAGGAACAAAAAAAACCCGACAACAGTGCAAAAGTTAAGCTAAATAGGAAGTATGAATATTTTCAATTGTGTCTCCAGTGAACTGCACCTTTACTTGACCCATGTGCAAGTAGGTTCTTAAAGAAGTGTGCTTCTCATGAGTGATTGCAGTAAGTCAGAAGGCAGCATCCCAAATCAGTTCCTAGAGGGAGAATTTCCACGTAACATGGGAGATGTATTTGATATTTATATGAGGTATCTATACTGCTTTTCACACTGTGGTTTCCCAGATGCTACTAGGTAGAAGTCTGTCCTGTGAGTAGACCTTTAGAAGATTTCAGGCAGGTAAACCAGAAAGTAAAATAAACACTGTGATTTTCTCATATTCATTCTGGAGGAAAGGCTTTTTATCATTATGTATGTGATGAAAATTGCATTACATATGTATGTGTGTTTGTATGTATGTATCTGTATGCATATATATGCAGACATGGGAGTGTGTTCATTTATGCATATTTAATATGTGCTGTTTTGTGTGGATCTTCTAATCCTAAAAAGGGGTTAAATCTTAACATTTGTTTGATTATTCATGTCCAGAGTTATGTGAAAAAACCCTGCAAATTGTTTTCAAGGTTTTCAGTGGTGGAAAATGCACATTTTTTTACAAGGTGGGTTAGTTGTATCACTTCCAAATTTATTAAGAAAGGATTTCCAGATTTTCATGTTCTTCCTTCACTTACACAGCCCTTCCCCGTTTCCTTTTCTGAGCTGTGATNGATAGAAATAATCATCCTCCAAGAGGCAGGAGTCCCAAGAGCTTTTCATCTTCATCCCCATTCTGTAAAGTTCGACATCGGAGCATTATCACAAAGATATAAAGCACATGTAGTGTGGTTTATATTATATATTATATTTTATTGTATATTATAATATATAATATATTAAATATTATATTATATTATATTATATTATATTATATTATATTATATTATATTATATTATACAT
>VXBN01013659.1:95751-107902 GCA_013397395.1 Sinosuthora webbiana | reverse complement strand
TGAAGAATGAAGTTTGGGTTTCCAGAAATAGATAAACTCCATCTGTGCTGTTGTTGCTTCAGATGACACTCTTGATGGACCCAGTGGAAAGATAAGAAGTGTGGGAAAGAGAGACTGCATGCCAGAGTAAATACGCAAAAATTTGAATTCAAAGAAATAAAGAAAAAACAATCTCCGTCTAATTGACTGTCTCAAAAATTAACAGACAGTGGCTCCATAGTACAGGAACAAAAAAAACCCGACAACAGTGCAAAAGTTAAGCTAAATAGGAAGTATGAATATTTTCAATTGTGTCTCCAGTGAACTGCACCTTTACTTGACCCATGTGCAAGTAGGTTCTTAAAGAAGTGTGCTTCTCATGAGTGATTGCAGTAAGTCAGAAGGCAGCATCCCAAATCAGTTCCTAGAGGGAGAATTTCCACGTAACATGGGAGATGTATTTGATATTTATATGAGGTATCTATACTGCTTTTCACACTGTGGTTTCCCAGATGCTACTAGGTAGAAGTCTGTCCTGTGAGTAGACCTTTAGAAGATTTCAGGCAGGTAAACCAGAAAGTAAAATAAACACTGTGATTTTCTCATATTCATTCTGGAGGAAAGGCTTTTTATCATTATGTATGTGATGAAAATTGCATTACATATGTATGTGTGTTTGTATGTATGTATCTGTATGCATATATATGCAGACATGGGAGTGTGTTCATTTATGCATATTTAATATGTGCTGTTTTGTGTGGATCTTCTAATCCTAAAAAGGGGTTAAATCTTAACATTTGTTTGATTATTCATGTCCAGAGTTATGTGAAAAAACCCTGCAAATTGTTTTCAAGGTTTTCAGTGGTGGAAAATGCACATTTTTTTACAAGGTGGGTTAGTTGTATCACTTCCAAATTTATTAAGAAAGGATTTCCAGATTTTCATGTTCTTCCTTCACTTACACAGCCCTTCCCCGTTTCCTTTTCTGAGCTGTGATTTAGTTGCTGATAGAGGTGTATAAATGCTTTATTTAACAGAAAGCTGAGGTATAAACACAAGGATGAGACGTGAAATGCAGGATGTTTGAGTCCCATTATTTTGGGATTAGCAACAAGAAGAAAATTTAGGGTACTAGAAGATAGCTGAAACACTGCTAAATTTCTATGCTTCTGTACAAAATAAGCTTGTTTATGCATATGTAAAAGTATCATGAAAACTAAAGTAAGTTTGTTTACATTCTTATTGTCAGTCAAATTTATAAAAACTGTACTTATTTGGACATTTCATCTGGATGCCACATAGTTGGCAGTCTTTATTTCTCTGCCTAAAACCCCAGCACGGCATTCATTTGCTCCAGTGAGACATCAGCATAATTTGCTAAAATTGGAGTCTTTTTCTATTTCTGGATGCAAGTGTATACAAGTTTGGATCTGGCAGAGGAGTAGGGTTTCCTCACAGCAGCCCATACCGTTTTAGATCTCTGAAACTTCGATGACACACTGGTGTAACATAGCAATCTCTATGGAGAAGTGATGCCCTCCATGTTTCTTACTCAACCCACCCCTGCTACCATCCCAGAGATGGGCTCAAAGTGAGCAAGAGCCTGGAGGAAACAGAAATGGGACAGCTGAGCTCACCAGACTAAAAGGATATTCTGTACCCAAAAGTATAATGCTCATTAATAAAACTGGGGAGAAGTTGTTCCTATGCAGTTATTCTTTAGAGATTGACCATCAGGCTGCTAGTGGGAGATAGTAAATGCCTTTGTATCACTTGTTTGTTTCTTTTCTCTCTCCTTCAGTTATTAAACTGTTTTTATCTTGACACATGAGGTTTTTCTCACCTTTGCCTTTCAGATTCTCTCCTCCACAAAGCTGGGTTTAGGGAGTGAGTGGACAGCTGATCACAGCTGATCTGCTGACTGAGGAAACCAATCAAAAATATTATGTTTAAATGCAACTCATCCCTAGAGAAAGGCTCATAGCAGCTTCACAAAGAAATCCTCTAAGTGATGCAACAAACATGAATATGCAGATTGCTGATGAGATTGGCAGTAACTACACTACTGTCGACATACTATTCCAAAAAATTCTTTATTTTCTTAAAGCATTGTCAGCTTTGTTGTTTCCACAAAATATCCTGTGTTCTGAATAATTGCCTTTCTACCATCTTCACAACTTCAACATTTAGATTTTTCTGCCTCATAAAAATGAATAGAATTTGGTCTCTAGGCAACCTCTGAGACTGAGAGTTCCTCTATCATTCACTTCTAATTATTACTTTTTTCTCATCACAATGCCACAATACTTCATAATGTCCTCTGTCTAAGCAGATTTTATTTTTAGCAATTTCTAATTTATGCTACTGGGTTAGAAGATCTCTCTGTTTACCATATTTTTCTCTTTATTCAGAAATATTGGTGGTCTCCTAATTAGTATTAGAACAGCATGTAGAAATCAGTTTCTTGTTATTAGTTTTCCTCCTGCCAACTGGTTGGCAAATTGCTTTTTTCTTTTTAAAGTGTGGTTCATGACTTGCAACAAAAAGCACACCACCCATTGTGCTCAGTTAAGAGTTTAAGAAAATAATTTTGTTTGATGTACATTTAAGCATGTGTCCATCTGGTTTGAGTCTCAACGTGTTAAGCATTTTCTTGTAAAGCATATCAATATTAGGAGGGCCATGGGTATGTTTGCTGATGTCAGGTCTCACAGTTACCCACAGATGAAAACATAGGTTAGACAGAAGGTTTGAGTGGTGAAACACAAAACAAAATTTCAGTTATTTATTAACTGTAATTATAACATGGCAACAGTATTGAAGGGTGAACAAAATACAAAAAGAACAGGTATTCTATTTTCCATAATAACTCCCACAATCAAAGCACTTTAAATTAGTGTTTAAAAGAATAAATGTGAGTGTAACCTCTAGGTGCATGTGAAAGCCATCATGCTGAAAAAACTGCTTGTGTACAGCCTTGAACACTGGACTTTCTTTCATTAAGACAGAAAATCTTATTCAACATGAATTGAATATTTATACTCTGTGTCTAGAAGTGTGAGTGTTCTACTTCTTCAAGCACCAGAAATGGATATTTTTCTTTCAGTGAACACTGAATACACCTGTTCAGTATTTGTATTATCAATGTTTTATCTCACTACCAAATTACAAATTATTGTAGGTACAGTACCTGTCACTAAGTGAACACTTACCTCAGAATCTTACATGCCATTTTTATTTCTTTAAATACACATAATTTGGAAAAAAAGGTAGAAGATATTCTAGAATAATAAGTAAGACTGTATTTCCAGATACTTTAGTGGAGGAATCTTCAACAGTGAGATTACAAGTGCTTTGCTCTTATACATGTTAAGGGTAAATCAGAAACCAAAGGACTCTTTCTTGCACAGAAAATCTGTTGCCAAATCTCCATTCACTTTTTATGAGAGATGCCTCTAAACTTAAGTCTCAAATTTGCAGACTTTGGGAGAAGTCAGAAGAAGGGAGAACTTTTTCTCTACTTGCCTGCCTAGAAAATGCCCTGCTTAGTGAAGAAGAGCTTATACTGTTTCTGTACACTGTCTATTCTATAAACAGCTGAGTAAATTCATATATGTCAAAATTACACAAAATTTAGCAGAAAATCTTATGGCAAAATTCATCCAACCAGCCTAATCTTATGTCTTTTAAGGCCTACTGTGAATAACTAAATGAGAAACAGAGATGGCCATTGTTTAATAGCTACTACCAATTAGGTTATTTGGTCCATGAAAGAGCAGTATATGTTCAGGTACTAAATTAGATCTATAATTTAAGCAATATTTTATTGTATTGTATTTTTAATATTGCATAGAATTATGTTGTAGAGTATAATTAGATAATATTCTCATGGAATTTAGCTCAATAGCTTCTATAGTTTTCTCACAAAAGTCTTAAAATTAGAGTTTTTGATTATATTGTGAAAAGTCATAGAGTCCCAAAATTATAGAATATCTCTAGCTGGAAGGGACCCACAAGGATACAGCTTAAGGTTCATCACAGAACTACCTAAAACTAAATTGTATGATGAAGAACATCATCCATTTTCATATGACAAGCATGACTCTGTATCTGGGGAGTCTATTCCAGTGTCTCAGTGAAGAACATTTTCTGAATTTCCCCTGATGCATTCTATTTCCTCGCATCCTATCACTGGTCACCAGGGAGAGAAGATCAGAACTTCCCTCTCCGCTTCATCCATTGGGTTTTCTGTAGTTCGTCATGAGGTCACTCCTGAGCCTTTTCTTATTCAAATTGAACAAAGCAACCTCAGCCACTCATCACAAGTCTTGCCCTTGAGACCATCTTGATCACCCCTCTCTGGAGGTGATTACACTGTAATATTTTGATCGCCTCTTGTGTTGTGACACTCACAACAGCTCACAGTACATATGTAGTGTCCTGTGGAATACATGTAGTGGGGCCACCCCAGCTCACAGCAGAGTGGGACAATCCCCTCCCTTGCCCAGCTGATGCACCCCAGGACACTGTTGGCCCTTTTGGCTTCAAGGACATGCCGGAGACTAGTATTCAAGCTGTTGTCCATCTAAGCTCCCAAATCTCTTTCTGTGGGTCTCTCTCAGTTCTTTTAACCCCCAATCTGTATTTAGAAGCAGAATTACTCCATTCTAAGTAAAGAATCTATCACTTGCTCTTGCTAAATTATATACAATTGGTGACTAGCTAGTTTTCTACTACATCCAAATCTCTAAGTTTTCTCTACCCTCAAGGGAATCCACAGCTCCTTCTCATTTAATATAATTGTTTAACTTAGTTTAAGGCTTATTTGATTCATCTGTCCAGACCATTCATAAAAACATTGAGTGCTGGATCTAAAACAGAGATCTTGGTAACCCCACTGATGACTTGGCCAACAGCTTGTTGTAACCCCCTTCACTGCAACCATTTGGACCTGATCCATCAGACAATTCACCCATCACATTAAGATTGGACATTTTATTCAGAAGAATACTGTGAGAGACAGTATCAAAAGTTCTGCTAAAATCCCAAGTCACCCCATCTCCTGGTTTCCCTTGATCACCTAGATAGGTGTCCTTGTCATAAGGAGATTACGTTAGGTAAACAAGACTATCCTTGTGAACCCAAGCTGGCTGTTACTAGCAGTGGCTGCATTGCCTCTTAACTGTTTGTTGATAACTCCCAGAATAATAACACACACATTTCTGCCAGGCACTGAAGTGAGACTGACAGGACTATAATTATCAGGGTCCTCATTTTTGCCCTTCCTGAAAACTGGATGTGAGACAGAAATGCTATCATTTATGGCTTAAACATTTTTACGAAGGACTTCCTTCCCATTATGACAAAACTGTATAAAGAAGTCGTAACAGGCACACAAGACATTGAGGGACATTCATGTGAGGAGCAGATGAAGAGGTTGATAAACCATCAAAGACCCTGAAAGCATCCCCACACCAGTTTCTGAGGCCTTGCACCAGACAACAGCACATGATGCAAAGTGATGCAACAAATTCAGAGTCTGCTGCAAGAGTGTAAAATTTGTCCCCTCCCCTCTACCAGGGAGGGGGCAGGTTGTTCCCACCTGGCCCAAATGTGTATTAATCCATATGGCAGTATGTTTTGTAGGGTAGCCTCTTGTGACCAAGAAGACTAGAAGAGGATCAATAGGATTTTTCAGTCTTTTTTTCTCCCCACCACCACCTTTTTCCATTTCTTTCTTTCTGTTTCTGTCACATTTACTGTGACATCCATACAGAGACATCTCTCCAACAGTTTTAATAATCAGATCATAACACTGGAACAACTTTTGCCAGTTAACTGAGAACTTTCCAGACACCCAAGACCATTGAACAATAATGAAGAAAGCATCCACAGTGACATCAGCTGGCACTTTTAGTATTCTGAGTCCCACTGGAGACCATAGACTTACATGCATCAGCTGGAGCAGCAAGTCTTGAAGAAACTCAGAATCATCTGGGAGTTAATCAACCCCCTGTCATGGTCTTCCAGCTCAAGACTGCAGTGGTCCAAGGGTCCATTACCAGTGTTAAAACCAGGGGTAAATAAGGAACTGAATATCTTTCCAACTCCCTATTTGTGTTAGATACCCTTCCCGTCAGATCATGTACTGGGTAACTATAACTCATTACTTCAGCTTCTCTCTTCGTTTATAACATGCAGATTGTTTTCTGTGCAATGAAATCAACTGGATCATACTAATGTGAGTTGAGTTTGGAACTGCCTCAGCACAATACTTTTAATGCAGTTTAACCATTGTGAAAATTGTCTTTTCTCACAGCTTCTCTACAGAGACAGCCAATCTCATGATATTATCAAGGAAAACAAAAGTTCAACCACTGTTGTCTTACAGCATGTTAAGACAGCAATTTGGATTTTATACTCTAGAAAGTTTTTATTTAAATAATATTGAAACGTACTTTTGTCCTAACCACAAATTCCACTTTTTATTGGTCCTGACTAATTCAATACAAAATACTTTTGTCTGAAATTTAGCAGATAACATTTGCAACCCTTTGTCTGAAAACTGATGAACTTATATTATCCATGTTTGTAGTTAATAAAGTGTCTTCAGTGCAGGCATACACAGTATGAGTAATAGTCCTACCTCACTATTCTCAGTACTTTTAGAAAAATATGTATTTGACAGGCACACTAATGCCTTCTGGAAAGCAGGCTTGGATAATATACATTACTTAGCACTAAAAAACAGCTTCTTCAATTCTTCTTCTAAGCCAAAACGAGAAAAAAACCAAGTAGATATTTGCATATCACAGCAGCCAATTTGCATCACAGATGTACAGGAGAAAGCAGCTCAGAAATACTGACCACTGCATTAGCATTTTTTCTTCTTTCCTTTTCTCTGTCTGAAGAGAAAATACAGCTGGGGTGGTAAGTCACTGAACAATTTAGTTTGAAAATCTCTTACAGACAGAAGAGGTTAGGACAATTTTAACAGGTTATTTGAGAGGATTTTCTGTTTAATATGCAGGTCAGAACAGATCAAGATTTGTAAAATAAGAATCACTGCATTGGATAGAAATCATGGCAAGAGTCAAAAACTAAAAATTAAACATAAAGATAAAAAACATACTCTCACATATATTTTAGTTATTTTGAACAATAACTCAGAGGTTAAAGCAAATTTTTATGTGCTCTATATTCATCTCTGTGTTTTTTCAATAATTAACATGAAAATTGAATGGCAGAATATTTTGTCTAGGAAGCTATCCTGAAGAATAACAGAAGTGTCAAGAAAATCAATAGGTCTTTCAGCTTCAGAGAAGGATTTAAGATTGTAAGATTTGTTTAGTTTTTTACATACTATAATTAAGATCAATAAGGATTACAGGTTATGGAAATGATAGATACTGCCATTTTTGTTAATTGCAAGTGAAGGAAACGACATCGTACTCCAGATGCAAAAAATGTCACAGCCTCAGTCCGTTCTTTTTGCCTTGATATTATATGGAAAATCAAACTTTAACAAAATAATTAGCATTTCTTTTAGGAAAAGCAATGCTGAAATCACACAGTGCTCTTTGAGCATCCATTACAGACAATTTTCCAAAGATGCTGGTGTCCCTCCATAGCTCAGGAGGAACACTTCCTGATTATCTCTCGGTTATCTCTCGGAGTGGCCTGAAGGAGTCACTTTTTTAACATATCCTTTCATTAGACTTTCCATTTGAATGGACTATGAACATAATGTCTCTTTGAAGAAATACAATGCAAAGCCAAAAGAATTTAGTATCACAGGCAAGCTCCACATACCTAAAAATGAGAAATTTTCTTTTTGATCTATAGTTTTCCTGCAGTTTTAAATTGATTTTAATTTTTTTAATTGCAGTTGATGAGCTGTCCTTTTCACCTACAAAACTACAGCATACTGAGTATGCTGTAGTTTGGAAAAAGACTCACCACCAATAATATTGATAGCTCCTATTTACCTGTGTTGGACTCTTAGTAACTTGCCCTTCTCATGCCACTCCTGAACTATAAGGTCAATAAAGATAATAACCAAATGGATTCTGTTGTTTAAATCAACTAGTAGGCGTATGGGAAATCAAACAATGAAACGGTAACTCAGAACCAACCTGACCTAAATGTATCAAAATGCAATGTTATTCCACATGGTTATGTAATTCCCTCACTCACAGGTATTCAGAAAATATATTACTATAATGATTGCGTTGTTCCTTAAACAAATCTTTCAAATACAAAAACAATTCACAACACAAAACAAAGGCTAGCATGTGGCTTGTTCTGAAATGAAATCAGGATACTGTGGGAATATGGTGTTTAGGTGCCTTGCAGCATTGGAAAATTTCCACTTAATCTCATTAAGTTAAAGCCAAATATTTCCTAACTGGAGAAAGGCATAATAGTACTGTACTTCTAAAGGAAACAAGGGCATATGTACACATGTACAATGTTTTCCAATTTCTACTCAAATATTAAATGAAACATTGACTAAACATTTTTGAATACCCAAAGACTAGAGATAAATTTAATCATTTAATTAGCCTATTTTTCACTCTCATTCAAAAAGTTTTACTTTATTTTGGAAACCTTGTGAATATTTTCAAGGCAAACCTTTGGCACATCCTCAGTCACAGTTAATTATCTTATCCACTTGTATCTTTCTGCCAGGATTCATTCACTATAAATGGGCACATTTCCCGTTGGATTTATCACTGGTGGTATTTTTGGGGTTCAGTTGGGGGGAGGGGGGGAAGGTGTGGTTGTGGGGTTTTTAAACTTTTTTTTTTGAGGAAAATACCTCCAATATTGTGAAGAAAAGTCACAGACATAGACTAAATCAAACATTTCTAGATTTTTTAAGGCTTCTTACATGCTTTACCAAATCATACATGACACTTTAAAATTGTGATCAGAGGTAAAATACACACTTTAAAATGAGCAGTTGAACATGCAAAATCATCTGTTTCCCTCCATCACCCCACCACCTCTGCACCACCCTCACCATAATAAATAGCATTCTGAATTGAAACAGGAGCTTGCAAAAATTTCCAGTTATTCAACTGCAGATTATTGATTACAAACTGTTCAAGATAAAAGTTCTGTAGTAGTCTGCACTTCTTTCAAATTGTAATAGAACAGCGATATTTGGGGCATATTGTCACTGGTAGAAGTATAGGCTTTAAAAGTATTTTCAATATAAATAATATGCATCAAAATTATGTAAAAGTATCATGTTATGAAAGAGAAAACTGACAGAATATCACAGTATCTTAAAAAGAAAAGAAAATTTTAACTGTGAATATATTAAATTATCTGTTTTGAATTTTTTGCTTTAGTTAGGGTAATAAATGTTATGATTGAACATTATGAGAAAAACGTGCCGGATGATTTTTCCTTTTTAGTTCTGTGTAAGTAGATTTTCTTTGTGTTTCAGCCATGACTACTGGATATCAATGGACATGATATTCGATGGACAAAGTCATCTGAGCTTCATGACATCTACTTCACAGAAATCTTCTGTAGCAAAAAAAACCCCACAAACACCACCAAATGACTTGTGTTTTTTATGTGACTGGGTATTTTACAGTTTGCATTTCAAAACAGGAAAATAAGTTGCAGACCAGTCAGATGAGGAAGAAAGCATAATTTAGTTTATAGATTGAGAAAATAATCCCACTTCACAATGAAGTGTTTATCCTATACAGGCCATGCTTAAAGAGGGTTCTACAAACTCCTTACCCTTCTCAGAAAATATACACTTGACCAAACTCTAGGAATGCTTGATCACATTGTGGATCACCAGTATCATACAAGGAAACTATATGGACTAGGACATACCTGCAAAATTCCTGTTTAACAAAAAGTTTTCTTACCCAAAAAGCATGTAAAAGGAAACCAGCATTAAATAACCATTAACCTTCCTTGTTCCAGTTTATCAGATTTTTGGATTGTCTTGCTCTTGCTTCCTCTTTCATAAGAAAATGAAGTTTTGGAGGATGTTCAAAAAGGCACAGCGGATCTGCTTCATTGCTGCCTTTTTGTGGATTAAAGACGGAAATCTTCCCATATGACTGTTCTCCCACCTTCATGAATCCCAGGCACATAGTGTTGTCAAAGAAAATAAATGTAAATTCTAAAGTTTTGTTGCCTATTTGTTCATATGGTTTGTAGCTGAAATCTAAGACCTGAGTCCAGAAAAGAAAATGAACCTCCACTTCCACCTCTAATCACTATTTCAGTCATTATCAGAGAGGAAGACAAATTTTAGTCTCCTGACACCCACTGAAAATGTTATATACATTAAGCTACTAAAGCCACAGCCTGTTGTTTAAATCCTTGCCTGTGCTCTTAAGACGACCTATGTCCAAACCAAAGATCAAAGGGGTTATTTGGAGCCTACAGGTGTCTGATGATGATACACAGCACCTCATACATAACAGACTTAATAGCATATTGCTACATATTTTTAAGTGACATGCTTCTGTTGAGATGGCAGCTTCACTATAAAATTTGCAGAAAAGGAAGTACTTGCTACAAAATAATTCTAAGACATTTGTGTAATATGCAAAGCAGAGAGCAATTCTGGTTGCCAAATAATGAAATAGATTATCAAGCTGAATAGTTGACTAATTTCTTTATGCTGTATTAGTAATCAGAAAACCAACTTACTTTGTTTTCAAAATCAATAGCATTGTGTTCTGTGTTCCTTAAAATCACTGCAACATATTTAATGGGACATTTTTTGTTTCAGAGATGCTTTGTTTGAGATGCTTTTTTTCCCTTTAGAGATAATTGTTTCAATTTCTGGGCAAAATATGCATTGTATTAATTAGGAAAATTGCATGAAGTAAAAGATACACTGGATAGTTTCAAGTTAAAAAGCTAAATTTTTGAGAAGGTTGAATAAGGTTATTCAACCTTTGAGAAGATTGAATAAGACTATAAGAATATTCCACAAATAATAACAAATTGTGCTATAAAATTATTATTAGGAATTCATGATCAAGACCTGAGAATTAAGACTGGTAGAACTAAGGAGTTGAAAAAATCTTTGATTGCCCACGTTATGCGTGCGTACGATAGGTTTAAATTACATGATCATGTACTACATTTTCCAGAGAATAACTCTCTCCCTCAGTATGCAGAATGATGATGCTTACTTGATGAGCAGCTATTCAGAATCTTTTCCATCATAACATTTAGTGAATGACCCTGTGGTGTATTTACAACACATTATTCAAGAGCAACTCTGATAAGGAAATGATTGCTTCTCTCATCAGTTCTCCTGGAATTAAGATTAATATAGTATCTGGAACAAGAAATAAATGTCTCCTGGAAAAAGACACTAGATTTTGCTGATGTCTACGTTAACAATTTTAACAGTTTCTAGGAAATGATTGAGATAGTTTCTGGTTAGTTTATATATAATTTAATTTCTCTAATTTCAGCACAGATATATTTTAGAGTTTTAATTATTATTTGATTTTGAGTAATGGATTTATCTTAGAAATATTTCTTCGAGTTTTGCTATATGTAAAACACTTATTAGGTTAAAAAATATGGATTCCAAATTTTCAGCTCATGATTTGTGCAGATCTGACTAGGTAGACCTGTAAGTTAGACAAACTCTAGGTGCTAAGCAGCTACTGTTACACAGGATTTGAAGTGGGAAAATATATAACCAAGTTTACCAGTAAAAATAACAAAGAAATCATCATTCCTTATCATGGAACTTGTGGATGAAGGAACAGGGAAAATATTACTTGTTCTTTACAAAATAATTCCAAAATAATCTGATTTATTGTGAAAATATCTGAATTTAAGCATTAAAAGATGCCCACAACCACCAGAATGTGAAAAAAGAAAATCCCCTATATTAAGCTAAGTATTAACATGTATTGTGACAAGTTCACATGCAATTAAACAGATATGCAAACTGCAACACTCTTTAATTTCAGAAAAGACCTTTGTGTGCTCAGATAAGCTCCACTTTTATCTCTTCTCTGATGAAATATATTCTGGTTAACAAAAAATATGTTTGACCTGGAGGCTAAGGATGTATTTTCACCACTGACATAATTGATCAAGCTTCTTAGATTCATTAAGGATTGTTTGGTTAGAAATGCAGAATGAAAATTAATCTATAGAA
>VXBN01013659.1:22574-88766 GCA_013397395.1 Sinosuthora webbiana | reverse complement strand
ATTGGAAGGAAGGAAGGAAGGAAGGAAGGAAGGAAGGAAGGAAGGAAGGAAGGAAGGAAGGAAGGAAGGAATCACCACTGTTCTGGCTCTAGTGTTATTCCCTGATGTGTGTTGCAGTGTGTATCTTCCCGGTCCGCCCATTGTTCGGCTGGACCCACCGGCAGCTCTGATACACCTCAGCAGAACCAATGTGTGGGTTCTTGGCTCTGCAGCACCCTGACCTTCACTGCCACGGCCATGGTATAAATGAAAGAGAGGACTCTCAGAGGCAGGGGGAACAAAGGTTTATTGGGGGGACACAGGGTAACCCCTCACCTCAGACCCGATGCCCCAAGAGAGACAACCCACCCAAACAGCAGGGTGGATCCAGGTGTATCCAGGACAAATAAAGGGGTGGATACAAACTCTAAACCAATAAAACAAAGAAACACAATAAATGCCAACTAGGTTATGTAACTCGTAACAAATCAAAGGTAAATTGGGGAGGGGTCCCCAAGGCATCTGCCAACCACTGGCCAGATTCCCTCGAAGTTTCTGGACCTTAGAGATAACAATTCCAGTGATGGACAGAGAGAGAAGGGATACATTTCAAAGGATGGGCAGGGAATACCACTGGGAAAGGACCAATAGGGAACAGTCTCTGGGCAAAGAATCAGAGATAGCACAGAAACCTTTATCAACTTAAGATAAGAATGAATTCCAAGGCAGGGGGCCCATCTGGGGTAGCTAATACTTACACTGAACTTATAATAAACTTTTACACAAAATCCTGCAACCCCACAGATGTGCATGGCATTGGAGTTGTATGTATGCTCAGACCTTGTGGGGATACCTCTTCCTAGGTAAATTTTCTCTGCCTTACCTCACTTTCTATACAGATTCATTATCACACACTGTCCATTCTTTTTGGTCTTTCCAGAAATAGGTTTGAGATCTTCAGAAGTCTTTGATTGTCCATGCCCACTCATTGGCCTCATTTCTGCACTTGCACTGTACTGTTCTAGACTTATTTTGTCCTGGAAAGGTGCTGCCCTATATGTGTGTGGCCCACATCACCAGCCACATCCTGTAACTTCTCATCTGACTGTGTTGTTATCAACAGTCCTGGGCTGTTATTACCAACAATTCTTGGCTTGCTCCACAGCCATCCAAATATCAGTGTTTGGGACATACACATTAGCCTGCTTATCTTCTAGGTTTAAAAAAAAAGCCAGTCAAAAGCTTGGAATTCAGTGAGAATTTGGGGAGGAAGAAACAAGGAGATGATACCTCTTGCCATGTTGCTGGTGGTAATTCTTTTGCCAGTCTTAGAGAGATGTTCATGATTAACCACATATCAGAGATCTTGCAAGAAGTGAACAAGAGGTAGGATCACATGGAATTTATTGACTACATATAAGGCATTTTGGTGTTGTACATGTACCTCACTGTTCTTCTGCACTATTATCCTGTTTTAGTATCATGTTTCTAAAAGAAGATAATGCCTATCAAAAGCCAGAAACCACTAGGTTTCCATAAACAGGAGCAAAACAGGTTGCATTCCCTTTCCATAGTGTGGGTACCCTGATCAATTTTATTACTGTTAGATGGGTCCTAAAGTTCCACATTCAAGGAGGCAGCCTCCACAATTTCCTTGTGAATATTGGAGTTGTTGTTGTTAATTATACAGCTTCTATGGTGTTAATTATACAGCAGCTATTTAGGTGCTTCCAAAGGGAAGAATATAAGAAAGGGAAGGATAGGTAGAAAGCTGTTTAGTTACAAAAACAATATATATTTCAGAAAAAAATTCTTGTAAATGTAACATCTGTCAAAGGGCCAAAATCCCTATTCCTAAAAATCAATGCTAAAACTATGATCACAGGCAGTATTACAAGTGTTTAGAGGGCTTTTTCTCCAGCTCTGATCATTACTCCTCTCTGGAGGGCCCAATGCATCTTCTAGTGCACTTAAAAAGATAAAAGAGAGAATGATTTATTCTATACACAGCTGTTAAATGAGGCCCTTTGATTCTAGTTTGAAGCAATCTCAGAGGAAATAGCTTTCTTTTATTTTCTTCCTTGTGTGCAACAATGTTTATAGATTTCCCAGCTGTGGTTGAGAGGTTGCTGTATGAAACTTTCTAACCTTCTCTGAAAATAGTCAAATACTTTGCTGGTGTGTCTCTGTGGTTTGCCATAGTGGTTGCAGCTCACTGATTTTTTCTCTTTTCTGTCCTGTATTTTAACATATAATTCAGAGCTCATGTGCAGCAGCTCCTTTGTGTAATCATGTTGCATTATGTATAACTTTTTTTTTAATACAATGTTGATTTTTTCGCTTACAGATATACTCTTTCATTTTGCTTTAGAAACCCTAGCCATGTTCAGCACAGTATATTGTAAATCCACTTCATATATCATTTGTCATAGAACCACTTCTTTCATCCTTATTTTGCTTCCTTTCAGTTAGCATCTGTCCTTGATTCTCGTGGAGGATAATAAATATTTTCATTTTTCCCTTTTCTCCTTATCCAGCTGACTTTTCCTTATATGGGTCTCATATTTCTCAGTATATTTTCCCCAATTCTCTTACAGGTTGCTTTTTTGCTTTGTTTTCCTGTTTTTGGTGGTTTATTTCTTTTTAGTGACTGTCGTTTTCAGTTATTGTCAAACATTTTAGTCCAACACTGATGGAAATTAGAATAGTCTTTCATTTGATGTACTGTATTAAAGGAAGAATGTGAGAATTGACCTTTAATCCTCACTAGAATGTTTACTGGCTCTGTCCTCTAAACCTCAAGTCTTTTAAACATCTCAGTAGTTATTTAATTAGAATGTCATAATGTATATTTATTTATACATATATGGTTGTGTGCATGTGTATATCAATTTCCACAGATTGGTATGGGGAGAAACTGAGAAATATTAATACATGGTGACATTTTCAATTGTGTCTTTTAAAGGTGAACTTTTTCCTGAGCTGAAAAGCTGAAAGAGTCATTTTATACTGGCTAAATGTTATCCATTTCTAAGAAGCAAAAAAATCTATGTTCAGTACCATATAGGAAATTACATCTTTTTTTGCTTGGTTGGTTGAGGGTTTTTTGTTACAACCACTTCTACTGGAGCTTTTCAGAAAAAAATAACTAGGAATCTTTGAAATAATAATTAACAATAAGATCGTTTTTCCTTGAGTAAAAATACTAATTGTCTTTAAATGTTTAAATATTTCAGAAATTTATTTTGAAATTCCTGCACATTTCTAAAAAAAGCCTAATTTTATCATGATTCATTAACTTCATTTTTAGAAGTATTATGAATGTTAGCGTGTTAGTAATGTACTATGTGAAGTATTTTTTATGTATATAGAATTATACTTATGTGTAAGTACATTCTATATGATATCAATTAAACACACACTGTATATAAATAATACTTCAAATGAAGTCATAAAACATATAATTTTACAAATATGTGTGTGTGTATATGTATGTATGTATATTTATTTATTATATATATAATTTCCTAATACTTATCATCCCTGTCCTGTCTGTACACCAAAACATTATTTAGGAGCAATGGAGTTTGTGCATGTGTTTGTTTTCCCGTGTATTACATTGGGTACCTGTAGTGCTGCCTCTGATTCTTCATCAGTGACTTGCCCTATTCAGATGGCTCTCTGCCTCCTAAATCCTCAACTGTGCAGCTCCTCTCACTGTGTCAGGTTTTTTCCTCTATTTTCCAATGTTAGTTTCGTTAAGTAACTGTATGTTCCTTCTGGTGTGGTCCACACTTCTAAAGGCTTAGGCATTTTCTTAGTTGTTTGAGTGAATTCCTTAGAAAACTGAAGCAGAGAAGAGCACATCTGTGACTGCAAGAAAGGACAAACATAAGCTACTTGATAGTCATTCTCTTTAAATTTCATATACATTTAGAAAGAATTTTGAAAATACTTTAAAGATGTTAATATTTTTAATAAAGTAAAGTGAAAGTGATTCAAAAAGACATGTTTAGTTTTATTGAAAAAGAGTCTGATAGCACCGAACAGATATCTTGAAAATTAAACCAATAGAAGGATTCAGCTAAAACTGCAACATTTTTCTGGGTTTTTTTTCTGCATCAAGGTGATGGCTAGGTATAGAAGTAGGCAAGTTCATAACTTCTTCATACCTGTATAGCAGTTACCCGTGTATGTTTTCCACTTCTTTGCAAAACAGGTTTCAGAAGAGTGCTTCAGCAATGACTCACCTCTCAAAGGTGTTTTACAAGAGAGAGATTGAATACATTTAATTGGTTTTCTTTAATAAGTAGAAAAGAAGCTGAAGGCATAGTGTGATCAGCAGCTACAAGCAGACACATGAAGAACAAATTTCTCACAGCTTTTTAATCTAGGAGAAGAGAACACAATAAGATCCACTGTTTGGAAGATGAAACTAGGGGATGAAAATTCAAGTACGGACAAGAATGTTTTCCAGTTTATCACTGTAATGGCTTATCTGTTAACCTGCTAGAATCTCCATTGCCCGAGACCTTAAATTGAGACTAGTTATCATGAGAAAAGTGCAAGAGTTCAAATGAGGAGTGTTTAAGAGGCACATTATTAGCCTGGATAACATATGCATCATACTGATGATCGTACTCCTACGCATCCTTAAAATATATGACATGCTGGAAGACATATATGGAGAGAAGCTGCTGTAATTAAATTAGTTCATATATTTGTCAAATTAATGACAAAATATTTATATGCAAATATAGGAATGCTAGTAATAGAACTTAATGATCTGCAAACTTCAAACATATAGGCAAAATATTTGTTCCTATTTACACATCTCCAAAATGTGTAAGTCATTTAAAACATGAACACTTTTCTAATACACACACAGAACTTGGAGCAAAGCAAGGACAAAAGTTGTATTAATTATGATAAATTTCCTCCACAGTAATCCAAAGTTCTTTCAAGAGAAATATGACTGATGGGAACATAATAGTCTCCCATCCAAAACAGTTTTGAATTTATTATCCAAAGTCTCTGTTGTGATGGAAATGACAAAAATCGAAAAAGCCCAATGCAGGGTCTTCATGGAGTTAAATTGTTATGCTGCTGTAGCTGTTTCTTCCTTATTATGTATGCTTATTTTTCTACAGTGTAGCAAACTAATTCTTCGAGAAGCAAAGGAAGGAAAAGAGTGGATCTGTCTATTTTGGTTTTGCTTTTTGATTTTGAAATAATGTCTTTACAAATAACAGTGTTGTTCTTATTGTTGGGGAACTAAAAGTTATGTGCACTTTACAGTAAATTAGTTGAGAATGTATTTAATTTGAAACATTTGTCCTTGTTTAATAGTTGGATTATTTGGACATTTTATACAGATAAATATAGCTAAATACATTTTATTTTAATGGAAAAATGTAGACTGATGGAGATAATTAGAACTGGAGAGATAGAAATTCCACAAAGGATAAATATCCAATTTTTTTAATAGTTGAAATTCTTATCTAAAGTTATTCATTCCTTGTTTCTCAGTTAATTTTTAACTGAACACTGTTCAAGGTAAATCAGTAGTCTCTTAGCACCATTTTCTGTACTGTAGGATGACCTGGCACTAGTACCTGAAGTTGAAAGCCAAAATCTGCAGCTTCAAAGTGTTCCTCTGCCTCCAGAGAATCAGCTGGAACAGAGGAGCAGCTCACAGGGCTGTGGACAGGTTCATCTGTGGACACCAGAGACAGTGCTGGGGGCTCCATCTTGCCCGTCTGCCTGTGGCACACATCCCCAGAGCCCCCAGAGACAGATCTCTCCCTTTCACCATCTTACAGAGCCAAAGTGTAAATGGGGAAGAATTGCTCTGCTCTGACAATTGCTAAAGAACCGAGCAACTCAATTCAGGAGGCCAGATGGCTCTATTCCTCACCACCATACTGAGTTTCCTATTTAATTAGAAAATTTCTATTTGAGCAATTCCATATGGAATTCTTACAAACTTCCAGTTAAAGCTATGCAGGTGTGCACCAGCTTTGACAGGCTCAGAGCTTAAATCAAATAAGGTTGTTTTGATGAGATAAGACAAATTGGGGAAAATAAGCACTAGGAGAATGATAACACAGAACTCTGTAAAATGTTATTTCTTCATCTTTAAAGTCTTAAATATGTATTTAATATCTGTAATTATAAACTGAACCCAAATTCTGTTTAAAACACATTTTTTTAAAAATAAGTTCACTTTGAACTCAATAGGAATAGATAATCAAAGCAATTAAAAACCTAGTGTGAACAGGGGGCACTTAACTAGAAACTATAATAACTTTTAATATAAAGACAAAGGGTCTTATCATCTAATTTAAATATCACAATGAGATTTATCTCTATGATGACGGAATTAATATTAAATTATATAGGCTCATTATTTCAGCTCATGTAATGAAAACTTTTCTTTATTACAAAACTATTAAACGCAATTCCATTTAATTTGCCTGACTGGTAATGTCTTCCCACAGGACAGTCTTAACAAAGGCTAGGAAATCAAATCACTTTTATGCTAGCTTATAGCTGAGAAATCCCTTTACACACAGTTACATCTATGGCTTTGAATGTTAGAATTCAAGCATAGCATTTGCAAACTAAAAGGCACACAATCCTATACAAATGCAAAAACATCTATCAAGAAATCAGAGCATGTCAAAATGAACTACACAAATGTTAAGGTCAGTTTAAAAGAAAGTCAGTCTGGAAAACTTATAACCTGTAGTCTGACTCAACATTCTTCAAATCTGCTTTTTAACAGTTTTCAGTGTGAAGATACAAGCTCATCAAAACAGCTAACCTTTTTCTTAAAGCCAAATTAAAGAGGATATTCTGAAGTTTTATAATTTCTTGTTGTTGTTGGCTTTTTTTGTTTTTTGTTTTTGTTTTTGTTTTTGTTTTTTGTTTTTTGTTTTTTGTTTGTTTGTTGTTTTGTTGTTTTTTTTTTTTCAGGCCACCATATCAGGGACTAATGCACTAAAGAAATGGAAGGTGTAGCCAATCCACATCTGTACCCAACTGTGTCTTTTGACAGCACTGGACATCTGTTCCTTTCCCAGAGCAAAACAGGGGGTGAACAAAAAAGAGTGACTGCAGTTCAGAAATGAGATGAAGACATCTACCTACTCTTTTACACTCCAAGGGAAACATAAGAACAGCAAACTTTTTAAAACTGAATTCTAAATATAAAAAAGAATGACACTGAGTGATGGAAGTTGGGTCTCATCGCTTCAGTAAAAGAAAAGATTTTGCACCTCAAGCAGATATTTGATGGTATTTTTATTTATGGGAACAATGTAATTTTTTTTTAGAGAACAGCATTTCCTTATGGAAATCCATGAGGATTTATTAGTATGTGTGCAACTAATTTAATTTTAACTCATACTGATTAATGGAGTTATAAAAGATTTTCAACATGACAAGACTCAAAAGACTGGAAGAAAATTAAAATGCAATTTATTTGGGGATTTTGCATGTGAAATTAAATCAAAGTGTGTGTTTCTTTGTACAATAATTAAATGAAAATATTTATAATTTAAAGATCGAATCTTTTAGATTTTTTTAATATAAAATAAGAACTAAGCTTCACAAGTTTTTCCCTAATTCATGATCAAGTACTGTTTACATTATATTAACTACCCTAATAAAAATTTCTAGTAAGTATATTGGTAGTATGGTTAAACTGAAAAAGAAAATCTTATTTGCCTTTAATTCCTGAATTCTCTTCAGAGAAGATGGTGGGTTTAAAAGTTTATTTCCCCTTCCCTTAAGAATATACTCCTTTGAGAATGCTTGGAGCACTAGTTACTGTTGAATTTACATGCTTGAAATTAGTCTTAATTTTTCCACTGAAATATTTATTTCTACCACATACAATTATTATGAATACTGGATAGTTCTTTCATACAAAGTTCTGTTCAGAAAATATCAATGGAAGTTTGTTTATAGCCTGCAGGAGTTTAGTAAGTGACTTGAGAAGGGAAAAACCCAGTCCTTCTGGCACAAGAGCAGCACAATATTTTCACTAGTGACAATATATCTAGCTAATAGTCAAACAGTACATTCTGGAGAAGGCAATTCTAAATGACTTTGGAATGGATACACAGTTTCATTAAGGTTTGTCTTGCCTTCTTTCTAAAGGTCTTAGGATTGTTTTGTTTTGAATATTCTACATAAAAGGAAGATAAAACCATAAATTTATCAGATACACTTGCTTGCATGACTTATTTTGGATGCTGCCTCAGTTATTTTGATTAAATGCATGAAAAAATGAATACTTGAGAGACAAAACTATGTTTACCATTAACTGAAAATACAAATATGAAGCTTACTGACACTGTACAGAGAGAACAACAAGCATTTCTCCCTGTCTTCTGTTTTGTTCAAATTTTAAAAATTATATGTAAATATATTGACCCATGTTTTTTTCTCTCTAAACCTAGAAGAAGAGTGCTTTCTTTTATTTCTCGAATATATTTCTTTAAATTAACCCTGATGTTTTAATTTTGTAACTCAGGAGTGGATTTGTTAACAATGGTCTTTCTTTAAGACTGATATATTCCTATTTAAAATAATTGCTGCAGTAATCTTTGTAACACTGATTGCAATTTCTGACTATATTTTCCCTGAACTCTATGAAGGAGAAAGTGCAAAAAATAGCATTCTATTATCAGATCTGCAGTTACTCGCTTTCTGATCTTAAACACAACATTCAAATTTCTGTGTTTCTCTTTGGCCTGCAGTAGAAAGATTTTGAGAAAGATAGGTTGTTTGGTTGGTGTTTTTTTCAATGTTTCAAATATTTTTTAATTTGTTACATTATTCAATATATGGTTTGATATTTTTTTTAATTAGAGCAATTCTCAGTACAACACTGCACACATTTTTTTATCCTTTCCAGTAAGAAAATGTATCAAAACTTATTAGATAGTATATATTATATGATGAAAAGTTTGGAAAATAAAATTTTTATTACTTGAAATCACAGTAATTCACTACCAAAGAAAATGTGGGATCAATCTGAAACACCATAATTGAAATACTGAGGACATAGCTCAAAATATTTAGGAAAATTTCTTGGGTTTTCTTTTTCCTTCTTTGAATAACAAAATACTTATTTCACAATTTTGAAAGAAAGTACAGCAAATACGATTTATTAAATTGCATAATTGATATCCAGATGCTTTACAGTAATTATAGTCTTAATACTTTTTTTTTCTCTGCTTGAAGCCTATGTAAAGTTATAAAGGTTGCTAGCAGGACATATAAATGACTTATTGCAAAATTGAAACTAAAAACTACAGAAGATAATCTGAATCACATTCTAAAAAATTACTGTGGTTTTTGGAATTAACAAGGAATATGGAGTATTCTTAGACATAACACTTCTACTTATTCCAAGTTAGCATATTTTAAAAAGTAATTAATACCATTCTTATTTCCTCATAATATTTCTTGACATATGTCTCATACCATAGTATTTATTAATTTATTTATTTTTAAATTTTTACCCATTTCTCTAAAATTCTTTAAGATACAACAATATTATAACTGTAATGCATAGTCACCTGAACAGAAGCAAATGTCTTGCAGAGTTTCTTTCCCAAAAATTAATGTTTCTTGCATAAAATCCTTTAAGATTCTGAGATCTTTGTGACTTAAAAGCTTTCCTAACAGTGAATTTATTCTTTGGAAGACTTTTTATTGTGCAATGTACTTACTAAAAATTTGATTCAGCCCATTTTAGGCTATCATTGGTAATAACATTTGCTTAATAAATTTAAAAAGGATTCAAAAAACAAAAACATAATTAGACAGTAACACAAAAAGCATATCCCCAAAGTAGTCTTTTGAGAACTCATGTACAGAGTGCTTTACATTATCTCCCTGTTCATTAATTTTGTTCTCAATAATAAAAATGTAGGTCATCATAAGATATTTTCCTGAGGGTAAATTGATTTCTTTTCTTGTGAAGAAGGTTTTGATTCATCTTTTTCAAACTCCAGAAATATGAATTAAGTAACCATTTTTTTCAGCATCCTATGAACTGCATTTATGGCCCTAAATCAGAGATTTGTGCTCCATGTTGCTTGTTCAGAAATGAAGATTCTGCTAAGATTTAAATTAATTTCATATACTCAAGAGACTTTGAAAAATAATAATAATAATTGTTTAAAAATTCTCATTTGGAAATCTAACTTTAGGTAGGAAATATTTAAAAAGGAAAGATTCTAGACTATATGCTTCTAAGAGAAAAAAAAGAATAATGTTATCTAACAAATTTTTAAAAATGTATTTATTTGAAGACATTATAAGAGAGATATACAATTACAATTAATTACCATATAAGGAAGATATTAACCTATTTGAAAGTGTACAAAGAAGGGCAACTAAGATGATAAAGGGCCTTGAGGGGAAGCCATATGAGGAGCTGTTGAGGTCTCTTGGTCTCATCAGCCTGGAGGAGACGAGGCTGAGGACTGACCTCACTGCAGTTACAATTTCCTCATGAGGGGAAGAGGAAGGGCAGGCACTGATCTCTCTGGCACCCGGTGACAGGACCTGAAGGAATGGCATGAAGTTGTGTCAGGGGTTTTGGTTGGATATTAGGAAAAGGTTCTTCACCCAGAGGGTGGCTGAACTCTACAACAGGTTCCCCAGGGCAGTGGTCACAGCACCAGCCTGACAGAGCTCAAGAAGCATTTGGACAACACTCTCAGGCACATGGTGTGACTCTTGGGGCTGGTGCTCTAACAGGGGCAGGAGCTGGACTCGATGATCCTTGTAAATGCCTTCGAACTCAGCATATTCTGTGATTCTGTATTTGTGTTCAATATGGCAATCATAATACTTTTCACGGTATTACAGACCACATATTTTGTTCATGGAATAAATATATATGGGATAAATAAATATACAGAAAATCTGACATGTTTTTGATTTTCTTTTTAATCAGAATCAATAGAGACTGTGCCCTTAGACTGTTGCTCTCCTACTTCTCACCCAAAACTTCATAGTTATTCACACAATAAAATTGGAATTTAGAATTTACCTCTTGTAATAAATATAGATTTTTCTGTAAAAGACTTCAAACTAGTTATGAATAGGACCTGGAATTTTTTTTTCGTATAATAATAGCCTATATTCAACTGCATAGCATAATAGAATCATAGAATCATAAAATCATAGAATAGTTTTAGGGACCTTTAAAGGTCATCTAGTCCAACACAACTGTCATGGACAGTGACTAGATCAGATCGCTTAGAACCTCTTTCAACCTGACTTTGAGTGTTTTCAGCAATGGGACATTGAGCAACCTCTTCTAGTGTTTCAGGATCACTTTAAGAAAAAGATATTTATTTATATATAGCTTGAATCTAGCATCTTTTAGTTTAAAATAATTACAAACTTTTCTACAGGCTCAGCTAAAAAAATTGCCTCCCTTAACGCCCCCTTTAGATACTGGAAGACTGCTATATGGTCTCTTCAGAGCCTTCTCCAGGCTGAATAACCAAACATTCAGCACAGGTTTTCACAGAAGGATGCTCCAGGCCTTCCTATGGACCCACTCCAATAGGTCCATATTTCTTGCCAACAAAAACATATGCAGGTTCTGCACAATCTCCAGTACCTCTCTGAGCTCTGTCCATGATACTTGACCTTGTAAACATGAGGTTAATGAGAAATGTGACTAAGGATTTCCAAGACCTCTGCTTTATTCGTTACTATTTGGAAATCAAAAATGCTTCCTCCTGTATTAAATAGTTTGAGCTATTTTAATCTTTAATATCAGGCAGTTAAGTAAACTTTTTCAGGAAAAACTAAAAGACAATAGGTTTAGATTAGATATTCAGAAGAAATTCTTTACTGGGAGGGTGGTGAGTCACAGAAACAGGTTGTCAAGAGAAGTTCTGGAGGTGTTTAATGCGAGGTTGGATGGAGTCCAAAAATTCTAGTCTGGTGGAAGGTGTTCATGGAAGATGGGTTGGAACAGGATGACCTTTAAGATCCTTTCTGACCGAACCTATTCTATGATTTTATCATTCTATGATGGTTTTGAGGCTGTAATGAAGACAATATTGGTGAGTAAATAAACAAATTTCTTTTGATTGCTTGGTGTCTACTACTTAAGCTAGTTCTGTTCTTAGATGTTCAAAACAACTTTACTTTTATTTCTTTAGGAATTAAGGACTAGCATATATATGAAAATGTGAACATGTATGCAACCTTTAAAAGATGCTCTGTACTTTAGCATCTGTAAACTCTGTACTGTAGCAGGATAAAAATAAGAATTACAATGTGACTCTCTTTATTTATGAGAAAAATCTTTTTCCACTGTACATAATCATGTGAAAAAGTTTTCCAAACAATACTTTTCTATAATAACTACATCCTGTAAAAGTGAGAGCAGTGTATTATTTTGCATGATAAATTAAATTCTCCTTTTTGAAGGCAAGGATTCAATGCCTGTCTTAGGCAAGATAATGGGAAACACAAAAGAATTCTTAAGACATCGTTCCCCTGAAAGAAAAAATACTACTAGAAAACTCTTGATTCCTGTTCTAGATATTTTTATTAGTCACTTTAAAATTATCAAACCAGTGGGAAATCTTCATTTCAAAGCCTCTTCTACAGTTTCCAAAAGTGTTAAGAAAAGTTTCTTACTGGCCAAAGTGAATTCGTTTTATCCTTGTTTGTCAGTTTGCTTTTTTTTTTCCCTCTGTTGCTGCTACTGTCACCTTAAACTGTTCTTTAATTTTGTCTTCACGGAATCACTTAACAACATCAACTGAGCAAAGGATCTTGGATTTATCTTCACAAATGGGTAAGTCTGAGTTGATCTGGCATGGCTATATGCCAAGATGGTAGGGAAGAGTCTGTATTGATTACACATCACAGAAGCTTTTCTTTCAGCAGAGGAAGGAGAAGAGTTCATCTTCATTAAAATTAGGCAAGGTTTTAATACATACAAAATATCAGATTTCTCTTTCATTTGACCATGACAGGCAGAAAGCAGTGGAATAAATATGAATAGCCCAGACAAACAAAGCTTACAGGAAACACAATGTATGGCAATTCTCAGTGTGTATGGTAAATCTCAATGTATGGTAATAACTGCAATAGTTATGCCTATTTTGAGAGAACAATTAGATGAGAGGAGCAGGGATTGCCTGATTTTCTATGCAAATGAAATAGATATGTATAATATAATATAATTTAAATAGTTTTAAAGACTTTTTCAAAGAAGCATATACTATAATTTTAATTATATTGTTTTCAGAAAAATTTCATATTAAGCACCAGAAATAAAGAAAATTCTAAATTTATACAAGGGCATGTTCAACAACATTTGACACCATTAATTATGAACTGTTGGTAAGCTTTATGATGTCTATATAAAGCTTATTTTTATACATTTTATAAAGCTCAGACTCAGCACATATTTTTTAAATACAATCCTGTGGCCAGGCTACTTCAACAAATTTAGTTGTCTGGCAGGCTGCTGGGGGTTAAGCTTGTTCCTTCTTTTCTCTAAAGAATTTTTTCACCCATAAGTTACCAAGGAGACCAAGTATTGGATACTTAAAGGCAATTAATTGAAACAAAGGAAACAGTTTGAAGAATGTGTGTGTAGGGTGGGGGTTGTCCTGTCTTCGGCGTTGGGAGAGGGAAAGAGCTGCTGGGCTGCGGTTTCGCCGGAAGAGTTTTTTTTTCGGTGTGGCCGAAGGGATCCAGTCCTAGAATATCTACTACCATCGGTTCGGCCTAAATCAGGAGCCTTCTCAGCCACCCGCGAAAGCAGGGCCAGCCCTGCCTCGCCTTCGGCTTCTTCGGCGCTGCTTCTCTTGCTACAGTGTGACCCTGCACCCCCCTGCCTGCTAAAACATTCTGCCGCTGCCTACTGAACACCCCTGCCATCTCAGCTATCAGCCCAGGACTTTCCACCATTCCAGCTTGGTGCCCTGCGAATCTTACAAGAGCACTGAGACCGAACTGCCCTGGGTTTTGTGAAGCAAAACCCCTCAAGGTTCTTGGTATTGTTGTCTTTGATTATTAATGCTGTAATTAGTTAGGTTTGGTTTTTTTGTTATTGTTGTTGTTGTTGTTTGTTTAGTTGGTTATTTTTGTCTAGTTGCTTTGTAATACATACTAATAAAGAACTGCTATTTCCTATTCCCAAAAATCTTTGCCTAAGAGCCTCTAATTGTAAGTTTATAATTAAAAAAAGAAAGAAGGGGAGGCGTGACTTACACTTCTCATTCCAAAGCAAACTCCAGCTTTTATCTAGCAAATACCTGTCTTCCCAAACCAAGACACAGGCTCAAGCAATTCATTCAATTACACCTTCATTTTTAAGAATGAAGTGGAAGACTGAGTGGAAGACTCCAAACAATGTATTTCTTGACATTGTGAGATTGCAATTGAAATCACGGAGCAGTGTGAGTCTGGATCCCTCCTATCATCCTTCAAAACATTCCACTCCAAGAACACTTTAGGAGAAAATAGGAAAACAGCTTTCTCTTCCACATAAATAGATCAGAGTCAAAAAAAGTTTGGTAGCTATGGCAGGATTGATAATTACAGTTTCTTTAAAAGCAACTGGGGACTCGAAAATTGCTGTGTTTGACATGCATTGTGGCTACAAATCCTAGTGAACTCGGTGAGCAACAGAAAAAATACATGTATTGATTAGGGAGTTCAGAGCAAGGACAACCTAAACTGCAAAACCCATGAGAAAACCCGTGTCAGCTTGGAAATTCTTGAGGCCAGAAGACTTTAACAGGACACAAATAACTGTATTTATTTCTTCTTTCTAAAATCATGGCTGCACAGTGTGTCTTTGACAGAGATCAGACTGCAGCCAATGTGGTAAACCCCCACACTTGCAAACACAGATGTTGGCACCAGATTATGAATTAAAACATTCAACATTTTTACAGAAATTTGAAGCATATATGAATAATTTGCAGACCTATGACCAGTTATTTTCAGCAGCAGCAGATTTAGTCCCAAGCAAAACATACTTTGACTTGTCTAGTTAGTGGAACATGAATTCACATTTTGTCACCATTATCTGATGTGTGTTTTTGAGACCCTTCACAGTGGATCATACCAGTGTTTTAGACAGTCAATGACTTGAGCTTAAATATTTAGGGATGCAAACATAAAAAATATATGTTCTTTCCATAAAAAAATATTTTAATTTGTGCTTGGAACTTTAAATGGAATCTGAACGTGTTAATAGCTTGCTACTGGCTTGCTATATTAGGTGTCGGTCATTTGAATCTGGTTACTCTGGAGAGGTAAAATGGAACAAAGTTACTATTACAGGGCACAATGTGAAATTATTCTTTTACTAGATAGCCCACATTGTTTCCCAGTAGGATAACTGATACGGAAGATATAGAGCATGTTATTCCCATATCTTCATGAACAAGGAAGTTGCAGTTCATGAACAGAGAATAAGTGATAGATCAAATTCTTTGTGCAGAAGCTGGAGAGACTCAAAAAGCAGGTGAGTTCAAGGTAAAACACATTAACAGATGTGAATACGTCACAAAGATAAGTATTGATGGGAGAAACTAATAGGGTGGAGATTGGCTTCAAGGAAAGGAAACGAAGAAAAATAGTAATAGAAAACTGTGACAACGGTTAAAAGAAACATATTATACATTATGATAGCATATTGGTCATACACACTTCCCTTTTCAGAAGTAACAGATACTGAGATTAAAAAGTGGCATATTACAAATACCAGTGAAAAAGGCTACTAAAAGACAAGAAGAGATAAGAAGAGAAAGAATTTTTTTTTTAAATGTAACCACAGATATAAGGTACTGACCATGACACACTTGATGTCTGTTTTCCATACCATCAGTATAAAGAGTTCAGATGGAGGAGGTGTTTTTGTATAGTCTATCCTGTACTGAGCTGAATTGTGCCTCTTTCCTGACTTGGGATGCTGAACTACAGAGGATAAGAAATGCAATGCAATGCAATGCAGTGCAATGCAATGCAATGGAACAGAATGGGACGGAATGGAATGTAATGGAATGAAATGGAACAGAACAGAACAGAATAGGATAGAATAGAATAGAACAGTACAGAACAGAACAGAACAGAAGACACAATAATCTAGTCCCGTGGCCTGACCTACTTGGGGCTGACCAGGAGTTAAAGCACATTATAAAGGGCATTATCCCAATGCCTCCTTTCCATGCAGTGACAGGCATGGAGAACTAAGCACCTCTCTGTGAAGCCTGGGCCAGCGTTTAACTACTCTCTTGTGGTGAAACTTTGGCTTTGAGAGAGTCAACAGAACCTTCCAATTTATTAATTGTGCATTCAATTAACACATAGAAATAAATTATAAACCTGTTGAACAGAATTGGTCCTAGAATTGAGTCCTGAATAGCTACTGGAGATATGAGAAAAATTGGAAGTCAGTATCATTGAACCACAGAGATTATAAATCAAAAATATAGCAAACAAAACAGTTTTTTTTAAGGAAGTACAGTCTATTATGCTACCAGGAAAGTATAAAGAGGTAAAAGAAAGAGCAAGGAAACTCAAGAGAGCAAGCTTCAGCAGAAAGAGTCAGAAAACCTACTTTTTGTGGCAGCTGGTTTCAGCTTTTACTCACTCCATTGACCCTCACCATAGAAGGGAAAAATGTGGAGTCCATGGATAAAGGGGAATATGCCATATGTAGTACAAGAAGAACTTAGAAAAGTATTTGATACAGGGCCTGAGGAAATCTGGCTTCAAAGAACAACTTGAAGTCATCTAGATGTGAACCAGTCTTCTGTGAACTGAAAATTGCCTGAAGGGCAAGGCAGAAGACTAAAAGAAAAATATGTGTCTGTGCTGCCTGGTCTATGAAAGCAGTACATTATCTGAAGTCTCTTATGCTATTAAGCTAGGATTGACAACTACAGAAGGAGAAATAATACCAATGAAAGGAGAAGTAGAGGTCAAAAATGTCTAACATTGAAGAAGACCATACAGAATGTGTTCTAAAGTGTATCTGCTCTAAGAACAGCAATTAATAGTGATCATTGCACATAAGTTAATGGAGATGTGTCTACAGCAGTGTCAAAAACAATAACTTAACATCATGTCATAGGCAAGTAGAGTTTTCTTATATTGTTCTACGTGTAATTGACCAAGGCAAAAAAACTGGTTACCACATTTCTCATCAACCAAATTTGTATTTAAGTACATTCACTAAAGAAAGATGGACAGGATATAAAAAAAATACATGCAAAACAATTAATCTCCTCTGTGTTCATGAGTAGAGTATTGGGGCATATGGGTACTAAAAAGCAAACAACAGAGCAAATAGCAGAGTCACCACCTCACATGGTACACTCTGTTTAAGTACACAAATTTTGATAAATAAAATGTATTGAAATAAAATTACAAAGAGAATGTATGTTCTGCCTCCCCTAAAACAGTACATCAGGGTAAAATATGCTCAGTCTGTCCTGTGAGATATAGTCCCTAATCAGTGGAAGACTTGCAGATCTTTGCAATAAACTGTAAGCACTCGGTGTCAATGCTGGTATCTGCATAATGAAGCTATTTTATTACCTTACATTTGGGCCTAACTGATTCACAGAATTGTCCCAGATTAAAGTTGTGATTTTACATTGATCTAGGTAAACCAATGTAAAATTGAAAACATTATGCTTTAATGCTTTGTGTGGGATTTACCTCTTTAAAAAGTTTACAGGCACAAGTGAAACAAATGCAGACAATCTACGCTGATTCAAACGATAAGAAAACCCATTTGTTTCTTGCATTGCTTCTGCTACCTATTCTAGTTTTGTTCAATCTTCTGCAATTGGACAATTTCAGGGTGAATTTTGCTGTTGTTTTCAAGCCAACAAAATTGTGCCTGTATTGTAAGAAATAATTTTAGTAGTCAAAACTCTTTTCTACTAAGGTCAATGTTTGTCAAATGCTATTCAAAAAAAATGCTTTTTGGATGATGATTTCACTAGTCCCTTTTGGTCACATCAGATGATATCATTCTTGTTCTCTTTATTTAATATACTGAACGCATAACTTATGACCAGCATTCTTTGATATGAAATTTATATTAGAAACTCATTTGTGGTTTGGAAGAAAGTGATTCGTTTCCACATATTAATCTTTATGCAATTTTTCTCTAGTATTTTTTTTTTATTTGGGCAAAATTCTTTAACTCTGGTTAGCTGTTCTCTAAGTGCACCCCACACTGAAATAAAAAGTGCAATTTCTCTAAGATGATATTATGACCTTTTCCTAGAGAGTTAAATTAATGGAAAACTTGCTGTCTTGAGAAGTAGGCTCAGATGACTGGCAATCTGCAGAAGATGACATAGGAATTCACACCAGCACAACAAACCCTACAAAGAATACTGACTACAGAAATTTGAGGATATTCAGCCCATGTTTTAATATTTTCTTGTATTTTTACATGCTAATAATTCATTTTGGTTAACTTCTGGGCTTGGAAGTTTTTCAATGTTTTACTAAGGCCATGCCTGATGGTTCTTGAGTCCTAGAGTCCCTGAGTGTGTGAATTGAGTCCTAGAGTTTTGTGTGGGTACTGCTGTTTAGACCCTCATTTACTTGCCTTAAGATCATATTCCAAGTAGCCAGGAATGGATTTGGTGACACCAAAATTTAATTGATATCTGGCTGTGTTCTTACACCTAAATATTCTTGCTCTAAAACATGTGCATCTTCTTTTTAACATGCTATTGTGGATTAACTTTGCTGAAGATATGCACCATAGAGTCACTCACTCCCATCCTCCAGCAGAATGGAGGAAGAAAGGAGAATAAAAGAATGAAAAATTTGGGATCTAAATAAAACAAAAAAAATCAAACTAACAACACTTTAATAAGTGAATGGTAAGCAGAAGAAGAAGGATTAAAAAATGAACAAGTGATACAAAAGCAATCACTCATGATCTCATTTGGTCCGACCGATATCCAAGGAGTTTCCAAATAAAAAGTAGGTAAGCATCCTTTTTTTTCCTTTCGATGCTACTCATGATATTATAGATTATAAAATATCTCTTTCATTATTTTGGGTAATCTGTCCTCTCCCCGACATCCTGTCCCCTCCCAATCTATTCACTGTAGCAGTACAGTGAGATATGAAGGAGAACTTGATGCTGTGTAAACACTGCTTTGATCATAAATCTAAAATACATAATCATGCAAGCTACTATGAAGGAAATTAGCTCTATTCTAACTCAGTACAAATTCCTAAATGAACTCTATTCAGTACAAATACCTAAATGAACTCGAGGTTTAAAAACAGGCAACATTGTTCATTTGGTCAAGAAAAAAAGAACAGTAAATCTAAAATAATATAATATAAAAAATAAAATACACTTCCTGTACAATAATTTGTAAATTCTCTCTACTTTATAGACTATTTACATAATGTTACTTTTTCTCTTTGTTGTAGTAAAAGGCCTTTTTGAAGGATCAGGTCATATTACCAGCTGGTTGTAACACAGTTGAGGCAAACATTATTTCGTCTATAACCTAAATATAGGAATGAACAGTCATTTCACTGCTCGAGGTTCTTCATGCAACACCGTCTGGTATTTCCCATTTTTATAGTAATATACCTTTTGCATATTTCCTTAAGCAGTGTCACAGGTTAACACAGTTTGGGTTTTGGTTAATGGAATATTGCCTTGCCAGGACCTTGCACTCTGTTTTAGAAAGAACAGGGACCTATCAGGGGCCAGTTCTTTCTATTGGCATGTGATCTGACCACTGAGAAAGCTGAAGGCGATTTTGGTAATAGCCATATAAAGCTGAGTGTGCCCAACCCAACTCCTTTTTACTTCTGGCCGGAGGAGAAGTTAACATCACTTCGTAAGTCAGAGGCCCAGGTCCAGGACCCGCCGCCCCCCCCCAGCGGTCAGGGCCCAGCCCGGCCGGGCCTCCAGGGGCCGCTGCCCCTGAGGGCTGTGTTCCCTCTCTCCCGCCTCAGGTCCCGATGGGAGAGCAGGAGATTGCAGAGCAGCAGTGCTGGCCCAGCGCCAGGGTCCGCAGCAGCCGGCAGGGCGGGCCGGCCATGGCGGGGCCCTGCTCTTGGCTTGGCAGCCCGAGGGAGGAGAGAATCTCTCCCAGAGCCCCAGGGAGCTGATCCAAGTTTGAGTCACTTTGGATCTGACCAGGGCTGGGGTAGGGCCATCTTATCAGTGTTCCTGAGCATGCTTCCCCCCACAATTCCCGCCACCATCACCTGTGGCCTTGAAGTTCCAGGAGTCAACTGGAGAGAAAAGAAAGACTCTGGGCAAAGACATTAACCCTTTCCCTCCTCCATGGAAGACAGAGTGGTTTAAAACATAGAGAGACAGCATGAGATAGTCAGTGAAAGAGCTGATAAAGATTATTGGAAGAAGGGATGGAGGAAGTGGACATTTTTGATTGGACTTCTCTGGATGTGAACCATGCAGAAATGGGCTATTTCTAGTAATATAATGCTGTTTGGGGGAATGCAAGTTCTAGCCAAAGGGTTGTGTGTACTGATATAATTGAGATATAACTGAGAATTTTGAAAAGAATAAGCCCCTGGCTCCTGGGGTAAAAATAAGGAGCTCTCAGTCCCTTCCCTTTGAGACAAAGATGATTCTACAGAGAAGTGACTTGAAGCCCTGGCTCCTGGGCTAAAGGGAGGTCTCTATTTCTTTTGAGACAGAGATGATTTTAGAGATAGAAGAACAGAATCCTTGTTTCATACCAGAAGAAGCATTCTTAAAATGGTACCCCAAATATGCTGAGGTCCATAAGCAGCTTGGGAGAGTATTAAATGGGTGGGACTGCACAGAACTGCAAAATTCTGGGCAGTTGCGGATTTGTGACATTGAGAGTCAACAGACTTTTTTTCTTGAGGCAAGTATCTCCATGAAACTCTAGAGACTCCTCTCTCAAAGTGATACAAGATTATGTCTAGATGGTTGCAACTGACTAAAAATCATAGTTTTCCCTCTATGTTGTGTGGGAAAGTGAACAGTTTGTGGTAGGGAGAAAGGTGTTTGAAGGTTTTTGAGGTTTTTTCCTCTTTAGTTTTTCCTTAGTGTGTATTAATAAACTATTTGTTTACTTTTAAGTTGGGCCTGTTTTGCCTTTTTCTCCCAAATCCTATCTCCCAGAGGGAAAAGAGAGTAGATACTCAAACCACTGCACTAAATTTGGCATAACAGAATTTGGCGAACGTGAAACCCCTACAAGCAGGCATCTCAAAGTAGTGTTCTTTGTATTAAACTGGAAATGAATCTTCAGGATGCATCCTTTTCAAATATTGCAGATGAACCAACAATTAAATTCAGTCTTTCCTTATACACCAGATTTATAACTAAGTGATATTCTACAATCTTTCTTTTGAGTTCATAAGCAGGTTTTATGCCTAGGTTTAACAAAAAACAGTGCAAACACTGTAATATTTGACTGGATGAGCTTACTAGTCCCAGACATAAAACTGCAGTGCACACTGAGTGCACTAATGACTAAGCAGCTTTATAATAATCTTTCCTTTCAACAGCCCATCGTCACCAGGTTTTATTTTAATTGCTTCATTAAAATATTTCAAAGTCCATCTGAGAATCTCATCTGTTCACCTTTAAAACTTCTTTCAGAGAAAACTGATTCACTTCCTTATGATTTCCTGTCATGAGAGAGAATTATGTAAATGGGATAAAAAAATAATTGATTGCAGAGCTGCAAACTAGTGGGAATTTGTAGAGAACACAGGCTGAGATGTCTAAGGGACATGAAATAATAGTGACTGCAGGGATAAACAGAGAAAGGGAATAAAGACAGGGTTCAATTTCCATTAGCGGGTTAATCTCAGCAGGTACTTTATATTTATACAACCTCTATGCTTGGCAAGGAGAGACAAAATTTAGGGAACTTTAATCAGGAGTACGAAAAAAAAATCTGCTTGATTGCAAAAAATGCAATATTTAATTATCCAAATTTATTTACACTTTGGAAAACGATCTTCCAATTATTAACTGCGGTAAATACTGAAATTATTATAGTACATTCAAATACGGCTGATTTAGCTGATTTCATAAAATAAGAAACTAATAGAAAGTAGTCCTAATGCACTGGGAAAGGTTTATTTCTGAAAGGAAGAACTGTGTTTTTAACAAAGCATTCAGAATCAGCTATTACTATTTATATAAGAGAATAGTAATTTATATGAGTTTGTGATGATTTTGAGATGGTAGCTGGTACCCAGGCAGCTCAAAATGAATATTCTGAAAGTTCAAACACTCACTTAAAACTTGATTTTTCATCAAAAAAAGAGAGCAGTTTGGATGGTAGAACTTTAAATATAGTAGCAATGAATTTTAGTCAGAAGAAAAATTTCATTCTTTTTTACAAATCAAATGATATAAATTTGGTATGTCAGATGCATGTTGAAATATGTGAGATTATTTGAGGAATTGCAAAAATCATATCTGGTTAGGAAAAATAATAATTATTTTTCTAGTTTTCTTTTCTGTCCTATTAATATAAGTGAGGCTGTAAGTAGTACATCACCATATCTTATTGTTTAATTAATTTAGACTTATCTAATGTGCACATTAAGTTTATATAGACAATATGTTTATGTAATTTTTGTTTCATCATCCTGTTTACAGTTTTTTAGTTTCATTCCCATTGACTCCACAATAACTGAAGATGTCAGTGTTACTCACAAAGGGATTTTTTTATTTTCGTTGGAGAGAAACTTTTGCAAAAATTGGAGATTTATGGTGTTCTCAGAGAATGGTTAGGTGTGTATTTTATTTAATCTGTTTATTAGAGAAGTTCCAGACAGAAGTTCCCCACTGAGAAACTTCTGCCTAAAGGAATTTGCTATAGAAATAGTTTTAACTGATCCACATACCTGGGCTGAGGGTTGGGGTTTTTTTAATAATTGTAAAGCTGAGACCTACTGTTCATTATTGATTGATAGCCTCTAGGTCTGCTTTAAGGGGTTACTCATCAGTTGGTTTGCTATCTAGTCACTTAACTCATGCACATAATTTCAAGTGAAAACTGTCATTTGTATTTCTGTCATAGTTCTGTCGTCTGTTAAGGTCTCTTAACTGATCAAGGGCTCAGTTTTCTATTCTAAGACAAGCATGGGAAGCATTTTTTCTTCCAAATCAAATCTTTCATTCTAAGGTTCCAAACCTGGTTTTGTGTTTCATCAATATATTCTTTAATAACTAAATATCTGTAGGCATAATAACAATTATCAAGGCAACAGAGATATCCATTTGTGTTATTTTCTGCTTGTTTTTTCACCAGCCCTACAGGATTTGTATGACATGTGACCACAGATAGGCTGTTTATATCCTGATAATTAAATGCATTTTTTGGAAACAAAGCCCTGTTTCTCTCTTCTTATAGTTAAGGTCGCATTTGATATTTTACTGACAGGGAGACAACTCAACTGACTGACCCATTGCACGCATGGGGACAGGAATATTGTTTCCACCTGACCATTTCAGCAGTTACTACATGTGATGAATGTGGTGCCCTGCATGTGTCCATCCCTGTACAAGCACTAAGCATAATAACCCCTCACTTTGTGGGTTGTAGTGTCTCCAAGGAACTTTATGAACCTGATCTGGATAGAGGTGAAAGACCAGAACTTCAGATTCTTTGAAGGCCACATGACAAAAATTTGGGTCTTGATCATCTAAATGGTACATTTCGAAATTTATGTCACTTAGTGCAGCAGAAAAGTCATATAAGAGCCACCCAAATGTCATTTCATGTGGCTTAGGATGGAATAGACATCTATGGTACTCAGTTTATTGCTCAATTTTAATGTTAAGTAGGAGATATACAACTGAATCAAAGCAAATGGACACACATTTTTAATTTACATCTTCAGGAGTATTTTAACTGTAATTCTAACTTTATTAGTGAATATGCTCCAGAATACACATTTCACAGTATTTTTCTCCCCAAACATCAGATATTTGCTGATAAATATACTTCTCTATCTCAGATTAGGAGCTCTAATTATAACATCTACTTCTTTGATGAGAAAAATCTTTTTAACTGAGTGTTAATTGTGATTAATTTATTCATTGATGCTGCTATCATTTATATTCAATGCACCTGTTAAAATGGAAATAAACATTCAAATATAGCTTTTTATTCATTTGCTTTATGTAAGTGAAAAAAAATTTCTAATCAGTAATCATATTTCTTATTTATAAGATTCCTAATGAGAATAATATGATTTTTTTCAGTACAAAGATAGTCACAAAGCCACCAACAGATACAAATTTGCAAGTGCAGAAAAACAGGTAAAATATACACCAGTTGTAGATAGGCTACCACCACTTTTGTTTATGATCAGTATGGAAATAGCAAAATCTTTTAAAAAAACCCAAACATCAATTTTAAATGGATTTATATGGATGAAATATGGATTTTCCTCTTTCTTTCATGCAGTAACATTTCGCCACATTTATAATCTTATTGCCTAGATAAAAATACCCAACAACTCAGGTGCTCACCTGTTCCAACATGTGAAACAAGCCTGGCAGTGGTTGTGAGATACAGTTTAAAAAATTACTCCTTGCTACTCTTTAGGGCCACAGCACAGCTACATACAGTGAGTCCACATAGAGCTGAAGGGGAAGGTGGTCTGCTAAATATATGCACACTTTTTCCTAAGCATCTTCACAAAAGCTAACCTGGGGTTCATGTTGATTTTGGGGATGACCAAAGCTTCATTCAATCATGATTCTGCTGGTCAATCAGACAGGGTTTTGCAATACTGAAATGTTAAATTATTCAAAAAATCCCTGATACACAAAGGTGCAGACTTTTTCCAAGTGCTTTACATAACTCTGCATTTGGGGAGAGGGGAAAATTCTTAAAGGGTTTTTGCTTACCCATACTGTTCACTGCTAGAAGAGAAGATAAAAAAACTGATGTCATGTGACAAAACACCCAAGCAAGTGACTGACTAGACTTCTCCCTGTCTATAGCATTACAAACGGAAGCCAAAGCAATGTTTGGAGTGGATAAGTAGGGGGTGATACTGCCAATTAAAACCAGTAGCTGGGAATTTAGATTACTTTCCTCTCCATGCCTGAGAGGGGGACAAGAGAATGGTTACATCTACAGGGATACCGATTCCTTCTCCCGGAGTGATCAGGAGTGGTCAAGAGTCCAAATACAGAGAACTGAACCTGTAGTACTTTCTGGTCCTCAAACAACAACACCAAAAATAAATAAAATATTGGTGGTTGGTTGGTTTTTAGTTTTTGGGGTTTTTTTGTGGGTTTTGATTTTTTCATTTGAACAAAATCCCTGCTCTTTGTTTGCTACAATTTTTGCCTTCATACTATTAATTATTTTCAAAATTTAAGATGGCTTCTTAAAATTTATAAAAGCAACAGCAGCTTCCAAATAGATTCTATGAAGTTTTGCAGATTGAGAACATGTTCATTGTACTAATAGAAGAGAATTATGACAATGACGAAAAGTGAAAAGCCTTTCAAAGCAGCATCTTCACTCTGGTAACATAACTGAACTACTGAAGAAATTATAAAGAGTCCTTTTATCATCATTATCTGAATGACTTATTAAAATTTGAATGATTCAGTAGCTAAAAATCCTGAATGATTCACTAAGTTAAAAATGGTCCACATTCATAACAAATCTACTTTGTGCAGGATATTTACTGGAGTTTATAAATTGATCCTGTAAAAGCTAGTGATCTCACACATCTCTCACCCTCCTTGATATCTTTCACAAAATTCACTTACTAATAGTGTTAGAAAGCTTGAAGCAAAGACATAGCTCTCCTGAGTTTGGCTAGACGCCTTGAAGTGCATCAAAATTAAATTAACTGTCAATATTTAAACCTAGTTTTACACATTTTCTTGGAGAGATCTTAAAGATATTTAATATTCAAATGCAACCAGCACAGAGGTTCTGGATAGAATCTGTGGCCCTTTCACATTCTGTTGTTGACCACTACTAGTCATACCAGGGCAGAACATAGGGATTCCAGCCATCGAAATCTGAAACTTGGAAACCTCCAAATTCAGAATCAAATTAAGAAAGCAGAATTTCATATAACTTTATGAGGTGTACTCTTTAAGCATCTGCCAACAGTCACAACTTTGAAATAAAAGGAAAGATATCAAATAAATTAAATTGAATTAATAATTCCTCTAATAAAAACAGTTTTAATAATTTGTTTATGTAATACAGAATATAAAATGGTAATGATAAAAGAGAAAATGCATACTGACCTGAAGTTAGCAGAAGCAATGGCAGAGAAGGAATTAACAGTTTGAGTGTGTCATACACACTAGTATTATCTCAATCATCACAATGCACAGAATTAAGTTTTGCCCATGAACTTCTCTGACGAAACTGGGAGAAATTACAGATGTTCTTTTTTGAAACCAAATGCTTAATTTTTTAAATTATAGGAAACTTAGGGAATTATTCATTTAATACAATTTGAAATCACCTTCACGCATACAACCCCAAAAGAGAAATTCTACAGTAACAGAGTTCTTCACAAGCTGCTTGAAAATAAATTGTCATATTTTCTGCTCCTTGAAATTTGGCCCCAAATTTATAACAGCAATTATTTTACCAGAATAAAAGTTTTCTGAATTTATTTTTGTAGCCACATCTTGAGTCTTTCCAGAAGGTCATAATGAAAATTAATATAATGAATACTTAACAAACTACAGCAGCTCTTTGACGTATTTTAAGACAATCATCATTAACACAAGTCAAGACCAATTCATGTCAGCTATTCACAATGAGTCCCTGGCCAGAAGATTTTCCTCCAAACACTTGTCAGCAGACAGGAAACAAACAAAAAAAATGAACATATTCTTTTGCTAGAATACAGCAGCATGTAGATAAAGGAACTTAAACATGCAAAAAAAGCAAGATAAATTTCTGGTATATAAGCAGTGTTTTATCAGACAAAAAAGTACTAACATATAAAATCCACTGAAATGAGCCAAGTGTTGAAAAAAATACCATCTTTCTTTTAGTGATTATGAAGTTTTATGAGAACCAAGCTCCTGAAATATTGAAAATATGAAAGGTAAATTCCACTTTACTTAGAACATCTCATTTCTAGCATGTTCACTTACCTTATTATTGTCAGTTTCCTATTGTATAAAGCCAGGACAGTGAAAAAAGATCATTTTAGAGGAGCTTCAAAGAGGTATATAAATTTTACCCCCAGAACAAAATTTCTAGAAAGACTAATAGTATTCTCTCTATCTCATACAAAATAAAACACCCAAGAGTAACAATATATTTTTACTGGTTTTCCAGTTAAAATGCTGAATATTCTTGTAAGTCACAGTAACAAAATTTCTGGTGTAGGATGCCAGGAAAAGATGAAAATACTGAAACACACAATAGAAAATTATTGTAGTAGTAACAAATACAGAAGTTATTCCTGTGGTATTTATCAGCACACATCTGTATAAAAGCCCTTGAATTTTGAGAGCAGGGATTGAAGAACAGCAGGGAGGCAATTCTCTATTCTGCTCCTCTGGAGAAGGCTTCTTGGTATTTAGTTTCTCATTTAAAGGAAACAAATTAGAAACTTGTCCAATTTCTAGGCAGCATTAAAACAGCTGGTCATGAGGATACTACCAGTTGTGGAAATGCTTATAGGCAGCAATTTTTCCTCCTACAGTCAAGGTGTAACAAATTAACTTCCAAAGTGATTTTGAAAGCCCTTGAAGAAGCAAAAAAACAGAAAAAAAATCTTGTAAAACTGGATTAAAATAGTTTCACTCTGTGCTCTTATACCACATGAACTTCAAACACCATTCGTCAGCATATGCATATAAATACACATGCATTGGGCAGCAAGACTTTCATAAAGCCATACAAAAGCATGTGTGTACATACAGACACACATACAGATGAACATTTTTCACCTTTAATTTATTAATAAAAATTGTTGATTTTACTCTGCTAAGATATCAAAAAATTTCTTCACATAGGGAGTTAAACAAATAAACCCTTTTCAAATGTGAAATGGAAATGTAAAATCTCCACTTTATTTTAACAGTAAAAATAATCATAAAGTCTCTTCTCCCAGTCTTGGAAAAAAATTCCAAGACATGGCAAGTGATAATTCCATTGATTTTGTTTCACAGATGTGGGAATCTAGGACTTTTTCAAAAATTTAATTTAAATTTTTTTCTTTAAAAAACTCATTAACTGATACTTTGTCACAGATTTTAAACACGCATCTGTATTCTGATGTCCATTAAAGCTGATAATGGCAAAATGTTGCTGCCAGAACTGACAGAGGTATTAGAATACTAAAAATCCCCAAAATCTTGCATTTTTCGGTGTCTTTTGTTCATTTGAAAAAAACAGGTGAAAGAAAGAGAGAGAAAAAGTGTGCAACCTTTTAAAGCTAAGGAAAATCAATTACTGTATCTCACTGCAGAGAATTGTTGTAGAACAAAGTTCAAAGATATGTTGTAAAATGTAGGGCCAGGACAAACTTTTCAGAATAATTTTCAATACAAGGTTTTTTTCCTCTGCCAACAGACAAAAAATACATTTTCAGAAATAAATTAAGACAGTAAGAAGTGAAAACGAATGATCAGACACACTACATACTTTTTGTAAGATAACATGAGATAGCATGTAAAAATCCATTGAAAAATTTGCACTAAAAAAAAGTCAAAAGTAATTTGAAATTAATATATTTTATTTTGAAATAATTCTTAATAGAAATTGTCCTGTTATCTACATTACCCTGCCAAAAAAACCCCTTAATTTTGACACACTGTCCTTTCTTCAGAAAATTTTTACATACTATTCTTATTGCACAGATATATACCAAAAGTAAGCTAATACATTCTAAATTATTGAGTCAAAGCTAGACACCACAAAGCTCAGGTAACACTTGAAAACTACACTCAAACTAAAAGGGCAGATTTTTTTTTTTTTACTGTAGGGATGAATGTAGTTACCCCATATATTACCAGGGACAATGGAGTAAGTGCAGCACTAACATTGTCATGTTTCTTGAGGTGCTGAAAATGCCAGATGCAATCAAAATGAATTGACATGATTTCATGTGTTAAAAGAGTCAACAGCTATTCACAAGATTACAAGAAAGAGTTGGTTGATGTGAAATTTTACTTTTAAAAGCAAAGTATTCTTGCACTGTATCTGTACCCTTCCATTCTTGAATATCTGAATTGTTGAAGTAAGACAAAAAAGCATAGTTTATTTTCCTGAAAAATTCAAGAGGAAAGTAGAAACAGAGTATTGATCAGAAATTCAATCGGAAGGGTATTATTTCTTTCAAAAATATATGTGCTGCTGAAAGTAAGATCTCTTCTTCCCCAATTAGTGCTGAACAAAGTCAAGGAGAAGAGCATAAAAAAATCAGTTTTTATTGTCATAGAGCAGAAAGTACTACTCAAACACAAGATTTTCAAAACCTTCTTTTATTTGACTGTATTACTACAGTTTTGTCACACTTAATGGGTAACACTGCCCAATTGTATCTCTTCATATACTGTGAATTCTACCAAATCTCATAACAGCATCATGTCACTAACATGACATGTTTTGTGAATGTTCACATGTATATCAGACAAAAGACCTGAGTCTTTGCCCAGGGTCTTAGTGGTTTTGAACTTTGAGTGTTCCTGCAAATATATAATAACCATGCTTTTTTCCTACCTTAAAAGAGCAATCACTGGTTGTTTAAAGAAATTAATTCCATATTAAATTGTCTTGAAGGGTAATTTTTCAATCTGTTCCTCTGCAGTCTTTTTTTCTGTTAAGGCTTTTATAAGTGGGTTTGGTTTTTTTCTAATGTTTTAAACATTACAGTTTTTATTGCCTTTGTTAGGCTATTTTAGTTAGATAATTATGAGAGATAATTAAACTTAATTTTCAGATTTCCACTACTAGTTTACACTTAGATTTTAGGAAAAAAAAAAAAAAAAAGAAAACAAACTAAAATTCTTGGTTAGTGGTACTTTTTTATCCAGCTGATTTATTACCATTTCCTTTTTTGTTTTGATTCTTTTGAACAGCTTCAAAAGAAGCTTAAAGTTATTAATTTTTCTTGGCTTAAGAAGGCTGAGCTTACCTACTGAATTTTGAACTCTTTGTTTTTGTCCTGCGATACTCCTAATTTTAAGTTTTTTAAGTCTGGTTAAAATCTCACCAAAGCAAGGGGAGCCATTGAGCAAGAATTGAATACTTTGATGACCCAAATTTTGGTAACCCTCTCCAAATCCTGATCCTTCATAGAACTCTGCAGCTGCTCTTAAACAACTTTGGGCAGGCAGGGAATGCAAAAATTATCAAGCATAACCAGTATGTACAGGAGCATGTAACCACTGTAGTTCCAATAGGTATCGGCACTGACTGCACTTTTTAAGCACCTATGAAATAATGTAAAAAACTTCCCCTTGCTTTTGTCAGTTGTTTCTCACACATTTTCATTTTTAACTCTAATTTCCATCAGCCTCAGTTTCAGTTTCCAGCTTATTGTCATAGGCTGCTAGACTGGAACAAAGCTCTATGTGATGCATAACAAAAGAGGAAATCACATAAGGAAATTTGGCTACATCAAATGTGATGGGTCTTAATCCTCCAAGCAGTTCAAGTTCTGGAACATCAGCCATGTTACTCAGTGAGACAGAATGAAAAAAGTGATATTATAATCATACTTTTTCTTTTTTTACGTGGGAGAACAAAGGGTAACTGGCAAATGGGCAAGTGAAGGCATCCTCTCAAAAGAACAGCTTGGTGTCAACACTAGGTGTGACCTATCATTCAGAAAAGCAGAAACACCAATAAAAATTGTTCCCATTTCCAAAATAAAACTTTCTGATTACGAAAGGAAGATGCCATCTTCTCTCATTTGAGCAAAGTTAAAAAGGTGATACCTGTTGTTTTATTTTGTTCTAGCCAAAACTCTTCATTTGGCTGCAGATACATGTAAGAAAATAAAAAATATAAGAGAAGGAAGAGTGATAAAATAAATAAGAAATAAGCTGTGTTTGGAAAGCTTGTTTCCTATACTATCGAGAGCCTTCCCACTCAGTTACTAAATGAGCCACACTGAAATACTATGCATCAGATCAAGCCAGGACAATACATTTTAAAATTATACAGACTATAAAATTATTAACAAACCAAAAGCAATTGAACAGATACTGTATAAATATCAGTTTATATATCAAATGAATATCAGGTCAGAAGACAGCTATCTAATCCAAAAAGCAGAATAACAGCCAGACTAGAGATATTTAGGTGTGTGATAGCAGTGCTAGATAAGATACTCAGCAGGCAGAGCAGGGAAGGTTTGCACGCTGCTTGGAGCATCAGGAATATGAACTAACAAAATAATCTTATCACCTTTAGTACACACTAAGTTATTTTTTGCATGTACACAGTACTGAAGAAGGAGGAAGATTCCTGAAGGGAGGAAAGATCAACTGATCAATAAGTATGTCTCATACTGACTTCAGAACGGCTCTGACAGACTGATTAAAAACCACTGCTATCCAGACACTGTTACCTAGTAGCCTGAAAATGAACCTTTGAAGATAGGATAAAAAGGCTGTGGAAATGTAAGCAGAAGGGATTATCCAGGAGGTGGAAAAAAAGATCTGTTTGTCATGCTGATTAAACTTGCAGCAATGCATATGATTCCAAATCCATTAAAAAGGCAAATAAAGCAAGAACACATGAATGAATAATATAATATGCACAATTGACATCAAAGTTCATTGTTACTTCACTATCAATGAAATGCACCGTGAAGCTACCTCTTCACGCTGCACAGCAGGTATTGTTTTGGAACCACTATCAAGGGCAGCAGATTCAAGGATCATTGCTTTAATGCATCACAAATTGTGTTACAACTTGAAAGTGAAAATAGTTCTTCTTTGCTTCTGCTGCATTCCACAATAGACTGAGGAAGGCAGAACCAGAGAATGTCTAACAAACATTAAGCATGTTCCAACATTATATTCCAAGATTCTATAGACTATTTACTTGTCTCACTGCCGCTTTCCCTTTAGTTATAATGTTATTCCAGTGAACCTTAGTTTCTACTCATGTCCTAATCACCATTTACAATCAAGAAAAGATAAGGAAAGATGTAAAAATTACATTTCTTTTACTGCTATGGATGATAACATCAAGATAATTCTTCATATGGTAGTTGAAAATAAAAATTAAATGTAATCTGTGTTTTTATATTTAATACTGAATCTCTCAATTATAAGCAGAAAGAACTTCTTAGGAATCTTTTAATACAAACATAATATTTTGTGTGAGACATACTACAAAAAGAGCAATTGAAAACTATAAATATTTAACCTTTTGCCTTTTCTTATAGTTTCTGTTACCCATACACATTATATAGTCTCATATATATTGTGTTCAAATACATATGCCACTTTTTATATAAACCCTGCAAGCTGTGCTTCACTTACATCAAGTATTCATTCGATAGTACCACAGATGCAATGAAAATTAGTCTTACTGTACATTCACCCGTGTTCTACAAACATGGCTTCATTTTAAGATTCAGAAAAACAGAAAAAAAGACCTTGGTAAGTCTAAAAAAACATTTGCACTGCAATTCTCTGTCAAAAGTTTAATACATTTAATTTTTCCTGTATTTTTCTCACCACAGAAATGAATTAGTACATACATTAAAGAAAAAAAAAACGCAAACCAAAACCAGTAGTAAGATCCCACTGAAAAACTGAAAGTAACTTTAAATAAAACTTCTTTTAGACCCACTGTAATAATAAGGCTTTTACTGTGGTCAATTCTCCACCATAAATCCTGACTGGAGCTATTTATACCTTCATTAACCTAAAAAAACCTTTAAAAATTAAGACCTGTTGAAAAAAAATATTCAAGATACAGCTAGTCTGGGAAAAGGATATGGTTCAGAGTTGGTTAGTGATAAATACTTGTGTCAGGGAATCAAGCTGAGCGCAGCTGTATCAAAGTGATGCTATATACTCTCATGAATGTCACTGGTTCAAAAACAGACGGTGTATCTGCACTGACTTCCAATTCTGGGCCAGCATGTCTTGATTTTATTGTACCTAAAGTGCTCTTTGAGTAACATGGACATTGCCCAGGCAATTGCCAGCCAGAGAAAATAAATTTTAAGGCAACCTTACAAAAATGTTAATGGATTTCAGACATCTACCTACTTTTTATGCACAATGGAGGATAGGATAGCATTCTCAGAAAAAAGAATGCCAGAGGCATCAGCAGTGTATTCATACCCTAATGCTTGAAAGCAGTGCTTGATAAACCACTTTATAACAAGACTAAAGATATTTATACCTATTAAAGACAGGAAGAATACTTTAATATGTGGATTAAAAGTACTGTACAAGGAATAAATATTAATGTTGGAAATACATAGCACTTTCAGCAAAACCATTCAAAAATTAACTGAGCGAACATAATAAACAGACTTTTTCAGCAAATTTCCTGAGACAGCTGTTTAAAGGAATGACTGTTATTTCCTTTCCAAAAGAAGGAAGACTTATTATAACATAAAGAAAATGTTCTACTGAAAACACACAGAAGAAAATCAGACGTCTTTATAATTCTTGACAGAATTTTCTCTCACCTGGAAAGAATCCTTGCATCATCCTGTGCTCTCAATGTCATATCTGAAGTAGTCTGAAGAGAAAAATATTACAAAAGGTGAAATATCTCTATGGTTGTAAGAAAATCAGAGAGATTTTGTGCAGACGATCAAAGAAGTAAAATATAAAATGGAGGTAAAGTAATATTTAATTGTGCGGATGATATATTGCTATACTAGAAATAAATTCTAGAACAGATTTATTGTATTATTTCATAGGATTAATGAAAGTGTATCTCAATAACATCTGATGAACACTTGACTTTATCAGTTTTGATTCTTCGAAGGAATTTGGTAAATTTTATGCCTATTTTTTTCTGTGTATACATCTATGTCACTCTTTTTCTCATTCTCAGTTAAATAAGCCTGGTCAAGTTTAGCCGTGCACTAGAGAAGCATAGATTGTCCATCCACAGAAATACTTGAACTTGGTTCTTTCACACATGAGCAAGCCAATAATAACCAAATAATGGGAAATGCTCATGTCCGGATGTAAGGATCATTCAAACTGATTCAGTAATGATGGTCAACTGGTCCTTTTTTGTTTTACAGTAAACCTTTGATGTAACAGAATAACTTAATTTATTGAAGAATAATTAAATTCTCTGAGATGGAAGAGGAAATCTGTGCTCAAATATTAATCAAGAAGACACCACCAAGAAAAAAATACTGTTGTGTTTTTAAATATAAATGTGTGTCTGTGGGATGTTTTAGTTGTATTGTTTGTTTTCCCTATATGAATACAGTTATTATGGTAGCCTTAGCTATACACACGAAGACACACACACACATATACAGCCCATATTGGGATGGGGACTGAAATAGAGAAAAGCACAATGAGAACATTCATGTGTCAAGATAATGCCAGGAAGATTCTTTGCCAATTAGTGTTAGAGACATAACTCAACTTTGAGAAAAAGATTTTATTGTTTGTTGAAACAGACCTGAGTAGTAACTACAACCCTTCCCCCCCACCTTTATGGAACTATATCCCACACACTTTTTCTCTGCCCCAGTGAGGGGTCGCCATGGTCTGCAGTTCTTTTTGGAATACCTCACTGCAGCAGAATGGGTGTTCCATAGGCTGCAGTCTGGAGATTTACTCCACCATGAAACGCTTCTTGCTTCTGCTCTGGCCTTAGTGTTTCCTCTGTTCTTTATCACGCCTTTTGTTCCCTCCGCTTACCACCACAGAGTGTTTTCTGTCCTTTTTTAAACATGTTTTCATAGAGACCTCACTAGCTTTGCTGATGCTTCAGGGAAGCAGCTGTGTCCAACACATGGCAGTCCCTGGCCTCTTCGCACATAGGCCACCCCTGAAGCTGCCCCTGCTCTGGCTACTAACACCTCACCATGGTTACCCAGAACAGATACAAGCAATTGCTTTTACTATAATTTTGCAAATTATTGTCTCCCTGGAAGTACAGATCTCATAGAAAATATCTGTAATTTTGGCAGCTAACATCAGCCCTTCAGGAAACCAGAGTTTTTGAAGCTTGGGCAAGATAAAGGCATAATAGCATTTCAGTTGAGGCTGAGGAGAAAAATTATTTTTGCATTTGTATTTCTGCAGATGAAATGAAACTGCTTTCATGCTACAGAGTGTATTAAGATGTTCAAGATTCAGTCACTGATGTTCTTAAACACTAAGTTTACAAAATTTTTTTAATAATTGATTGTAGAAAAATTATGAAGTTAAAAGTAGATTGAACATCTATCTGTTCAATGGTTGAATCTGGTGTTACAAGTAAGTGAGTGACCTGGTACTGAACTCTGCGAGCAATAACAATGGGTATTTATAAATAACAAAAAACCCCACAAACACAAAAGTGGTGAAAATCTTTTGTCAACTGATATACCCTTCAACTTAGAAGTAAAAGTGCTTATATAAAAATGTCTCCATAGTTTCTCCTCTAGTTTTTCCAAGATTTTGGTCTGGGGTTAAAGCCATATATATTCCAAGATTTTAGTCTGGCTTTGTTTGGTGTTACAGCCATGCTAGAAGCTAGTGCATGATTCCAAATTCTGTAGGATTGCACAATAGTAAACTCTGACCAACACTGACACATTAAGAATCAACAGCCCTACCATATTAGAATTTTAGTGTTTAATACAATATTTAATTAATTTATTTGATAATTGCATTGCCTTATGCTTTGTGGTTACAGTGTGGCACAAAGTGAATGTTAGGTGGGACAGGAGAGTAAAGAAGAGATGCTGGAGTGAGAAATCTCCTTTTGTACTGAATTGCAGAAATAGTATTGAAAACATAACTAGTGTTTTGGTTCACAGCTGGGACCAATAAAAGCCTGTGAAGAATTTCTCGAAATTATACTATCCTGTGGGGTGCCAAGGAAATGTTGTTTCTCATTTAAAACAAATAGTACCCCCTACTAACATATTCCTAATCAGGCAAACAACAAAGGAATTAAGTGGGTCATTTCCATACATATGACTGTTTCTTTTATGAAATGTAGTTCACCAGAATTTCAGAACTAATTGATTTAGAGGAGTTCATGTTTGTATATTTTTTCAACCTTGTAACAAATTCCAATGCTTCTGTTTTAAACAATTCCATTTCTTATTGCATCATTTAAAAATTACAATGTTGAGTGCTCAATGTGTGTTCTATTAGCATTGCAAAGCAATGGGTTTTGCCTATAAAAGAAGACAAAGTGTTTTGTCAGATTCACCGTTAATAGCACATATGCCAAGGATATTGTTCATGGCATAGAAGCTATGTCACAATTTTCTGCAGAACCAATTGTTCTCATCTTCTACTTCAAAATTTGTGTGAGTATTTCTAAATTCAGAATATTTGCTTTAAATGTAGTTTACTGCACCAAAAATTAAAAGAGGATATTAAAGTTGCTTCAAGGCTTTGATCAAGAAAACTTTACTCGATTGTTGTCGATTTTTCATCTCATGCAAATTAAATAATACAAATTAAATGTGTACATAGGGCATGCAATGCCCTGTACATAGGGCAAAAGTTTTGTAGTTTTCAACCTAATATCTAGAAGGTAACCAGCTTTCTTTGGAACCTGTTATTTCCCCTGCCTGCTAAGGACATGTGACAATGCATTCATCTAATTCCAACTGTGTATCCAACCACTGAAATACTGAGAAAACTCAGAAAAAAAAATCCCCCCATTCCTCTTTATATTTTATAATCCTGATTAGGTTTCAAAGTGTCTAAATCACCATAGGATTCTTCCTTTCCTTTNCTTCCCGAACTTCCCCTCATTCAAGAATGGCAATGATTACAATTAAAATGAGTCCTTAACACTCACACTTACTCAAGGTACATCACTGATCCCAGGAGTACATCTGAAAGCTTTAAATAGTACATACAATATCTATAAGTGGGCATTAAAAATATTATACTACTATTTTAGAAATCTCATTTATATGCCTATGGTTGAAGGCAAGTTATGAAAAACATATATGCGGTTCCATAATTTGTCATTTAAAGCAATCCTTGTTCAAAACCTAAACTAATCAGCAGTGATTTCTAATTATACAAGGCTGAGCTGCAGGTATTGTGATACTTCACTAGCCACTTCATTCAAAACTAACTGATACAAGGATGAATTGTGATGGAGAAGTAGTAGTCCTTCTCAAAAACAATTAGCTGTTTTGGGAACCATTAGCAGAGTTCAGGCTGCCATGCTTCACAGTGGAGCAGGTACCAGCCATAAATCACGTAACTAGAGTAACATTAGAAACAGGATAAGAAAACATTGGTGTAAGTCTTTTCAATACTTTATTTTCCCTCTAGGTTTCGTTTCTGTACCTCTGCTGGTCCCAGCATAGTGGGTATATACTTATGCATGTTGCTCTGTGATATAAAAAAAATTAGAATCCAGGAAAATTTAATAAATTTTGTAGTATACAGTTTCTCAAGTGGACTTCTGTTTCTGTTCACTGTGCAATCTAATAGATAAATCTGACATCTTGATAGAGGTAAAGAGGTGTTATCAAAATAGATTTAAGTGCACTGTTGTTCAGCATATTACAGTAATGTTATCTAAAGCTACATATTTAATTAAAGTCTTTAACAGTCTCTTTGCCGTAAAGATAGGTAATAAGCTTTTTTTTTTTTAATAAACTTTTATCAAAGTCTCTAACATCCACTACTTTTCAGCATTTTCCTTCATGTGTGCATTACCTTTCATTTACATTAGATAAATAACGTGCCTGGCAGCCTTAAATAGACATTAAATCAGTAATTTATGAAAAAAATATATAATCAGAAACATGACTAGGAGTTTGATTCTAGAATGCTAATTCAAGTAAAAGGTATACAAAGCATAGCATCTTAAGAATTCACTTTAAAGATTGCAGGCAGCTTAGACAAAGATATGTGAAAAGAAAGAAAGTTTGAATACCAGCGGACATTGCAGAGAACTGATTAGTCAGAGAGGACAAGTAAAAAGGACAATATGTTGAAAACAATAGAAAAAAAGAACAGGGCAATGGGGGGAAAAAAGAAGGAAAAACTGTAAAAGGTAATTTAGTGAGAAAGGCTAAAAGATACCTCATAATAATTGGAATTAATTGAGTGGGGCTATGACACATTAAAGGCCATGGGAAGGTCACTTTCTAGGAGACGTATTCGTGAACTGCCATTTTTTCTTCTTGTTTTTCCGCTATAAGTTTCTCATAGAAAAATCATATTACTAACACTTTTGGTTCTCAAAACAGAAAAATTAAAACTACAACAAAGGCAGGTAAATGGCTTCAGAAAACTTTTCCAGAGCCTACAGAAACAATGTAATTTGCTCAATATCCTCCTTTACTTGTCCCATACATCAGGTTTTGTCTGTATAATAAATAATGAATTCAGTTGTGCAGCTTGAAATTCACAAGGTCAAATAGCACACCATCAGTGGAAATTTCAGAACTGCTGAGGATAACAGAAGGAAAGAAAAAAAATATAAGACAAAACCAAAAGGAGATATTGGGATATCTTAAAATCAATGAGAAACACAATGAAGAAAAGAGTAAATGTGAGAAAATGGTTGGGTGTGTTTAGTCTCTGCATTCCCTCTCTCCTTTTTCTCTCATACAAGAATTAATTTTAAAAAATAGATTCAAAAGAGACATAAGAAAATAAACAAAGAAAAAAAATATACAACAAATTAAAAAATACGAGAAAATATGAGAAAATAAAGGAATACCAAATGATTAAAGGGTGGGATGAGATATTAAATTAACAAAAAGAGGAAAAACAGAGCAATAAAGGCAGCATTTTTTAAAAAGTTTTTCTATTGCCTTAAAGTCTGTGCATACCTTCAAAGAGAATGAAATTATGTCACTGAAGAGGTACAGCTGACCTTTGGAGAACAAGAAGAATGTATATTGTTTTTCTGGCAAAAACATTTGTTTACCAGAAAAGAAAACTGCTGAAATAAATTTATGTGCATTTTCATCAGTTATCATCTAGTTATGACTCCAGCATTGCCACTGACCTTTATAAGAGAAGAGTTCACTATTGGGAGCACATACTATTCCTTAGGTTTTCTGTATCTGGTCTTCTGGCTTCTGGGTTTTGAACATTAGATAAGGTCCTACAGCTATTTTAACTTCAGACCACTGTTTCTATCTTTAATGTCTTTTCTAATTCTATATCTGTGATAATGTCAGTATACACATTTATTTTGTTTATAATTAAAACCATTTTTTCCTTTTAAATAATAATTGTAGGAAATTACTTTCAAGTTTACTATTTCCCTTATTAGGTATAGAAATTAAGTTTTTAATTGACCTTTCTCTGACAAACAAAAACATTCTCTCTCTTTTTCCCTTTTTTTTTTTTTAACCCTCTTGTCTTGCTAGTTTGATTTTCTATTTTGATTACGTGTCAACAGCAAAATCCTCATACATGCTCATGCCCATCAGCCATGACCTATGAACTCACCTAGGTCTTACATTACATTCCACTAAGAATTATTTGCAAGAAAATTGAAATCTGCATACAGTAATATCTAAGTTGAAACTTACTGAAACACTGTCTTCAAGTAAAACATTCAAAAATAAAAAATGAATCTGTAGCTTTCTTAAAATCAGAGTTTGGTTAAAAAACTGTAGCAGAATACGATTTATATCAATTATCCTCATAACTTTCCTTTACTTTGTTTGAATTGGTCTGCAATTGTACTGCAACTTTTGTAAGGCACATACAGTTCCACTTCTTTTGGAAACTTGATTACATTAACATTTTTCAGTAGCTCTTCAGGGAACTCTCAAACAAATTTTCTGAGAAATTTTGTTCAATCTTTTCTAACTTCCTAACTGTATTTAAACACTGTAGCACCTATGACATTATTAAGTCTTATTTTTGCTTGCTTGCCAGGGCTTTTTCTCTGTCTTTTAAACCAAGCCTTTGCATCATCATCATCATCATTATCATCATCATCATCATCATCATCTTGGTATTTGCATAAAACTTAAAAGTTAAAATTAAAGCTAGTAATAGAAAAAAAAAATTTAAAAAAGAAGTCTGGTGAAATAATTGCTTATATTTTATGGATTCTTCTTTTACAAAGGAAATTTGAGCATAATTAGTAGAGCAGGGAAAAACTGATCATGGTTCAAATTTCACATCTTTAATATATGAGATTTTTAAGAGAAGATATTGAAAAGATGATATAATTAAAACCCAAATACATAGCATTCAGACTGAATTCATACCCAAAATACTTCTCAAATTTTTTGATATTCGTTTTAAGGTCTTAACTGATTGTATTGTTTTGGGTTGAGATACTAAATCAGTCATCCATTTATTACTTCTTTAATAAATGTTCCAACAAGAATTAGAAAATAAAATTAAAATCACAAGGCCAGAATGATAGTTAATAACTTGAGGTATAACTTTTACTATCACATCTTCAGTGAGCCTTTAGATTTCACATTCACTTTTAGTTTAGAACATTCACATCATAAACTCAAAGTATGTTGCAGCAATAAAAAGCACAATGAGAATCTTATAGACCTTAGTCTAGATTCAATAGGTCATATAAATTTTCTAAATACTAAAAATTTCTGTAGCCTGGTGTTTCATTGTACACAATCAAAATGCCATTTATATATAAATGGCACTTTTAATTTTCAAGAAATATTATTGGTGTGATCTTTTAACTAGAAAAAAGTAAAAATACATAATTAAAATTATACAATAATTAATCTATAAATATAAATAAAGATTATATGTAGCAATATATCCCACTTCACTGATATTTCCCATTTTTTTCTTTAAATAATTAACTTTTTTTTAATGTTTATTAATTATTTTCTGATTTCAACAGATAGAAATATTCTGCTTACTCATAGAAGCCTTCCTGAAGTGTGTAATTACACATCCATAAAGAAGCCTTGTTGTTTGAACCCACTCTTATACCTACTAAGAACTTCCTGGGAATAAATTACCAGATTTACTGAAAATTTTATTCTTAATATGCACCACCTGGTTAAATACATGTATCCCTGAATTAAATTTAGCATATAAATCTATGAAAAATGTCATTTTAAAAGTTGTTGATCACCCAGGTATTCTGATTGATTTCACTGAGCAGTATTTGGCTCATCACTTTTTAAAAACAAGTACATGACTAAATAGTAGTTTTACAAAAGACTGTTCCTTAAAAAAAATAAAGAATTATGGTTCCATAATCTTTAAGAATAAAGATGTCAGGACACCTTCTGGAAAAGAATAAAATATCTATTTCTATACTTTTAAATTTAATATATTTTTTCCAGCTGTATTCTTTTTTCTCAGTCTTAGAATCATTAACTCACATGGAAGTTCATAAAAGTAATTTTATTTCTGCTGATTACACATTATAGATTATATTTTGAGGTTACAGATTTTTCATTTCTTAATTATGTGTCTCATTGAAATATCCTGGACATTTGGAGGTAATATTCTATTTGGGAGAGCATCTTTCTTATGTGTTCACAGAATTACTTGAGTCAATATTTTCTTGAGGAAGTAATTACTAGACCATAGATTTTTACTCTTCAAGTAGATGCAAGGGCTGATGCTGTCTCTACCTATATATATTTGGCATAACAGCCAACTCTGAATAATCAAATAATAAGCAATATGGGTCAGTGCTTTCACTTAAAATGTCAAAAAAATATTTAAAGTCCTACCTGCCACAAGTGGCTTCCTCAAAAATAAAACAGTAAATCATTTAACATTTTTTAAAAATCAATGAAATAGCATAATAATTATTGCTTACTTTTGTGCTACCAGATGTGCAGAATGTACTCTAAAGTAAGTTAATAGATATGTAAAACTTCTCTTAACCTTATAGAAGAACTATCACATGAGCCTTTACAAAATAAACATTTATACAAAGCTAACTTCTGTTTCTACAAATTACAGTTAAATCTCAGATGACATGGAAATTAGGAAATATCTCAATTTCTTGAAAAATAGCTCTCAGCTTCCTATGTTTTATGCTGGGAGGAAAGAGAATTGTTTATATTAATTATACAAAAAAGATAAGAAAGCTGTTTATATTAATATAATAACAACCAAGTCGTTTGAAGTTGTAGGCTGCCTTTATAACAAAAGGACAGAGGAAATTACCACATCAGGAATTAAACACTGAAAAAAAGGAATATGCAGATAGATGTGAAAAATGCAGAATGTGCACATATAAAGAAACCACATGGACAGGAAAAGGGACATACACCAGTCCAGAAAAATAAGAAACTGGGTTCTCTATCAATGAAAATCTTCATGCCTGACAGACAAGTCTCAGAGAACTAAGTAGCCTTCTTTGAGTCAACCACAAATTCCTTAAATTCAGCACAGAAAAGCATGAAGGAACAGCTTTAGAGAAATTAATTCTCCAGGAATGGCTCTATTGGATATACCTATCTTCTCATATGGAAGAACAATTGTCATAGATTTTAAACTGGGTACAGATTTCCTAATGTAGAATTAAATTCTGCCTTAATGAACTTAACAAAAGTCTTGCTGAAGCTCTCGCACTTTGCAGTTCACTCTTTGAAGGTCTCCAGGAATAAGCTAGTGTCATCAATTTCTCTAAAGACTGGAATCTACAGTTTGACTGCAGACCCAACACTGTAGTCTAATATTTTGGTCAGATTGAATACTGTGGTACTATCTGCTTTTCACCAGTTTTTAACAATTAAGACAGAATTTCAGGCAAAACTTTCACTGCTGCCACCAAAGGTATAGTAATTTTCTTCATACTTCACAGAAAACATGTCACGTTCCTATCACACTTATTACAGTACTGCTTAATATTGGGTTCTAGGGATGTTGTTCCCAGTCACTATCAGTTTTTCATATCTCTTTTCACCTACTGCTGATGCATTTCAGGTTACTTTCCTGTAATGCATACATAGCATATGCATTGTACCATCTATTAAAAAGTACATTAGATTGAATAGAGCTTCAGGAGAAAAAAAAATAATTAAAATAAATAAACAACAACAACAAAAAGGGCCAAAAAGCCCCCAAGGAAATCAGAAAATTATCAGTGACTACTAAGCAAATTCTGTTCTTAGTTACACAGTTATATTGCAGAATTGCATTTATATCATAGATCTTAAAATAAGACACAGAGGATTTCACTGAAAAATATCTGGGAATTACTTAAATAAATTTCACCACTGTTTCCTCCTGAACTTTCTGAAGTATTAACAAGAGAAGACATAAAAATTAGTTTTGCAGAATTCTGAATTTCGAGGATAGAGTGTAATCATCTCACATAAGAATCTTCTCTGTAAAAAGACAAGAATAGTGAGAGACTTCAACTGAGATTAAATTTTTAAAGAAGAAATATTTAAAATATATAACAAAGCAGATCTTACCTTAATATGTATTATTTATTATTTGCCACACATTTGTTTAATTATTTAGCCTTATTTTTCTTCAGAGACATATGCCAGTGAAGAAAGTTTCATAAAAGTAAGGAATATTATTAAATTATCTATTGTAATAAATTATTAGGACATTAAATAATAATTATAAATGTTTAATGGTTTATAAAGAAAGAGAATCAAGATAGACCTACAAGTTTTTGGTCCTACTTGAATTAAATTTCTGACATATTCTGCAGAAATAGAGGGATGAGAAATCCCCAGTGTGGTTAGATGATGTGTTCAGCTGTAGGTACTGTTTGCACTTTGCCAGGGAGTCTATTTTCAGAAAAGAGTTAAACAGAAACAACAATCCCCAGTTACTGTGGGAAGTGCTGTCTGTATTCAGCTTTTTTTTGAAAAAGCATAAAAAAAATAATACAAGCCATGATTGTGTCAAATGGACTCTGATTACTACATGCTAATATAAAATATCTGTAGTATATGTACAGCTGAGGAGTAAAACTATTTTGTAGTAAGTTTCCTCACATAAAGGAGTATATTGCTATCTCTCATGAGACACAAAGGCCAACACAATTCAGATTACATAATTTCATCTCACCAAATAAGATAATCATATATCTTATCTGTCAGGTCATAAAATCAAAGAAACATGAACTTATTTGTAAGAATTATTTGTTTAGGACATTTCAAATTTCCTCTCAAATCACAGAAAAAAGTATCCCTTTACTTTAAATCAGGTATTAATAGACTACGTTTCAATCATATGCAATTTTTCTTCTATGCTTAAGTCTATAAATCATAGTAGATCAACTGAATACATGGTACATAAGTGTGTGATTTCGTGGAAAGTTTAGACACTACTCCAGTTAGCGATATGAACCATTGCAAGAAAAATAAAAAATATCAAAACTATGAGTTCCTTCTTTTTCAATTATACAGCAATTTGGTTACCAACCTAATAAACCTAATTAACCAATAAATTTGATTATTGGTTTCAGCAATGTGACTTTATAATGTTTGTATCCCCAGTTGTCTGTTCTCTTTATGCTGGATAATAAGTTCTGTACCTTTAAGTCTGATCCTGAGAGCGAAGAGGGGGAAGAAGAAGCATGCAGTTTGTTCTCAGAAAGTGCACTTGCTCCCCTGCATTCCTTCTCACAGACAGTGTTGTCTGCAGCACAGACAGTATGGAGAGAGCTCTCCTTTGCTTTTTAGTTAGTTTTTAGTTAGCTGAGGCACAGAAGTTCACAAGAGTGTGGCTCTTCTTTTTCTTGGAACTGATCAGCCCTGCTCTGGACTGAAAACCCAGAAAAACTGTGACCACCAGGGCCTGGGACACTGCATTCCAGTGCAGGAGGGACTGATAAGAGACTGAGGGGGCTGAGCTACACCCCATGGAAAGGACTTCATGAATTTGCCTTCTCTTCAGAACACCAAGAGGTTTTATTGTTTATTAATATTCATTTCTTGTGCTTGTGAATACTTTGCTTGTTAAATAAACAGGGTTTTTTCCACTTTTCTCCAAAGAAACCTTTTCCTGAACTGGTAGGGGGAGGGGCCTCTTGAATCTGCTTTCTAGAGGGACCCCTTTGGAAGTTTCTTCCCAGATGTGCCCCAAACCAGGGCTAGCTAAAAAAAAGTAATTTACACTTTTCTCTAATAAGCCAGTTGTAAATTTGAATTTTTCACTATGTTGACATTGGGAAAGGCATCATAGAATCGTAAAGTGGTTTGGCTTTGAAAGAATTTTGGCTTAGAGAATTCCTTGTTCCAATCCCTAAACTGTCTGTCCATGAGCCACCAGTTTGCCCTTGTGGCCAGGAAGGCCAATGGCATCTTGGAAGGAATTAAGAAAAATATTGCCAGCAGGTTGAGAACCCTGGTGCTGGAGTGCTGTGTCCAGTTCTGGGGTCCACAGTACAGGAGAGACGTGGAGTTTCTCGAGTGAGCCTAGAAGGAATACAAAGATGATTAAGAAGTAACTTCTGTCTTACAAGAAAGGCTGAGGGAGCTGGGTATGTTCAGCCTTGAGAAGGGACAACTAAGGGGACTTCATCAATGTCCTGATCTGAAGGGGGAGGTGTCAAGAAGATGGATCCAGGCTCTGTTTGGTGGTGCCAAGAAATAGGACAAGAGGCAACAGGCACAAACAGATGAAGTTCCATCTGAGCATGAGGAGGAATTTCTTTACTGTGCAGGTGACTGTGCACCTGCACAGCTTGCCCAGAGAGGTTGCTGGAGTGTCCTTTACTGAGATTCAAAAGCCATGCAGACACAATCTTGTGTTATGTGCTCTAGGATGACCCTGCTTGACCCCTCAGGGGGTTGGACCAGATGACCCATGTGGTTCCTTCCAACATGACCAAGTGATTCTGTGACTCGTCAAGCAACAGTCCTGCAGATCAAGTACTTGCTCCTCTAGCATATTGTTTGGTGCTCAAGTGCTCCAGTGAAAATCTGGAAATCCCTACTACTATCGTAAGATATAAATATTTGTATTTCTTCTTTCGTCTTGTTTGAGCAACCCTGGAGCAGCTCATGCTTCATCAAGGATTGGGGAGAAGCAGTAAACAAGATCAGCAATTAGGGAACAAAAAAAGTTTAACAAAAATATCAACTAAGCAACAGAGGTAATAACTAAAGACTCAAAAGCTCCAGTACTTTCATTGTCCTGAACCACAGCAAGAGTTTATGTGAAATAAAACTTTTAAGAGCCACACAATCCAAATTTAGACAGAACATTTTACCAAAAGAAACATTGATCAATAAGTCTTTTGGTATTTAAAATACTAGTTCTACCCCTCACAGCTGTTCTATTAAATAAATGCTGACGCTGACTGAAGGGTAATTATAAACCTCATTGATGGCAATAAAAATAATGGATATTTATGGAAAAATGCAAATAACTAGTTCTGACTGTGCAACATATTCTGATTAATTTTTTAGTTTTAAAGAAATTGTAGAAACACATTTTAAGTATAATCTTATATTAATTGCAATGTTATTATTCCATCAGAGAGCCTGCAGTCATCTTCATTGTTACTAAAACAATTCTTACAGTTTGTACTACTGACTTACAAAACAGTAGTAATAAAAAAAATCATTTTCTTGTTCCTTTTTGGGGGGAATTGAAAAAAAATTAAAATTTTTCATTCTCAATTGGTGTTTAAGACTTATAAATTTAAATACACTGTTCTCAATTCCTTATATCCTCAGTTTATGTAGAAATAAGAATTTCATGACCTTCATTTCCTGTTGTTTTCCATTGTGATTTTCAATTAAAAAGACAGTTTAGAAAGACAGTATAGAGTACATTAAGTAACAGTATTTGCATCTCAGGTTAATCCGTACCAAAAAAAAGGAAAAAGAGGGAATTCTATTCTCGAAGCTATTCAGCAGTATGTGAGCCATTTAAGAAACATAAACGGGTAGTTTTAAATTTNAAAGGAAAGGAAAGGAAAGGAAAGGAAAGGAAAGGAAAGGAAAGGAAAGGAAAGGAAAGGAAAGGAAAGGAAAGGAAAGGAAAGGAAAGGAAAGGAAAGGAAAGGAAAGGAAAGGAAAGGAAAGGAAAGGAAAGGAAAGGAAAGGAAAGGAAAGGAAAGGAAAGGAAAGGAAAGGAAAGGAAAGGAAAGGAAAGGAAAGGAAAGGAAAGGAAAGGAAAGGAAAGGAAAGGAAAGGAAAGGAAAGGAAAGGAAAGGAAAGGAAAGGAAAGGAAAGGAAAGGAAAGGAAAGGAAAGGAAAGGAAAGGAAAGGAAAGGAAAGGAAAGGAAAGGAAAGGAAAGGAAAGGAAAGGAAAGGAAAGGAAAGGAAAGGAAAGGAAAGGAAAGGAAAGGAAAGGAAAGGAAAGGAAAGGAAAGGAAAGGAAAGGAAAGGAAAGGAAAGGAAAGGAAAGGAAAGGAAAGGAAAGGAAAGGAAAGGAAAGGAAAGGAAAGGAAAGGAAAGGAAAGGAAAGGAAAGGAAGAAAGGAAGAAAGGAAGAAAGGAAGAAAGGAAGAAAGGAAGAAAGAAAGAAAGAAAGAAAGAAAGAAAGAAAGAAAGGAAAGATCCTACCACCCTCCTTACTCACCCCTCCAACCCCCAAAGCATACTATAGAACACGCAATAAAAGAAAAATTCCACCCAATACACATAGATACTTAAGTATTTGTTTTAATATAGGTGTTTTCCAAGTCCTGAGAAACTTACAGAGGTTGTACTTCTGTACATATTTGTCAGTCTCATGGTATTTAGCCACTCATACAGTAGGCCTGAAGACAAAAATGTTTATTGATTCCTAGTTTCTGTCCCCTCTTCCACCTCAGCTTCCATACATCTCACTAGAGCACTAGAACTGTTTGAAGAATTCAGTGTATGTTTGAACCTGTGTAATTGTGTAATTTTGCCTGTTTAGAGAACAGCGTTGATATTTGCCTTTCTATTCCTTTTTCCTCCTTAATGTCTATACATTATACAGCTGAGGAAAACAAAACTAGAAAAAACTATTTAACTATATAAAATATATGCACATGATGCCTGCCACTGAAAGTCTAGAAAACTGAAATGTTTTATAATAAAATTGAAATGAGCTGTGGTCTCACTGCACAGCTCTGATAGGAAATCTGGCTGTTAGTATTACAGTGGCACATGGCATACTGGTTGACTCTACTGCAATCCCAGCCCTCAGCAGTGGTTTAACTCTGATTATGCACAATGTTGACATATCTGGTTAATGCTTGCAGAGTTTGAAAGTTAGCATCAAAGCCCTGGAGAAGCAGAACACACTAGAACTGCTGCGGTATTATCAGAGAGAGCACTGCAAGGCTGCTTTGCAATTAGTGCATGGAGAGTGTCATCCTGATATACGGCAAAGTTATGATTCAAAAAAGGAGAATTTTGTTTGGTTTTAAACAAATCCCTTCATGACCAAAACTGTCAGGATAAAGGTCTTGACAGGAAGCATTCTGTCTTGCTCTCTTTCTCAGCTTCTGTTTTCTTGAAACATAGCAATCTCAGAACCGAAAACTGAGAACAGAGAAGGAGAGTAGAATATTAAAGAAAATTCCCTAGCAGTAACCAGCATTAAAAAAATTGCAATAATGTTGTTTACATTACTCTAAATTGAAAGTCATAAAGTGAATGTAACATTAAACTCCCCTCAGAGCCATCCACTACTTTCACAAAAATAATATAATTTCTCCAAAAGCATGTGATATTTTCTTTCTAGAGTTCGTAATATACCTAGCCATTTTACCCTACCCTGTAACTCACTTAGCTTACCCACAAAGTCTTTTAACCTGATACACTGTCCAGTCACTTGGTTCTTACTGTTGTTCTATTCCTCTAATCCTTCTTCCACTTCAAGGTGCAGATTTATACTGGATCAAGAAAAACTAATTATGATAAGGACTTTTTCTGCTAAAATTTCTTTCAGCTCAGTCAGAAGCTTATATCAGTTGTAGTATTAAAGTCAAAGAAAAAAAGAACCCTGAAAGGTCATCTATCCTTGTCTTGGCACAGGACACAGATGGCAAAATACAAGTATCATTCATAACTGCATATCACCTCCTGAAAAAGCTTCAGCAATAAACAGTCAATAGCATCCACAGGTAAACTATTGCAATGCTTACCAGTCCTTCCTATTAGAATGTTTTTCCTAATGTCTAACCTAAATCTCCCTTGCTGGAAGTTAAACCAATTACTTCTTGTCTTATCTAGACTGGACATAAGAGAACTGATTTTCTTGCCTCCCTTAGAAGCATGCTTTTATAATTTTTAAGACTGTTATCAGGGCTTTCTTCAATTGCTTCTGTTACAAGATGAAAATCTTCAATTAATTCATTCTTTCCTTCTGTTTTCTCGATTTAGATCCCTAACCACTGTTGATGTCCTCTGGACTTACGTCTGCAGATCAATGTGTTGCTGATCAGAAGAGAACAAAAATTCTTTAAATGTTATTCCTTGGTGTCAGACCAAAAATATAATAACCATGCCATTTTACTAAAATTCCCTTTCACTGCTGGAAATAAAAATGCAACAGATCTGAAAGAAACACATATGGAATAGTTTTTGCTACATATTGGTGCTTTGGAATGGAAATGTTCCTTCCTAGTTATTGTTTATCAACAGTCATCCAACACTGAAAAAAATCCTATTTTTCAAAGGAAAACAACAACAACAACAACAACCAACCAACCAAACAACAACAACAACAAAAACAAACAAACAAACAAACAAACAAACAAAAAAACCACGAAAAAACTCTCTATTTTCCAAATGTTTATTTGGGTACCTGAATTAAAATAGGTTGACTGACTGATTAGATTTACCTTGATCATACACATGTCCCAGTCATTACTTTATTGCAAAGGTTAATATTACAGAAATTTCTTATATAACCTGTTATTTGTACTGCACAAGTTAAAGCTCTGCAGTAAACCTCATTGATTTTAAATCATTCAGTAGTGGTGTTTTCCGTCGCAGTTTAAAGCCTAAAGGTTGTTGAATTCTTTCCAGAGAGCAACATTGAATCTAAACTGCAACATTACAAGATCCTTTAGAGTGAAAGGTAAACCAAGAAAATAGAAATTAGCTGCTACAATCAAAAAGGAACAGAGAAGGGAATACAGTTGCTACATCTGGAAAAATCCAAGCTGAAATCTGCCTCCCTGTCAGAGGAAGAAGCAGTTAATGGCTGCAGTGACCCAGGAGCCAGCTGACGTAAAATAGAGGTATCTATTCAGCGCTGTGCTTGGAGTGTTTATAACTAACAAAGGATTCAGCCTTTCTCTGTTACTATTCTGAAGTTCTGATCTACTCTCCTAAAAGCATTTTTAAAAAAAATCTTCTGAATTTATTTGTCAATCCATTTGAGACAAAAACTGTCAATGCATACAATAAAACCATTCCTCCCCCTTCAGGAAATGAAAAAAAAATAATAACAACCAGAAAAACAATACATTAAAACAAATATACATTACAGTTTGGCCACACAGTGAGAGAAATATATAACCCAAGGCAAGAAATCTTCTTGGTTCCCCCTTCAAAAAAAAAAACGAAAGCCTATATTTGGAAAGACAAGCCTTTCTGATCCTACAAGACAAATAAAATCTCAGATTTCTATGACCACCAAACCGCATATTGCATATTTATCGCAAGTTCTACGGGTGTAAAATAACCATGTCTACATAACACTACTAGTACGCATTACTCATGCCCCTCAGAAGAACCACTGTGGTCCCTGAGACTCAATGGTGACTCACTGCCGCTCCATGGCCATGTCACAGATGTGCGATTTACAATGCCTGTGAATCATCATAAGAGCCAGATGGTGCTCATTCCTCATTCCTCATTATATCTCATTTCCATACCTTCCTTCTGTGGAGGACTGATTGATGCACCAGAAAGCTGTGCTGTCATTCACTGAGACCTGAACAGGCTCAAGAGTTGGGAACCTAATGAAGTTCAATAAAGTCAAATGTAGGGTCATGGAGATGGGAATAAATTGCCCCATGCACTAACACAGCTTGGGGGCTGAGCTATTGGACAGAGCTCCACACAGAAGGAGGATCTGGGCAGCTACAGGCCTGTCAGCCTGCCTTCTGTGCTGGGGAACATCATGGAATAGACAATTTTTTGTGGCATGTGAAGAGAGCCAGGGGACCAAACCCAGCCAACATTGGTTTGTGACCAACCTGACCAACCTGATCTCTTTCTATGAAAAGCTAACACAGTAAGTGGATGAGGAACAGGTTGTGGATGTTGTCTATGGATTTTAGTAAATTCATTTACACCATTTTCTACAACATTGTCCTGCAGATACTGGCTGCTTATGGACAGGTGCACGGTTCACTAAGTAAAAATCTATCTGGATGGCCGAGCCCAGAAAGTGGTGGTGAACAGATCTGCATCCAGGTGGTGGCTCAGCATTAGCGGGGTTTCCCAGAGCTTAGTATTGGGACCAGTCCTGCTTCCTGCTTTTATCAAGTGTACTTTCAGTAACTCTGCAGATGACACCAAGCTGGGTGGGAATGTTGGTCTGCTGGAGGACCAGAAAGCTCTACAAAAGGATATGGACAAGCTGGATCAAAAAGGCCAAGGTTCCATGAGGTGAAGGGCAGGGTCCTGCCCTTGGGGTACATCAGCCCCAGGTAGTGCTGCAGACTGAGGGCAGAGTTTCTAAAAAGCTGCCCAGCAGAAAAGGACCTAGGAGTGCTGGTCAACAGTGGCTGGACATGAGCTAGCTGTGTCCAGGTGGCCAAGAAGGCCAGTGGCATCCTGGTTTCTATCAGAAACAGTGTGATCAGCAGGACCAGGGCAGTGATTGTCCCTCTGTGTGTAGCACTGGTGAGGACACACTTTGAATCCTATTTTCAGATTTGGGACCCTCATGGCAAGGAAGACATTAAGGTGCTGGAGCATGTCCAGAGAAGGGCAATGGAGCTGGTGAAGGGTCTGGAGCACAAGTCCTGTGAGGAGCAGCTGAGGAAGCTGGGGCTATTTAGCCTGGAGAAAAGGAGGCTCAGGGGAGACCTTATCACTCTCTACAACCACCTGAAAGGAACATGTAGCCAGGTGGGGCCAGTCTCTGTAAAAAATGACAGAATGAGAGGAAATGTCCTCAAATTGCACCAGAAAGGCCTAGACTACATATTAGGAAATACTTTTTCACCTAAATGATTGTCAAGCACTGCAACAGGCTGCCTATGGAAGTGGAATCAACATCCTTGGAGGTATTAAAAAGTCATGTAGATGTGGCATATAGGGACATGGTTTAGTGGTCAGTTTGGTTATGCTTGGTTAGTAATTTGGCTTCAGGATCATAAAAACCTTTGGAACCTCAAAAATTCTATGATTTTATGATTCTAATGCATGTATAAAATTCAAGGATGGGTATCAAGAAGATGGGACCAGACTTTCCAGTAGTTCCCAGCAACAGAACAAGAGATGATCACAAACTGAAAGACAGGAAGCTCCATCTAAATATGAGGAAAACTTTCTTTACTTTGAAGTTAACAGTGCACTGTTAATAATAAGTTGTTCAGAGAGGTTGCAGAGTCTTCTTCTATGAATATTTTCAAAACCCACCTGGATCTGATGCAGGTGTAGGTAAACCTACTTCAGCAGAGCATTTGGACTACATGATATCCAAAGGTCCTATCTCAACCATTCTGTGATTGGTCTAAAATTTTCCTTGTGAGCTTTCTTCCTTGCCATGAGTTTACTTCTGTAGATCAAAGTCTAGTAATAAAAATTCCCCTGAACCTAGCAACTTTCCCCAATCTGTTCTACCTTCCCCAGTAACAGATACTGAAAGAAAGGAAAGTCTTCATTAACTGGCAGGATGAATCAGGAAAATCTCTGACATCGTGGCCAGTTGTTGTCAGAAAGGGAGAAAGATTTAGCAACAGCAATACAGGCGTCTCCTTTCTCCCTGACTTCTAAGGTGCTCTCTCAACATAACAAGTGCAATTGTACTGTACTTTGAACTTACTACATCAGCTAGTATCAGTTATGTCAGGTTGAAAAGAAAGAAAGAAATCATATCCAGTACTTGAGTCCTAGGAAAATAAAGACAGACGTGTAATCTATTGGGCTACAAAAAAGAATTTGAGAATTATTATTTAAATTTATATCTTCTTCTGGGGTGATGGGAGAGGGGAAGAAAATCAGAAGGTCAGAATATCATTTTTCATAAAACAGTAAAAAGGCAGATGAATAATTCTCCTTGGATATATAACTTGGTTCACTTAAGTTTTGCATGTGATGCCACTCTGGTGTGGGGTGAGAATAGGGCTTACCCCGCTAATCATTAATACTTAGAAAGCAGCACAAATTAGTACATTTAGGACTACTATGCTGTCCCCTAAGAAATACACTGTCCAGTTTCCTTGGTGATTTCTTCCATGTCAGCAACGGATCATTACTTAATTAAATTAACATTAAAAAAGGATTACATTTGTTGGTCCTCATCAGCAAGATGCAAAGCACACCAGTATGAACAGAACTATTGTTAAATTATGAAAACCTCCCTGTGTAAAAGAATCTGGTTCCAAAGATACCCCTGCTGAAGTATATAAAAAGTATTTACCAATATTTGAACAATCTGTTAGAATACTTATTCAGCAAATATCTGACCAAATCTATTAATCGTTAAAGCATAATATTATGCAAATGTGTGAGACAACATTCCATGTCATTATCTTCATATTTATAATGTACCATAGCTAATTTCAGTTGGCTCCTGCATTAACTTTTAAAAATCTGTTACTCATACATAGATTAATAACTAGATATTACTAAAAAACACATAGATTTTTAGCCTTAGGCAAGCCCTTCTCATTTTAGCAGCTTTAAAATAGATAATTTTAGAAATTCATATTACTTACTATAGAGAAATTGTATCATAATGATATCATAATAGGACTAATTAGCTTTTTGAAACATTGCAACTGAAAATAAATTCATAAATGTGTGCTTTAATATATCACAAAATTTGTTATAAAATATCTCTGAAACTGATGAGCCTCACCTAAGGGTTTTCAAGAAATTAATAGATACTCTAGGGCTAAAACCTCTTTCTAGATAATAGATCCTTGCTAAAGGAAATAGATCTCTGTAGAGCTCTGCCAAGGAAAATAAGGTAAGAGGATTTCCCCTTCCCATATGACTGAAATATGATTAATACATAAGAATGACCAAAAGAAAATAAAGTTGATTTATTAATGACTGTATTTTAAATTATTTTTCATTCACATTCTCAAGCACTTCAGATGGGAACAATGTTTCATAACTGTTGCCTTTTGTGAAAATCACTCTACTTAGTTGAGGTGATTGTGGTGGTTTAGCACAGATGTGAGTTTATTTTTTTCTAAGGAAGTTATAGCAGATGTTGACAGTTTGGTTGACCAATTAAAGAGCTAGATACACCTCCGGAAAACACCCAGGGTTAAAATCAGAGGGTCCCAAGTGACTCTCTCTCTTTTTTCTGGCTGGCTACCAGGTAACATGGTAGGCAGCAGGGGGACCTGGTCCAGGCTCCACTGCCCCTAGGTGGCCAGGGCCAGGCCCGGCTGGAGCTCCAGGGGCCACTGCCCGCAGGGGAGAGACCCGGGCTGGTTGAACCCCCTTTTCTCCCACAGCTGCCGGCGGGAAGAGAAGGAGGCTGCAGCTCAGCAGATCTGGCCACACGCCCAGGGCCGTGGTGTCTGGCAGAAGAGAGGCCTGCCCTGACTGGGCCATGCCTGGGCCAGGCCGTGCCCCAGCCCTGGCTGCTGGCACCACTGGCCTGGGGGAGGATGGGATCTTCTCCCTGGGCCCCAGGGAGCAGTTCTGAGTCTAGGTCTGCTAGATTGGACCAGAGGGTGGGGGAAGGCAATCCATCAGCTGCTCCTGAGCATGTTTACTCGCCCCACCCCCCTCACCAGTGCGGCTTTAAAATTCGACACCCTGAGTGGAAGTGCAAAGGAGAGGAAATCTAGGCAAAGATATTGTTATAAATGATCACAAGCCAATTCAAAATCCAAATATTTATTTAGCAATTTCAAAAATCAATTTAGAAAATGCCACGATAAATCAGGACAACATCAATCGAATGTTGGGTGGACCACCCAGCAGCAACAATGGGTTCTCAGGTATGACCACACATGCAGAGTCTCAGGGAAAGGTCTTTATACAGTTTTTCTGCCCTGAGGCAAAAGCACAACTGTTGCAAAGAGCATGATTTTATTCAAAGAACGACTTTGTGCAACAAGCATGATTTTGCGCTGAAAACACAACCTCTGCAAAAAGCATGACTTCATACTAAAAAGCTCTGCTGCTACCTTGAGGGGTGTTTTTGAAAAGTTTTTCCTGAAGTATTGTAAAAAAATCCAAGAAAGAGTCACTGAATCCTTTGTGGGAACTCCTGATGAAGTCAACTGTTCAGTTTTCCATCCGTGATAGATATCAGTTCCTTGATTGAGTTCGAGGATGTGTTCCACCCTTGATTAATGGGTCGTTCTCACATTATCTCTTCTGTTATGTTGCAAATGTTGTGGTGGCACCTCTAAGCTAAGAAAAGACTTTGGAATTCTCAGAGACGCCCTCGGACTGTCTCCAAGAGTCCAGTTTTTTTCTCTTTTTTTTTTTTTTAATTCCAGTGTATAATTTTCCCTATACAATCTTTGATACACGAATTTTATACAGTACATCTATTACAGATATTAACCCCTTCTTTCCTCGATAGAAGACAGAGGGATTTAAAACGTAGAGAGACAGCATGAAACGGAGTCAGTGAAAGAACTGATAAAGACTATTGGAAGAAGAGATTGAGGAAGTGGGCATATTTGGCTGGACTTCTCTGGTGTAAACCATGGAGAAATGGACTATTGCTTGTAATATATTAATGCTGTTTGCAGGAATTCTAGTTCTAGCTAAAAGTTGTGGACTGATATAATTGAGGTTTAATTTTGAACAGAGAATTGAACAGAGTAAGCCACTCACTCCAGGTGATAGTATAGGGTTAAAATGATTTCTAGGGTAGCCAGGCTGGGAGGAGGCCAACACCTGTGTAACTGCAGCTAGGACATTATGTTCATGCTATTGTTTCAGCTACATCAAGTATAACTTTGTCTAGGAAACGAATCAAAAGGGGGCGGGGCAGGGGATAAGTATGATTCTACGTAGGCCTTAAGCGATGTTCTCTGCTTAGGACAGGTGAAACTGTACCTAATCATTATATGATAGATGACATGATTGTCAATTATTTGATAATCAAATATGATTATTATCCTATACCAGAATCATGAGAATCGATTGTTACAAATTCATGTTCGGGTAAAATCAAAGGAACAATGGGATTTAATAATTAACATATATACTTATGTTACAACAAAGTATAAAAACTTGCCTGTTCTGAGTTTCGGGGAGCCAAGCTTTGGGTCTCAGACCCCTGGCTCCGAGAGCTCTCAATAAAACACCAGCATAATCATCTCCCGTGATTATGTGGTTTTTTTCCGACGCTAACACAGGGGTAAAAAGAGGTCTCAGCCTTTGAGACGAGCATGATTTTAGAATGAAAGTGATTTGAGGCACTTTTCTTCTAAGGTAAAAAGGAGGTCTATATTTCTGTTGAGATAGAGATGATTTTAGAGATAGAAGAAGAGAATCTTTGTTTTATACTAGAAAAAGCATTCTTAAATAGTATCCCAAATATGCTGAGAGGCCCATGAGTAGCCAGGGGAAAGGCTGCTAATGGGTGAGACTGCACAATCTGCAAAAATTCCAGACGGCTGCAGATTTGTGACATTGAGAGCCACCAGACTCTTTTCTTGTGGCGAATGTGTCCATGGAACTCTAGAGAGACTCCTCTCCCAAAGTGATTAAAAATTATGTTTAAATGGTGAAACTGACAGAAAATCACAGATTGTGTTTCTCTGTGTTGTTTGTGGGAAAGTGAACAGTTTACGGGGGAGCAGAAGTGTTTTGAACTATCTTTGTAACTTTAAGTATAGGCCTGTTTTGCTCTTTTTTCCTCCTAATCCTATCTCACAGCAGAGTAAACGCTAAGACTACTACACTAAATTTGGCAAACAGAAACAAGTGAACGTGAAACCACTACATTAATTTTGTAGAGCTATATTTTTTAAGGAAGAGAATGATTTAAATTCACTGCCTGCTTCTGCGAAAACTAAGCAACACTTCCTTTCTCTTTTTATGCAGTGACACGGTAGACTCACTCTGAACCACAGATTAAAAAAAAAAAAAATTAAAATTGATTAAACACTTTAAATTGATTGAATCAATTTAATACAAAAGGTGGAGAAAAAAAAATTTAAAAAAAAATCCTTTACTGATTAAGTAATTTCTTCTTACTTTAACCATAATTCTAGATCATATATAATAAAGCACATTTCAGGAATCATTTTGTAAGGAACCCCAAAAGAAAACTGGACGTTGAAAAAGAAGCAAGACATTATTCTAAAATAGAAGCTTTTGAAACTAAAAAGCATAATAATGTATTTTCTTTCTTATTTCACTACTTGACTTTGTAATGTCAATACCACATTGTCATCATTCATGTTAGACATTGTCACCATCATTTAAAATATTACAATTCAGCACTTCAATTGTTGGAGAGTACAATTCAAATATATTTTAAGAATTCAATTTTGGTATCCAAGCAGGAGAGAAAAAATAAAAGGATTCAAAATTTCTTTTCAATGTTTGAGATTGTTTCACATCACAATTCAATTTTTGAGGCATTTTAAACACCACCTTAAGTAAACTTTTTCTTCTCATCCATTGTAATTCCACTGGAAAAATCTGGATTTCATTCTCCCCTTTCCCTTTGTCCATTGAAGGTAGATGAAAGTGGGATTGTGAATTAATGAATGTCTTTTTATAGAGAATAAAAAATACAGAAATATGATAATTGTAGCTTTATTTAATCCTTAATAATGTAAAATTATATTATTTTTTTCATTATTTCTAATTTCTCAGAAGAAAAATATCTCTGTTAGTAAGAGCACCTTTTCACCTCGTTAATGTAATTAACTTTAATTACACTTTCTATGGAAGTAAGGAGCCCCTATACCTTGAACAAAATTAGAGAGATTTTTACACTCAAATTGGCAACCACACAAGGTTTTGGTTACAACACTGGCACAGTCAAATACACAGTTGTATAATTGTTTCACAAACTTCTTCCTGAGTGATCACATAGTTAATTTCTCTATTACATGCCTTTACTCTAGCAAATTAGGGCATGTATTGCAAGTGAGAATATATCTTAAAATTTTGAACAAAAATACAGTGAAGTTATTGTTTATCCAGGTAATATATAACTACTGATACTTATGCTGATTTGTTTTATTTGCCCTGGGGTTGCTGATAAGATAGCTGAATACAAGGAGGATGGAAGGGTGGTTGATCTTAGTATTCCGAGATTTATTTTCCCTAAGATTTTGTGCATTCCTCTTTTTTGCAATGGGCAGAGAATAAATTTTTAAGCATAAACTAATTCAGAATTGTTAACTGCAAAGAAATCAAAGGAAAGGAAACAGCAGCTAAACCCCGAGATGAAGCAATATCTTGTTCCATGAGCATATACAAAAATGTACATTGCATAAAATTCCAGGGTAGTGCTGCAATTTGTTAAGTACCTCAATTAATTTAAAAGGGTCAATTATAGTCTCATTAATGGGGGAACAGAACTGAGAATAAAGAAATAATTGTTAAGATAGAAAAGGCTAGATAAAGGAGGCCAAGCTTGTTACAAGGAGACAAAATGAGCAACCTGTAATAGCAGCTAACATTTCTGCAATTAAGACTGATACTGTTTGCATAAACTTCAAACAGAGAACAGGACAGTGGTATTCAACTCTGGCACTATCTGTACAAAGTAAAATTGTATAACTTCTATAACTCACATAAAATACTTGATAATTGTATTGCACAGAATATAAAATCTGTAAAAAAGCTTCTCTCAGTAGAATTTTGTTTCATTTCATTTTTTTTTAATTATAACATTTGACAAGGAAGAGGCAAACTACCACTCAACCTAGAAATAACCTCTGGATAAGTTCAGCTTTGGGCAACATCTCAGATAACTTATAAATTCATTGAGAAAGTCTGGGAACTATCTCAGCTAAATAAAATTCAAATTCAAAAGTGGGGCAAGAAGAATTCCAGAGAATATTCAGAATAAACAACAAAATTGAATCAAGTACAGGTAATAAAATTACATAGAAAATGTAAAACAATGCGGGCTGGCTAGAGCCATTCTAGGAGATAGCTTAATTGGACAGAGACACAAAAATCAGGGGCAGAACTGAAGGAAAGTGGGCCTCCATATAATAACATTTAACAGCATGAGCCTTTCTGAAAATGCAGTCCAAGAAAATAGTTCAGGAAAATTCAGCTGTAATGCTGCCAGATAAAAGCAGAGATGAATGCACAAAAAATTATGCAAGCTGTTTCTGAAATGTGTGAGAGAAAATAATAGTATTCATAAGATACAGTGTGATACCAAAGGAGAAAAGGTAGGAAGGAATGGCAGAAAGCAGTACTTGTATTGAATACTTGAACTACAGATGAAATCAGTTACTTTTCATCTGGATATGTAAAGTCTTAAAAAGAGGAGAGCAGATTACTAACAAATCAAATAGGAAAACTTGAAAATTTGAATCTCAAAAGACAGCTGAGCACTTCAGTTCCTGTATTCTCCTTAAGAAGATGCAGATCTTTGAAAGAAGATTTTTTTTAAAATATGTCCAAAGAAAGGTGTACCTGAGCTCACACCCATCCCCTCAATATTAAAAAAAAACTCTCACTCAGGATCTAGAGCCGCTCCTAAAAGAAAAAATCATGTAAGCACATTTAAAGACGCCATGAGAAGATAAAGTTAATTAAAACTTCACTTTTTTTTTTTTTTTTTTTTTTTTTTTCTGAGGAAGCACACAAAAGGTAGCAGTCATGATTATGCTTTCTCCTTCATCATGAGATGGATTCCCAGAACTAATTTTCAGCTCCTGCAATTAAAAGGAAATTCCATCTTTCAGAAATATTTTAGAGAATATTTTATTAACACTGCAAGATGTTTCNAAAAGGTTGGTTTAAATCACAGTGGTTTTTTTCGATAATGTCATCTTCTTTCCTACTAGTTTTCTGTACTTCACTTTTCTGAGTGAATCCTTAGAAGTCCTAGAGATGATTAAACTTGTACATTAACTAGTAATTACTGGCGAGCAGGAGAGGTCAGCCTTTTTAAACCAGGTCTGAGCTGTCAAGTTGTTTGACAGCAGAGCTCCACTGATTCCTTGCTCTCTGCTCACCACCATTATACTCTCCTCTACTTCAGACACAGCATTATCAGGCCACATGGAAACAATGATGTAAGTGTGGTTTCGTGTTGTCTGCTCTGTGTTTGGTTATGTAGCTAAACACAGATAAGATCATAATTCTGGAATATTACATAAGAAATCAGTTCCAAATGATATCCATGGACTGTTGGCAAATTCTGAAGAATTTCTCCATCTCATTAAACCTACAGTGTTCTTATATAGTTTACAGGGAAGATAAGTCAGCTTTGTAAGTTTGGAGCAACAAGATGATCTCATGCCACTTGTAGTGGGTTGAACTCCATCAGCTGGCTGTCAGGGGCTTAGCAAAATGCTCCATTCCTCCACCTCCTCAACAGAATTTGAGGATAAAACAAGAAAAAATTATTATGGGTTGAGGAAAAAATAGGGAAGTAAGTCACAGGCAAAACAGATTTGACCTGGGGAAATTAATTACCAACTGAAAATAGAGTAAAATTGAAAAAAAGCAAAGAGAAAAATTAGGATATTTTTATCCCAGCCTTAGGCTCAACTTTATTCCTGCATTCCAAATTCTTCTATCCACCCTGCTCTGAGTAACACATGAGGGTAGGGAAAGGGGATTCTGCTCAATCTATAACACCTCTCTGCTGCTCCTTCCTCTTCACACTTTTCCCCACCTCTAGCATGAGGTCCTTGATAAGAGGTATGATCCTTTAGGAACAGACTACTGATCCTCCCCAGGCTGCATTTCCTCCTAGAAGCCCTGCTGGAATTTACAAACACTAGCCCTCATCACTTCACCAATATGATAACATTCCCCACAATTATTCTGCTCTCTAGCCAAGTTCAGTCCATGTTTTGCCTGCTAACTCTCCCAGTTACTGTCCTTAGTTTGAATTCTTTAAAATTCCCAAGTCAGGCACCAACAAAATGACTGCGGTCAGTTGACTTGGCAGGCCATCACATGCTCATCAAACTGTTCTGGTCACTGTTCCCAGTCAACAGGACAAAGGGAAATAATACAACAAGAAGGTCCTTGGTTAAGATAAGGACAAAGAGACCATTTAGCAATTATCATTAAGGGCAGAACAGACTCAGCTAGGGGAAATTATTTTATTTCAATTAAACCAAGTAGAATAATAAATAATAAGTCCAAAAATATTTTCCTTCCATTCCTCCATCCCTCCAGATTGTTCACCTTCACCTCTGACAGTTCTACTTTCTTACCCTCAAGCAGTGCAAGGAGTATGGGAAACAGGGTATGTTCATGAGTCACCTTGATGAGTCATCCTTCCCATACTCTTCCCCTGATCTAGAATTTGGTGCCTTCCATAGAGCAAAGTCCTTCAAGAGCTTCTCCAACATGGATTCTTTCTGTGGACTGCAGTTCTTCACAAACTCCTCCAGCACCATCAATCTTTTCCAGGAAGTGCAGTCCTACAGAAACCAGCTTCAGTGTGGGTCTTCCATGGACTCCAGCTCCTTCCAACAAACCTGCTCCAGCATAGGTTTCTCTCTCTGTAGAGCCACAGATCCTGCCAGGAACCTATTCCAGCATGAGCTCTCTGCACAAGCTCACAGTCTCTACAGGAATCCACCTGTTCCACTCTGGGCCTCCTGCACTGGTTGCAGGTGCATCTCTGCATCCCCATGGATGTCCATGGGCTGCAGGGGAACAGCTGCTTCACCATGGGCTGCACCAGGGGCTGCAGGGGAATCTCAGCTTCAGAACCTGAAATACCTCCTTCCCCTCTTTCTCCACTGACCTTGGTGTGTGCAGAGATGTTTTTCTCACATGTCTCTCACCCTTCTCTCACACAGCAGCCATAAAGCAATTTTTAACCCCTCTGAAATATGCTATCACACAGGAATCACCAGCTTGTCTGATGGGTTCAGTTGTGTTCTTCAGCAGGTCCATTACAGACTGCTGTGTATGACATGGATCAGATCCTGGTGCCTTCTCTTTGAGGCCAAACCTGCAGCATTCCACCACCATCATGAAACCTTGCCATTTAATTCAAATACACCATGCAACTTGATGGTTTCATACTAATTTAATGTGTCAAATCCCAGGGCTGTCTACAGTAGGTATTATGAAAGTGGAATTCCATTAGCATTCATGCAAGTCATCCAGATAAATTTTTCATACACCAGTGAAAATGCAAGATTTTATCTGTTCATAATGTATATTGTAGATTCATAGTACCAAATAAATTACAATCTTAAGTCACAAAATGCACAGCAAAAATCTGTGGGCTTTATACTTTAAGTGGAACTATTGGTCAGTTAATGACCTTATCACTAAACAGAGTGTTTAATTGAGTTTTGAATTGGCAGCACTACAGTAAGTTCCTCAAAAATCAATCCAATTGATTTCCATTTATACTGTTGCAGTTTTACAATGAGTTAAGTTCTTTTCAAGCTGATTAGAGATGTGATTCAGTCCAAATAATCTTTCTTATTTCCTCAGCCTTATACAAATATTCCAGTTGCACCAGCCCTATATATGAACCCTTCAAAAGTTTCTGTTTGAACGTCTCTAAAAATCAGGATTTTTACAGAAACTATACAAAGTCAAATTTGGCAAATCTGGAAAATCTGGGCTCACTGTTTGAGTTTAAATAATTTCTAATATTTTTAATCTATCTTCTATATTTGTACACATACGCATGTACAATTTCTATATTAATATTGCAATATTAAAGTGGTCTAAGTACAATTAAGCAATATAGAGTATACTGCACTTTACATATATATATACATAGGCCCTTTATAGATCTACAAAGATAGACGTATATATTCTATCCAGAGAGGTAGGTATAAACCTTGCATAGTACATAATTATAATGTAAACATCTAAGCATTTCAATACTTACATTTGGAATTCCTAATAACGGGAAATAAGACTTGAAAAAAAAAGAGTAAAACCAGTAAGCTTTGGAATACAACAATCTTATTTCAAGTATATAAGCCAAAGAGAAGCTCTTGTTTCTCATGACACATAAGCAGCAGCCTGTCAGTTCCCATAAAAGCATGACAGCCTTGGTTCAAAACGTATTTCCACAGCAATCAAAGTATGCATGAGAAATCAGCCAACCTGTCTCAAATCAACCATTTTTCATATATGCAAGAGGATAGAGAAAGCCTGTTCCCCAGAAGAATTTCCACATTATGCTTTGCCATATTGTTTCTTTAGGATCTTGCTCTTTGAAATGAGGAAACCAAAAGAGATACAGGCAGTCTAATACAGGTACAGAGCACAGCATCACTACATCACGTTGATTTAATATTACAGATTGCTGTAATATCATTACGAAAAGGCATTATGCTTGTGTATAAATTCTTTGGTACTAAGTGATTTAGACATCTGAAATATCTCAAGCTGAATATAGAGTAATTGTTAAGACTACACACTCGCTATTAACTGTAAAGCCAGTAGAACTCATCACTACAAAATCCTGACAAATAGCAAATATTCCCCTGAGGGTTCATACATGCTGCTCTTAATGTGATTAAGGTTGCAGGGGCTATTTCTACATTTTTCAGAGATTGGTACAAGAAACTGACCTTTCTTGGGCAGTCTCTCTCTCTCTCAAATATATATGGAAAGTTAATTCAGATACGGAAATCCCCAGAATGTGAAATATGTAAATAAATTGTGTAATATGTAGAGGAGGTACAAAAGTATTGGAATGTTTAAGAAAGTTTCATTCCCTGAATTCAATTTTCCTTAACAGCAAGTACAGGCCCTTATTATCTCTTTAACATCCAGATACATGTGATAAATATACAAAGTTAGAGAACTCCTGCACACTGTAAATAGTGAACTGAAAATTTTGTCTGCCTCCATTTGTTTTGTCTTGACTGTGCTCAAGTCCACACTCATCAAATGGTAGACTAAGATAGCAAGCTTTTGACAAGTGGTGGTAAGGCTTATGCTGATTTAGACAAATGGTCCAAGGTCATTCCTGAATATAACATGGTAAGGCTTTAGGAAACAGTGCAACCAATATTAGCAGGAATAAAATAATAACTGTTGCTATACGTACATCCCCTCACAATATTTCATACACAACATGAAGATAATGTATAAAATACATTTCCCTGAGATGGAAAGATAAACAAATAAATCATCATCTCACCATGCTCAAGACAGCTAAACACTGGACTTCTATTTGCAAATTCTGCTTTGTGTTGGACTAACTCATGTATTTCTAGAGCTGTAATTTGATCCCAAAGCACTTGGTAGTACAAAGGAATTTTCCAGAAATGCTGCATTAAAAAGCAATGATCTTCTCACATTATAAGAAAAAAAGTTTAGGATATAATCCCCAACAGCCATTTTTGTTTATATGTCTTTGAGCATTTTGGTAATTAATATTAAGGAATTTTATAAGTTCATAACTATAGTCCTATTCTGCTACCTTTTATTTGCAAATCAATGCTATCAATTCCATGAAATTTCCATGAAATTTTTAGTTACTTGATTACTATGCTACTCCTATTCCTATCACTATTCATGTGAAAAGATTTAAAAAAAAAAAAAAAAGAGACTTGATCTAATACAACACAAAATATATTTTATCAAAAGGGTTGAAAGAACAATTATATTTCCTGTGGTTTAGGGTGCCTTTAGTGAACTAGGCCTAGAGACCTGGAGAGGACCACGAATGTGAACCAGTATTTGAAAATTAAAAGAAGGTTTTTATTCACACATAAGGTAAATGTGACTTAAACCATTTAAAGATCTCTCTTTCTTTGATTGATTTTAGCTCTGCTGTGGCAAGATGTTCTGAGGATGACCACGACTGACAAACAGAATGCAGAAAGTAAAACATCCCAAGTAAATATTAGTTTGGTTTTAAAATAGTATTTATGACTTTTGTTATGTTCAAAAGATTTGACAATGATTTGCAGAGGCAAGAAATCTTTCAGGCCTATCTTAAGAAAGTCAGTAGCAACAGTGTATCTCGAATGGAAGATTTTGAGCAGTCTTCTGCAAATATACAGCATGTGTTATATTCTTAAGAGAGGGTGTAAAATAGGCAGTTAAATCTCTGATCCAGTATTTCCTTCTGCTGTTAAAATATGAAGAGAAGGGATGCATTTTCAAAAGAGGTTAAGGCTCAAGTTCAAAAAAGTAGACAATACCAGACCCCTGAAGAAGTCTCTTTTTTGTTTAGTCTCCTTTGGCAACTATTTATCTGAACACTTCTCTTGACCAGTTCTACCCATGCTCTCCTGAGTTCCGTTAAGTGCACACACACACACAAACATGAAAAATGAGCTCTGACAAACTACTATCAATGAAAGACGAGTAGTTAAGAAACAGTGCTATTTGTTAAAATCCCCCAATGAGTGAATTTATTGTTTTTCTTTAAAATATGACTCAAACATATCTTATTAAAAATAGAATAGCATATACTATTGTATTAAAAGTAGAATTAAATGTACTTTTTAACATTATCCACACTTCAAAAAAGATATTTTGAAGTTCTGACAAGAGTTACACGTTGTGCAATTAGGGCCAGTGGCCTTATGGGACATAGTATTCATCATCTCCTCCTGTTCCAGAATGTTTTGCTGCCCAACTCTGAGCCTACTCATGTCTGGAGGAGGGTATTAGGTTTAAAGGAGATGTGGAAGAGGATCTTAGACTCTCTCTCACTTTCACTGCCCTGGTCTCCCACCACCTGCTACACACTCTGCACCTAAGCCACTCTCCATCTGCAAGAGAGGATGCTCCACCAGTATGTCCTCCTGCAAAGGAGAGTAACTGTCTTGGTTTAGATAGACAGGTATCTGCCAGGGAGGGTTGGAGTCTCCCTTGAAATGTA
>VXBN01013659.1:9105-20151 GCA_013397395.1 Sinosuthora webbiana | reverse complement strand
AAAAAAAAAAAAAAAAAAAAAAAAAAAAAAAAAAAAAAAAAAAAAAACAAAACAAAAAAAAAAACTTCCAGAAACTCCAAAAATCTCAAATACAGTGCAATCAATAATGCAGTGCAAAAGGTAAAGTGAGATCTCTCTTTGTAAAGGTCCTTTCTTTACATTTGACATTTCTTCAAGCAATCATTTGTTTCTCATTACTGCATGCATACGTTTTCCTATCTTCTCCTTTTTCTCACTGAATTTATCAGAGTATAGTGTATTATCCCACTACAAGGTCAAAACTCTCTGATCCATCAGAGACCAAAGTCTCATGGAACCATTTTTACACTGTTGAATCATTACCACCTAAATATTATACTGTTTCTCAACATAGGAGTTTAAATCACAGTTTTTGTTATCTGCAGCAAACAGAAAACCTGCAGGTATTGCTTGTAGGCTTAAATTTATAATGGAATTTAATGAAATAATTTTTCTAACTTGTGTATACCCATTGTTAGCGGTTGCTGTCCTCTCTCCTAGATCTTTTCCACTCTCCCAACCATTCTTTTCTTCAGTGGGTAAATGAGAAAATGGGTTCACCAAGGTCATCTTCTCCTTCTTTCCCTCCCTGCAGGCTCTGTTGTGTTACACCTGAGCCTCCTATCACTTTGTTCACTCACCTTATTTTTACGTTTCATCACTTTCTTCAATTTCATATTCCTATGTCTCCAATCTTCCTCCTTATCTTTGTTTATTGTGTGTAAATAGTCATTTAATATAAAATATTTTACAGAACATGGTCTGAATATAACAATTTCTGTCAACTTTAAGAGCTATAAGCAGCTGAATGCTCCTGTATGATCTTATTTTTTATATACTTGGAGTAGACATCTTGTCTTCTGTTTCCTAGCTTGAAGAAAGATGTTTTCCATTGTTTAACCTGTAGGATTTCTTTGTCTGCAGTTAAACTGTAGTTCTTTATTTTCCTAGATGTGGAGGTGATATATATTAAGGCAAACAACAGTAAGAACTGCAACACAGCTTGACGCCAAAGGCAAAGCATGCATATATGCCGAGCCATATTTTGCCTGACCAATTTATCAGTAGAAAATACAGCACTAAATCAGGTCTCAAGCTTGTAGCTGTCTAATTTCTTAGACAATAGAATTACAGAGATGAAAGGTAGGACATGAAATTAAATTAAACTAAGTCCTATATATTTTTTTTTTGTACATGAAGAATCATTGCAGTTTTTATGGGAACCTCCAGTCCTGATTTTAAAATAGCATCTGCAAATATGTTCTCAGAGTCTTGACTAACACAGTTGTCAGCCAGATTTCTGTTACAAAGGTGGATGAATAATTCATTTTTATTCATGCAGCTGACAATTTAGTCTTTATCTGTTCATGAACTTTTCATGAAATTGTCTGCACTCTTTATGTGGAACCACTCAAGTTACAGTGCAGCATGCACTTCCTCCTCCGCATGTAACCCTTCAGTGATGAATGCTCAGGCTTGCAGTTGAGCTTATTAATTGTAGAGCTCTAAGGACATTGTTGGAATTCTATGATTTATGTAACCAGCTCTGCATAAGGTTTAAATTTCAAAATCAAATAAAGAAAAGGAGACTTGGCTCTGGCCAACATACAGCTACTCAAGATTAAAATTGAATTTAATTAGCTTTCACACTAGTAAGTGTTGAAACTTTTGTGGAAATTAAATATGAAGAAATTGGTTCTCTAAGGAAATTACATAGTCCTAACTACTCTTCAGCAGTAACCTTCGAAATCTGTTTTTCCATGTGATGTTTTTTTTCCTCAAGTTAATAGAAAGCCAGGACTTCTTAGTCCTGAGTTATTTTATCTTATGAATTTTTTTGGACCCTCTGCACTAATTTTACAGAAAAGAATAGTGTGGATTTTTTTCTCCATCTTCTTTTCTTCAGTTCGATTTATGACCTCTATGTTTTCCTCTATGTTATGACTAACAGATAAAAGCTGAAATACTTGACAACAAAATCAACAGTTCTAAAACAACTTATTTTCTATCCTTCATCACTGCATGCAATGTTTTATTTGTTTGGGTTTGGTTTTGCTTTTACATAATAAACTTGTCATGCTTTTCTTGGCAAGAATTGAATCTGTAGAATTACTAATACTCTTTTTATCAATGGCCCTATGTTTCTATGCCAGGAGAGCAGAATATATTGTCCCTAACATGGCTCTAGGACACAATTTTACACCTCCATTCTGCAATGGAGGTTACTTCTTCCTTAAATATCTTCTCCTTCTTCTCATTTTCCATTGTTAATTTGGTGTAATAGGTATATTTCAATCTCACTGAAGGTGAATGACAGTTTCTTATGTAATCTGTAGCCTCAGATCACACTGATGTGTATGACATCTCACATCACCTAAGCAAACTGTAAGCTTTTCTTGTTGCACAAAAATACTAGGTTTTGTCATTCATTTTTCTAAATTAAAATCAATTTCTAAATTAATGAAGACAATTTATTTTTCAACAAAAAAGGACTTTTAATCATCAGTCTGGATTATAATACATAAATTTACTTATCTAGTAAAAATCATATATTTCCGTCCATTGGCTCCATATTTGTTTGAGACTGTCTAAAGAATTTTGTGAAACTATTTTAGAGGTTTTATTCAAATAACAATATAATCCTGCTTGCTTAAGAAAACTCAGAAGTACTTTTAATTTCTTCTCCACGCATTAAATTCTAAAATGAAAAACTAATATTATATATATAATTTGAGGTAATAAACACACAGCATCCATTAGTTACTATTCATCATCAATTATAATAAGTTTGAGGATTCTGAATATAAAGTAAGCGCACTGTGAATATTAACTTGCAACAAATTTTGCATAAATACGAATACCAAAAGAGAAAAAAAAAGAACTAGAACGTGACTAGGTAGACAGGGTTTAAACGTAACTTTTCATTTGTAAGACTCCATAACCTTTGAGAAAATTCATTTGATTTTTCAGGGAAATTCAGGGAAGACAATCCTAAAGAAAAAGAATAAGGGAAATGGAGGAACATACAGCATGAGTTAGAACTGGAAAATTCTTTATGAGCATTTACTTTACTTATTCTTTTTTAAAAATATCAATATATTTTCTCATGTGGGATATGCAATACAATTACCAGCTGTTTTATATCTTAGTTTATCAAAAACAAAGGTAAATCAATGATGGCAAAAGGTATAATATGCCGTCATAAAAAGTACTTTATTTTCTCCTTAAAATTTTTAGACTCAACCACACTGAGGGATAAATGACACTCTTTAGGCTGTATTTTAGGGCTGAATTGAACTGAACTTATAGAGTTCAGTTCCCTAGCACATATCCCAAAGTTCAGTCAAATGCTTGGATCTCCAATCCAGAACAGAGAAGAGTCATTGTATTTATCACAGAAAACTAAACACAGATCTACTGCATGGAAGTTCAGTAGAATTAATAGCACGAATGCTCTAAACTGACATTTTGTCTCATATTACCTCCAGGCAAGGTGTTTCATACATGTTAAGCCTGGGCTTTTCTATTTTTCTTTTAATTTTTCCTGTTTGAGAGCAGACACCTACAGCTAATATTTGAAAGAATCAGATCAGGCTCAGTATCTTCTTCTAAGACACTAATGCCCTTTTTAAAAAAGAATAGCATAATAAAGTATTCACTTCATTATTTCTTCAGGAGAAAAGAAAAGAGGAAGCTGCAAATGAAGCAACAACAAAGGAAATTCTCACTGTCTACCCTAAGAAATATATTCCAGAAAAAAAAATCAAGATTATTTTGGTCAGAATATTTCTTCTAAGTGCATTTCTTATTTCAGTAAGTACTGATACACTTCCTAAAAGTACTGCCAAATCTAAATTCCAGACGAATTTTCAAAGCAGATTCAGAAACCTGATTATACCCTTCTTGGATTCATGTCTCGGTACTAAATTACAGACAGGATATAGATAATTCCTGGAGAAGGATGCTTGCTGTCTTTCTGATGAAAAATATTTTGCACATTTCAGGAAAAGAGGATAGCAGTTACACGCACATTAGATGCTCTTCCAACCTTTAAGCTAAAGGATGTAGTTCTTGGAGAACTCAGAAACAGGCAGAGAAATCACTCTGGTTTTAGCAAATGCTCTTAGATCCTGTTAAATTAAAGGTGGACAGGTCAACATCACACCTTAAAATAAAAGAAAACATTAATTGTGCAAGACTATATTCAGACCTTCACTGAGAACACTTTTCACTCTAGACCTTATTGGAGACTTGGAATAAATTAATTTCTAAATGCTGTTTGGCTTCAGCTAGCACCTACGCAATTTCTCAGTCTATGGCAAGCTAGGAGGCAGAACTCTTCTGCAAACAGAAAGTCTCCATGAAATACAAGGAATGCCTAGAAGCAGAAGAGAGATTATGCATATATCTCATATACACAGATTATCCTATATTATGTTTAACTAATTCATTAGATATAAGGCCACAGATGATACCCTCAAGGACAGGTTCTGACTCATGTTTACAACACCTCAAGTTTATAAATCAAATATATTACCATATGTTTATAATTGTGCATATCTACTTCAAGAGGATTTTTTAAAATATTTTGTAAAGATGACAGAAAACCATTTCCAAAATTAACAGCTAGAATACAATACTTCAACTGGCAAGGACTAGAATGATCACCTAATCCAATTTCCCAATCAATTCAGTGCTGACATTAAATACATGGTCCACAGGCCTCCTTTGAAGGCACTGACATCAACAACCTCTCTAAAATGCCTGTACAGGTGTTTGACTACCCCTTAAGAAAAGAAACATTTTCCAGTGTCCAGCCTGAACATCCCCTGATGCATCTTTGAACCATTCCCATGTGTCCTATCATTAGATCCCAGGGAGACCAGCACTCCCTCTCCAGGTCCCCTCTAAGAAAGCTGTGCAGAGCAATGAGGTCACACCCCTGAGCCTCCTTCTCTCCAAACCAGACAAACCTGGAGCCCTCAGCTTCTCCTCACAGGTTGTGCCTTCCAGCCCTTCCATCAGCTCTGTTCTGCTTCTCTGGACCATTCAAGGACCTTCCCACCCTTCTCAACCTGTGGGGCCCAGCACTGCACACAGGACTAGGGATGAGTCTGAGTCACTGCACCACAGCTGAACCCAGCAGGATGATTTTATTATTTTATACACCCTTCACTGAAAGCCAAATATAAAATGTAAGCTGCTAATACAGCTCAGTACTTAATATATCTTCAGGAAACATTACAATATCCAAGACTCTGTTTCATGTTTTTGTTTACTCTATGCCAACTTCACTGGTGTCAGAGTGGAATAGCCAAATCCTAATGGAGAAGCCACTGCCTGAGCATTCTCACACCCCTCAAGGACTCACACACTCACCACCAGAGACTTTAACTTCTTGGACCACAGACCTTTTGCAGTGGATAAGTCCAGTGAGCTGAAGAGGCCTCCTGTCAACTCCTCGTGACATGCACACTCATTCTCAGGAGCTCTTTCTTCTTTTTCAGGCTCAGTCCTATGTTTCCCATAGATGAGTCTCAATCATTTGATTTATAAAAGTAAGTAATGTAATCATGTGATACAGTAGCACATCAGTAGCTTGAAATGGATACCTCTGGGGAGGGATTTTGAACAAAGAAATCCCTTGGCAATTATATTGTCATGCTCTCAACATGCCTTACCAGAGCCTCTTGGTCAAGTGGTGATTTTAGGCTGGATATTCTAGTACCTTATTGCAATCTTTCTTTTTTTACATGTTAACTATTCTTGTCAAGTTGCAGATTCAGCTGATGGCTCTTATGTCCTTGTCTTATAGTTTGGACTTAAAGTGCACTTGCTTCCTGCTGCGACCCTGGACTTAGGTTAAATATTATTTCTCAACAACAAAAACATCAATCTTTTGTGTTATCAGTATTCTGGTTATACTAAAGACAAAACACAGCACTGTACCAGCTACCAGGAAAATTACTAAGAAAACTCTCTTCCAGCTGAAAACACATCTAAGTGTATGTTCACAGCTTGGGCCCCAAGATTTTAGCAAATCCATCTGCTCATGCTAAGCTTTCAAAGCTAAGAAAACAACACAATAAATCACAGTATTATAACTTTATATTACTCATTCTACTTAAAACATATTTCAGTTAAACAACCAATATCTGCTAAAAGTAAGGGTTGCGCTAGTGTTCTGTACTTGTAGAAAACACAATTCAGAATATTCACTACTGATTATTTGCAACATGTACAACTCTTTTACGTGCAGGAACTTTCAACAAAGACAATTATTTCAGAAAACTGAGTAACAACAAATATTCAAGCAGTCTCAAAGAGCATGTAGTATCCATTTTATCAGCACTATGCATGACCTAGTGATTTCTAGCATCTAAAAATTTCTTGTTTCAGATCTCTGACACCTTATACACAATTTATTACATACAGCACATTCACAAACCTCCCAAACTGGATGTAAATCTCATTTTAAACACCTTGTTGCTGTTTCTGACTTTCTCCCATAAACACTGAAGAAAACTGCCAACACAGACAGCAGAATTACTATCAGTACTGATATTTAAAGTTATCTATACACATTAAAATACTGATTTGGTTTAGTTTAGAGATAATGAGCTAAAGGCTTCCATGTTGCAAAAAAGATAGGCCAATTACAGTTCCCTTCTTTTTGAACTGATTCTACAATTTAATGGGCACATGAAACTTCCATTAACAATAATGGGACTTCTGTGCATGCACTGTAGAGAAAATAAAGCCCTGTAGAGTTTTTTTTCCTATAAACAGCATGAAATGAATGGAGAATGATAATAATCTCAAAGAAGTAATGCAAACAGCAGTATACTGAATGAACAAAAGTCTGGGAGAGAGGTCCTTGTGCACAGGGAGTAAAACTAAAGAGTAAAAAATGCACAGTGCTAAACAAGACAACAAAGAAAGTCAGTTCAGAATATGATGTTGCAGGTATGTTGGTCCAGACTACTTAGAAACTAAATATCTACAAAATACATAAAGCAGAGACGTTAAAAATATTTTAAGACCAAATGAAAGAAAAATTGAAATAAAATACTTGTCAATGGGCTAAAAATAAGTAGTTTATAAAACACCTGAGGACATACTGACAGACTTAGTATATCTACAGAAAGCACATATTAATAAATAAATTTTAGAAGTACTTGTAGTACTGTTTATAGTATTATTTTAGTTGCACTAATCATGGTTTTGAGATTTTTTTCTCACTGACTCACGTAGTCATGAACTTCCATCTAACAGATCCTAATCTAGGCCATTCTACTGGATCAAAGCACATCCTGGTCGATACTTAGTTGCAGTCTAACTTGTATTTATGTTCCATTTTTGTAATTAAATTCTTTGCGCTTATGGTTCAGTAAACAACTGAGGTTGAGAAGAATCTATTTCCTTTGTTTGGCTTTGAGTATACTCCATATACTATAAAGGTATTCTTGCCAGTAAGTCTCATAGGACATGGATGAATCTAGCATAAAACACTGCATATGGATTCCAAGGGTCAGGATGAACAAGCTAACTCAGCTCTTGTTAACAGAAGTAAATCAGAAAAAAAAATAATAATAAGTATAAAAATAATAATAAAAATAAGAAAATAATAAGTATACTTGTAGAAATAATTTTTGCAATGCCTATTTTGTCATGGTAACACAACATTCAGGATTCTTGAGAATTAAAAATATAATTTAACTGCATTTTATTTTTATTTTGTCAAATGAAAAATAAGTTTACTGCTATTCAGTGCATAAAATGTATTATATACTACATTCACATTTGCACAATTTTTCTTAAATTACATTTATCAGTAAAAAATATTATAACTTAAATGCTAGTTCTGGGACCCCCAAATAAAATCTATACATTGTGTTTATATCTTTGGTATTTATTTCTGTAATGACTTTCTGTTTGATGTATTTTCTCATGCTTTTTAATTTCAAAAGACTCATGGCTAGATTATCAACTATAAATAATTTGTCCTTTATATAGGTTTGTTGGGGTCTTTTTTATTTTTCCTCATAGATTTGTTGGTTTTGATCCTTTTCAACAGAACTGATTAGCATTTAATATATATGGTGATGTCCGGAATCACCAGCCCAAATAGAAAGTTTATATCCTTGGGTTTGAGGGTCTGAACCTCAGGCTGAAGCGTAGCTCGGCGTGGAAGAAGAAAGAGTGACTCTCACGTGGGTTCATGGTAGATGTTTATTGCTCTAGAGAGAGAGCACCGAGAGTCCTCCTAAGGTTCAGGTTTCAGGTTTTATATCAGGAGCATGGGGAGGGGCAAGGGTGAGCCATAACCAATACCAGGTAAGGAGGGAGTGACCAAGACAGAAGGACAATACACAGGAATCTGATACATGATACAAGGTTGAGATGAAATTCGACTGCAACATGCACCGCAACAAATATAAGTAAAAATAAAAAGGTTGGGATTTTGGGTAAGTTCCGTGGTTTGGTTTTTAGTTGTTTTGCTATTGGTTCCCCAGGAAAAATGCATAAACACATAGGATCATAGATTTTGTATGTTTGTGTTCTTTATGGTGTATTGTTTGGAATTTGATGGTGCATGTTTTATTATTAACTCCTTGGAGACATGTGAAACATGCATGAAAATGCATGAAAAGCATGATGTGCAAGTATTCCCAAAGATAAAATTCAATATTCCTTTCATATACATCTAGAGGGAAAGAGGGAAGAAATAAAAAAACACCACCAAAACAGAATTGTCCCTTGACAATATTTCAAGTTGTCAATAAACAAGATATTTATTCTAAAGAGTGTCAGAGTAAATCTGAGCCCACTTATACAAGAACAGAAGTTTAGGGGAAAAAAAATGAAAGCATCTTTCCATCAGGAGTACAGTGTTGTCCAGACAGTGCGTAAAAAACATCTGTCAACAGAGTTCAAAACTAAGGCTGTGGAGAGTAATGTTAACTACTGCTTAAATGAAATTTGCTGATGGTCTTCTGCACCAAGAGACAGGTTGAGAAAAAAACAATAAACCAGCCTCTTCAGAGCAAGGGTTCGAATTGCAGTATGCCATGACTCACCTGGAGGATGCATTTCTCATCCATTATTGCCCTAGAAAATCTCCAATCTCCAGCCATATGTTCCTCTGCAGAAAACATAACACACATTCCTGCCGCACTCAAGCTTTAGTCTAAAGCACATCCTGTACCACACTTCCTTAGGCTCTTAATAACCATATAAACATAACATAATTGAATACTTATGAACACACTCACATACTCTCCAGCCACAGTTTCAAATTTCATAGCAATTTTAATCTGAGAATGCCAACTTTCCAAACCACAGAGCTGTAATCCACCTTAGTGTAATCCTCAGTCTCAGATCCTAATGTTTTCTGTGGAAAACATTCGGGGCACAATTAACAAAGCTGTCTTCACACTGATGTTAAAATTCAACACGTGCACTTTTCCATGAAAAATAAAAACAGCACCACCAACAACAATCCCAAACACAACAACAATAACAACAATTAAATGCAGGTTGGAGGGGAGAACAGCTGGAGGCAACTGGACAAAATATAATCAAAAGCATATTTCCATGCCATTTAAAAATGTAAATCTTTCCATACCATTACATGATCTCTCTAAAAGCATCTGTAACTGTACTTTTCAATGAAGACTTTAGCCTGCCTACTCAACTCTATTTGGAGAAAAGATCCTCAGGGGACTCACATTAACTTAACTCTTCCCAAAACTTCAGACAGAGCAGTCTGTTTTGCCCCAGAACTACCTAGTTCCATTAAAGAATAGTAATCCTAATGATCTTTGCCTCTTGCCTCCAAAAAAAAGAGATTACTTGGCCCTCTGCATCTTGAAATTTACTAAATGGATTGCCTCTGTTACAGATAATTTTGCACCACCAGTGTCTCTTTTTACCTTGCCAAATGCACTCAGGAGAATTACTCTACGTGTCTCTAAGCACAGTGGTGTTACAATAGCAGAACATATAAGACAATGAAAAAATTTACATGGTAAATTTGCAACAATACTGATTGCCACTCTTTCTCCCACCTGTCAGGAGCACCCTTCTTCTCAGAAGAGAGAGTCTCTTCCCCCAAATCCTGGCAATTGACCTGAGGTGGTAGAGAATAGCTTCTGGCCAGACTCTGCTTCTTCATAGCTACTGTAAAAATTGACTCTGCCCTGGATGGAACCATCCCTTTACTTTTGTTTTAATTTTTTTTTTTTTTACTTTTTGTTTCATTTTGTTTTACAAAGTTTATTATATAACACTATTTTCCTACTATACTGTATTTGCAACATCTGAAAAGATAAGACAGTCTAACTCTTAAAAATTTCTGTTGCATTTCAGTTCCATTCTGAATTCAGTTTTTGTTTAACATCAGGCCCAGGACTTAAGACTAAACTATGCCTAGTTTAATTTAGACCTTTTTGATGTTAATTCCTTAACATCTCTTATTAAGGATCTCAATCTATTTCTACTTTGTAGAAAAGGAAAACCTAGACAAAGCAGATTATATGAGAAAGTTAAAATCCCAAAGGCTTCTCACTATCAAAAAAAAGTTCAAAACAGAATGAAGCACAGAAGCCAGAGATTTAACAAATGTATCAAGTATGAAGGGCAAAAAATTACAGGAACAACTAAAACTTACAGATAGTCCGTAAAAATGATAATTCAGAAAATCAGATTTGGAGTTCTCTTTGATTAATTTAAGTTGTTCTGTAGGCATTGACAGTAGTTTGTTCGTGAAAATTCAGTAGCAAAAATTTGTTAGGCTAAATATGTGTTCATATAATATTTACTCCTTTATTTAGCGATGGAAATCTAAAATAAATTCAAGATTTTTACCAAGAATTAAAGAGCAGCTTATTCAGCTAGTGTAAATCAGAGTAACATGAAAATTATTTTAAAATATGGTTTGTCTGAATTTCACTATTTTTATGTTTTTTGAAGTCAGAAAGTGTTTATCAAGTAAATTAATGTCCCCACTGCAAAAAAAAAAAAAAA
>VXBN01013656.1:26742-38221 GCA_013397395.1 Sinosuthora webbiana | reverse complement strand
TCAGTGCCCGGGGTTCCAACACCGATTTCCCTGCTCGTTCCCTCTCCCCTCCCCTCCTGCCTCCTGTCTGGGTGCAGTCCCCCACCCCAGACGCCTTTCCTGGCTGCCATCAGGAAGGTGACTGGGACACAAAGGCGTGGTCCCCGTGCCAAGTCTGTGCCGGCAGCGGCGGCTCCGAGCCACGGCTGCACCGTGCCAGGGGCTCTGCCAGCCGGGAGGAGACCCCCGCTCCTTTCCAAGGGGTTTTCTGCCTTCCTTTCACCCATTGTGTCTTTTCCTCTCGCAGGGCTGGGGAATAAAAAGAAAGGGAAGGGATGGTGGCCACCAGGATTGAACTCCTGCAACAATAACTGAAACCTTTTGGGGTTTAATGTATTTTTTTTTTCCTCTCCAGGGATGAAAAATACCCTCCCAGGAGGGAAAAAAAAACCCAACAAAACAATCAAAAACCCCTGCAGTGCAGCAGGAGCTGGACTTCAATGATCTCGTGGGTCCCTTCCAGCTCGGGATTTGCCGTGATTCTATGAAGTCTGAGCAGTCATTTATCCAGCTTTGAGCCTGGTGCATTTTACTGAGCAGGACAATCACAGAATCCTCGAAGTTGGACGAGGTCTTTAAGAGCATCAAGACCAACTGTCAGCCCAGCACTTCCACTATAAAATACCGTGTATTTCACCCCTGTGGTTCCCTTGGAGAAGGAAAAACGGTGTGTGTGTGCCCAGAGCTCCTCTCCCCCAGCTCTGCCTGGCACCTCGGGGTGCTGCTGCTGCTGGAGCAGAGCTTGTGAACAGGGTGTGAAGCAGAGAAACAGGGAAAGAGGATCAGGAAAAAAAACTCAAATCTCCATCTTCTTCCTGACTTCACTTCGGACAAGAAGGGAAAAGGTCCCATCTCCCCACAGGTCCTGGGGCCACTCCCTCTGAGCAGGAACTCCCAAAGGGAAGCCTCGGCTCCCTCCAAAGTCCTTCCTCATCCCAGTCCCTCCTTCTCCTGCCCAAGGGAGGTTTGTCTGTCTGATGGACACTGTTCCATGGGCACTTTGCTCCTGGGACACTGGGAGGTGTCCCTGCCATGGCAGGGGTGGCACTGGGTGGGCTTTGGGGTCCCTCCCAACCCAACAATTCCAGGATTCAATGAGACCATCCTTGGGACCTTCAGTCCCAGCAGCTGCCCGAGGAGCTCCCCTCATGTTCTCACTCACCTGCACCCGGTTTTTCCTCTGTGTTAAATTTCTGCAGAGGTTTTGGAGAGGAGCCCCAGGAGCACAGGGAGTCTGTTCCAGTTTGCGAGACAAGCTCTGGACTCTGGAAGCACAAATCCCTGGAGTGAGAGCTTTGTTCTGCCTCCCCACAGTGGGAGGAAGTTTCTCTTTACTCTTCATGGATCTGGGCATTTCAACCAGCAGGAAAATGGCAGGAAGTGCTTCCAATTTAGCTTTTTTCAGAGCAATAGCGGTTTTGGAGGAGGGGAAGGGCTGCTGCAGGGTCCCTCACCCCTGAGTGTTTCAGGATCCACGCACAGCTCTGCCCTCAGCTGCACAGGAAACACATTTGCTCCTCAGAAGGATTCTGTGTGTAATGAGCCCAGGGCATCGCTGGCCATGGAGTGATTTCCCTCTGGTTTGAGCACCCAGGAGGGGTCCAGCAACCCTCCCCTGCTGCATTTCCCTCTGGAGAACCCTGCACAAGGCATGGGAATGGCTGGGCTCCGTGAGAGTGCAGTGGTGGAACAAGGGGAGCCCTGAGTGCACTCCCTGACTGCCGAGAGCAGGAGAGTCCCTGGAGCCAGGAGGGACATCCCCGTCCTGGGGACACCAGGGCCACCATCACTGGCCTGAGGGAAGGGATTGTCCCGCTCTGGGCTGGGCTGGGGCGGCCTCACCCCCAATGCTGGGGACTGTCCTGGGTGTCTCAGTAAAGGATCAGAAGCTGCTGGAAAGTGTCCAAGGGAGGGACCCGGGGCTGGGGAAGGGTCTGGAGGGGCCCCACGAGGTCACTGGGTCACCTGAGCCTGGAGGAGCCTGAGGTCAGAGCTCCCCGGGGCTGGGACAGCTCCGGGCTCTGCTCCTGCCACAGGGACAGCGCCCAGGGAGCGCCTGCAGCTGGGCCCCCAGGGATTGAGGGGGATTGGAGGGCAAGGCTCTTCTTTCCCCAGAGGGTGCTGGCACTGCCCAGGCTCCCCAGGGAATGGGCACGGCCCCAGAGCTCCAGGAGCCTTTGGACAGCGCTGCCAGGGATGCCCAGGGGGGATTGTTGGGGCTCTGGGCAGGGGCAGGGACTGGATGGTCCCTGTGGGTCCCTTTCACCAGGACATTCCATCATCCCGTGGGCAGGAGGGCGGGATGAGTTAATCCCGCCGGGATGAATTTTCCTGCCGTCACTCCCCGGTTCCCGTTGAAGGCTCTCCCGGGAAGCGCTGCCGAGCCACAGCCCCGCGGGTCCCCCCGAAAGCAGCGCAGCCCCCGCAGCGCCCGGAGCTCGGCACCGGCCAAGGGGCCCCGGGAGCGCTGCAGGATCGAACGGGGCGGCCTCGGGGGCTCCTCCCGCTGCTCTTCCTCGGCCCCACCGGGTTTGGCTTTCCCAGCGTCCGTGGGGAAGGCAGGGCCGAGCTCTCGGTGTTCCCGGGATCTGCGTGTGACAGGACGGAAAAAACGGTTCCACCAAAATACCCACAACAGGCGGGAGCCGGGGATGAGAGACATCAGGGCACGGGTGACCTCTGAGTCATTGAATCCAGAATGTCCTGAGCTTTAGGGACCCACAGGGACCATCCAGTCCCATCGTGTCCCTGCCCAGAGCCCCAACAATCCCCCCTGGGCATCCCTGGCAGCGCTGTCCAAAGGCTCCTGGAGCTCTGGCAGCCTCGGGGCCGTGCCCATTCCCTGGGGAGCCTGGGCAGTGCCAGCACCCTCTGGGGAAAGAAGAGCCTTGCCCTCCAATCCCCCTCAATCCCTGGGGGCCCAGCTGCAGGCACTCCCTGGGCGCTGTCCCTGTGGCAGGAGCAGAGCCCGGAGCTGTCCCAGCCCCGGGGAGCTCTGACCTCAAGCTCCTCTGCTCCAGCAGGACATTCCAGGTGTCCCAATCCACTCCTCCTCCTCCTCTTCCTCCTTTTATCAGCGCCTTGGCAGTCTGAAAGGTCTAATATCTAATAATGAGATGACAGATATTAACTCTAGCTGCTGTAGGTGCCCTGGCACTGCCAGCCGGGAGGGGACCCGCCACCAGCCCTGGCGCTTGGCACGGGCAGCGCTGGCATCACCCGGCCCCAAACCCGCCGGGGCACAGAAGCGGGACGAGCGCGGGGTGTCGTCGTGCATTTGAATCCCTGAGGACAAACGCAGATAGTCCCGGAGCCCCGGAGGGAAAGGCTCATCCTGCACGAACAGCCCGGACACCAAAGAACTCCTCCTCCCGCCGGCCCCGCTGCTGGCGAGGCCGAGCCCGTGGAAAAAGAAGCAAAGTGACTTTGTCCCGGGCGCTGAATGGAGCTCCCGGGCCGGCCCAGATGGTCATTGTGCGACTTGGGTGGTGGCAGGATGCGAGATGCAGGTTGGGCAGCTTGAGCAGCTCCCGGGAGAGCCTTGCCAAGCATTCAGCGCCGGGCTGGCAGCGCCGGGACGCGGCGGGCTGCGGGCGCTGCCGGGGCCGCGCACACATTGCTGCACTCGCGGGAATGAAAGGGCTGGAGAGCCGAGCTGGAGCCTGCTGCCGCGCCGGGACACGGGCTCGGAATGCCAAATGGGAGCCCGCCTCGGGGGGCAGCCTCTCCCTGTTCCTGCTAAAGCGGGGGGTTGAAAAAGTTAGAATTTTAACCAAGAGTTAGAAGAAATGTAGGTTAATTTAAATTAAAATTTAAGTTAAAAAAAAACCCCACCAAAATATGAGTTAATGATTATTAGATGCTTAAGCTAAGGCTAAACGATGTATTGCTTGCCATTATGTGCCTGTTTTAGTTTTGTTCATAAAAGGGAAAAGCATAAATAAATAAATAAATAAATAAACAGTCATAAAACCAATAGAAACCAATAGATTGAAACCAATAGAACCAGCACCTGGACTTTACACTAATCAATCACAAAATAAGAGATATCAAATTGTGCCAGAAGATCAAGAAAGCCTGCCAGCAATGAGAAAGTGGGCATTTGTATTACAGGTCATAAAACATATCACACGGCACAAAGTAGGAATTATAAAAAGAACATTTAGTTTTGACTAGAACAGGCCTTTATGTGCCTCTTTTAGTTTTGTTCATGAAAGGAAATAGAATAAATAATAAAATAAAATAATAAACCACCATAAAAACCAATTGGTTGAAACCAATAGAGCCATGACCAGCACCTGGACTTTATACTAATCAATAACAAAATAAGAGATATCAAATTGTGCCAGAAGATCACAAAGGCCTGCCAGGAATGAGAACGTGGGAAGGTCCTTGTGATGAAGACGTTCCTGACTTCATCCTTCAAGTCCACTGACCCAATTCGAGAGAAGAATTGTGCGGGCATGAAGAACATTTAAACTCATTTTAATACACAGTGAAGAATGAGAGGTGCTAGAGTTGTGCATAGATATGATATGTAAGATTTTGAGAAATACATGGAGGGCAAACAGCCCCTGGGATTTGTAATTCCATCTCTAGGAGGTGACTCCCCTGCTGACCAGCGTCACAATAAACATCCCACTTTTAACTTTACCCAGTTACAAAGTCTTTATCCCTGATCACAGCGGTTCCTAAGGATTCCCTGAGCTCCCAGGTCACCCCCAGGCCCCCACCTGAACAGAATTCCCAATGGGGGTTATTGGGAAAACGCTGCAAACTCTGGTTAATAACAGCAGCAGGACGGGATCGTTGCAGGTTTTGTCTGCGGGGGTTTCCAAGTCCTTTTAGAGCTGGCACGATTTTGTTTTCTATTTTTATTTTCACTAAAGGACTTCAAGGAGACACCTGGAATTTCTGGGGGCGTGGTTTGGGAATGTCACCAGCCCCCCCGTTCCAGCCAAAATCCAAACCAAATCCAAAGGAGCTGCTGGGCAGCCTGGGAGGAGTTCAGAACTTCAAGTGGTTTTTGAATACAGGGAGGGATGAACACGATTAAGTGAAATATGAAAATGAATTAATATTGAAAACCGAAATATGAGATATTTCAATTAATGTTTCAATTTTCAACATGAAAATTTGAAATCTGAACATGAAATTGAATATGAAAATTATTATTAATTTTTAATTTCTTTGTGACTCTGAGACTTCCAGTTTCATGCTGGGGCCACACTTCATTGGTCAGCAGCTTTTTATGGTTGTTTTCAAAGCAAATCTCTGCTTTCTGTGTGTGTTCCCCCCGTCAGCAGCGCCCACCCTGCTGACACCTGAGCTCCAATGAAAGATGAAAAACCAGCCCCAAACCTCGGCCAGACCTGCCAAGGCTCCCTCCAACGCTTTGTCTGAGCCAAAGGGATGGAAATCGGCTAAAGGCTGTGCCACAGCCCCGAGAAAATCCCAATAAAGTCAGATCATTATCTGGATGGGTGGGTAACTTAATCAGATTATTGATTTATTAAACACCATTCAGCTTCTTGGGGGGGCTCGGGGAGCTCTGGAGGTTTTGTTGCGACACAAATCGCTGCTCAGGCAAACCCAGCAGATTTCTGTCCTGCTCCTTTAATTAAAGCCTTAATCCCATTCCCTGCCAGTGTTCCTTAGAGTGGCCCTTGGAAACCACCAGCACAAAATCCCTTTGCTCTCACAGAGTCTCCAGCCCCGAGATCACAGAGTGCAGCAGGACAGGGGAAACTGCTAAAAGAAAGTGACTTTTGTCCAGGCCAGTGTGAGGCCAGGGAGCAGCGTTAATTAATTAATTAAAATGCCTCACAGGAGCCACAGAACTTCTCACAAAAAGGCTAAAAACAGGCTAAAAATATATAAAAAAAAGCATCCATGCAGTGTTTTAGGGATGCTGGTTTGGAGGTGAGTGCTGGGAATCACAGCCTTGGGAGCAGCATTTACGTTTTAAAAATAAAAGAGCTTCTTCTGTGTGCTCTTGGTGGTGGCAGAAGTTGGTGGGTCACGGTGCCTTTGTCCTCTCCAGGAGGGGCTGATAAATCCCAAAGGTTCTGGGATCAGTCTGGATCCAAAAGGATCTCTGACCAATTCACACCTGGGGCCTCCTGAACACACACCAAAACGGGAGGGAAAAGGTACCCAGAGCCAGGAAACTGTTTGGTTCTGGACTGAAGGGCTGTGAGGGAGGAGAAAGGAAGGAAAGGAATCCAGAGATGAGGCTCAGATCATCTTCTACTCTTCAGGATTTCTGGACTTGAACTCCCCTTATATCCAGCTGGCATTTATTGGAATTTTTTTAACAGCACTTCCATAAAAAACTGGTTATAAAAGGATTTCAAATCAGATTTCTCATGTTAGAATGGTCAAAGATTGATGGAATTGTGCAGTAGCAGCTGAGTTCTGGTTCTCTGGGCTCCGAGGGTGTTCTCCAAGTGACTCAAGTGTTCAAATCCTTCTCTTTTCTTTCGGCATTCCTCCAACAAATTCCAAAATATTAAAGAAAACTCCTCCAGGTGGGACATTTCCCACTGTCCCTTGTGCTGGCCCTGGCAAACCATCCATGAATACTTCCAGGATTCTGGGCTGAGCAAAGGAAATTCAGAGAAGCCATTCCATGGGATTAGAGAATCCTGGAAGGGTTTGGGTTGGAAGGGACATTAAATCCCACCCAGTGCCACCCCTGCCATGGCAGGGACACCTCCCACTGTCCCCAGTGTCCAACCTGGCCTTGGGCACTGCCAGGGATCCAGGGGCAGCCACAGCTGCTCTGGGCACCCTGTGCCAGGGTTTCACATTCCTTGGCAGCATTTTCCCTTCATCCATTCCAGGCCAGGTTGGATGGGGCTGGGAACAACATTGTGGAAGATGTCCCTGGCCATGGAAAAAAATGATCTTTAAAGTCCCTCCTGCTGGAATCCTGGTCATGAGAATTGCAGCCTTTCTGTGCTGGCAGGCACTGACCCCCAGGCAAACACTGCATTTCACCTGAGGCCCTGGAAAAGGCTCCCAAAACTGAGTGACAGCTCTGGGATTGTGGCTGTGGGGTTTGGATAGAAGTGTGTGATGGCACAGGGTGCCAAACTCAGAGCTGAAGGGTTTAGAATACAGGAATAGAGATATAAAGCAAGATGGAGGATTTAGGGCAGGGGCTGAGTCCTTCTTTTTCACCTTCTTCTCCATGGTCTGGGTGGGGTTTTGGAATTGGATAGAAAAGTCCCCACTGCGGGCCAGGGGTGGTTGGTTATTGGGGTAAAAGTCAGAATAATTTAGATGTCATTTCTTAATTGGACACTTTGTTCAAAAGGCCTTGTAAAGAAAGAGACAGAGTCATTTTTCACTTTGTTAGCCAAAACTCACAGCTTGTGAGACTGTGCTATAGATCAGAATTAATAAATATCTGAGTCCCAACACAAACACCGTCTCTCGAGCATTTAATCCCGACTCTGTCAGAAGAAAAGAAGACAACAAACCCACTCCTCACCACCCAACACATTCGGGAAGTCAATGGGGTTTAGTTCATATTGGTTAGGAGTTAACATTTGTGGGGACACATTCTGGATTTTAGACTTCGAATATTTGGAATTAAAAAAAGAAAGTAATAGCAGGTTGTCCAGGGAGCTTTGGAGTGCCCATCCCTGCAGGTGTCACCTGGAGGTGGCACTCAGAGCTCTGGGCTGGGGACAGGGTGGGCACAGCTGGGACTGCCTGGGCTGGGAGGGATTTTCCAGCCTCAGGGATTTGGGGATTCTGGGATTTTGTCACTCCAGCAATCACATGGAATTGCAGTCCCTGCTCTGGAGCCGTGGAAGTTGCTGCAACACGCGTGACAAGTCCCTGTTTCTTTGTGTTTCTTGAGGTATCAGTTTATTTTTATTGTGATTGAAAACCTCTGGGTCTGTTTAAATGCAGGATTCTGGTAAAAGGAAAGGGACCCAATGTGTTGGTGTTGGTCCCTGCAGAGTCTGAGTGTCCCTTCCAATCCTCTCCCTGCAGGAATCTGCCCTGAGCCGGGTTTTTTATCCCATCTGGGAAAATAAAAAACCGACAGCCTGAGGCCCCTTGGGAATAACTCAGTCACTGGGATTTAGGCCCCTCTTCTGGGAAGGGAAAAGAAATAAGAGAAAAAGGAGCCCCCAAAACCCAAACTCTCTCAACTGATTACACTTGGGGAAAAAAAAAAAAATCCACACGGGCTCCCAGGCTGAAGGAAACTAAAGACATCTCCCAGATCCTTGGTCCTTTTCCAAAGAAATTCCCTGCCTGACATATGCAGGATCAATGAAACAACACGATGGCAATAATTACCAGGGCAGTAATGAAACTGGAAGGAGAGAGCCAGCAGGCAGAAGACCTTGAAACAAAATATTCAGCCTGGTTTGGGTTTGTTCGTTTGGTTTTTTTTTATGTCAGGGGATTTTTTTTGGGTTTTTTTTTGAGTGGCAAAGTAGCCCCACTTGTCAATCAGCTACCTCGCGGCCCTAATGGATTTCTGGTGTTTAGGGGGTCAGCCCCGAATTTAATTTAACATCTTACAATACGCCCACATGGCCAGAAAATGTGGCCAGCTTGATAGGGTTCACTGAGCCAAAGGAGTGGGACCAAAACAGGGCATTAATGTATAGGGGGAAAGAATGGCTGCAATCAGTTCCCTTGTGAATTGGACAGAGAACTTGGGAGCTGAGGCAATTATCAGCCATCGGGGATTAATAGGGAAGTGTGAATGCCAAGCTGTATATGTTAGGGGCAGAATATGTTGCCTATAGAAAGCAACAAAGAGCGTTTCTTACTATTAAGTGAGATTAAACGTAATGGCCTGATTTAATCACAAAGGCAGAATTAAATTCAGATGGCAACTTCAAAGTGGACACATGCACAGAGCCCACTGCATACATTTACATATAGCTGGCATAGCTTGGCTCGCAGCACAATGGGAGAAACTTTCCTTTGGCCACTTAAACAATTTTCTATTCTCGGCCTTTTTCTAGTGAACGCTCACTGTATTTAGCCCGAAATTGCTGTTGGTTAATAAGATGGAGCTAAGAGTTATATTTATTCATGTGAAGCCCTACTTTTTGATTCTTTCAAGGAAGGAGAAAAAAAAAAAAGAAGAAGAAGAAGAAATTTCAGAAAAAAAAAACCCCAACCAAACAAAAAAAATAAAAACCCCCAATGTACCAAGCCCACGGCAAAGGGTCAGGGAGAGGAGCCAGGCTGGGATCCCAGGGAGCTGCTGGGCTGCCCTGCCCTGCCCAGGGAGGTGTCACAGCTCCTGGGGCTGCCCTGTCCTCTCTCCCAGGGTCACTCTGTCCGGCCACATTCCCCAGTTCCCTCCTTCCCCAGGGATGGATCACTGCAGGAGGAGCAGGGACAGTGCCTGGCCTGTTTTGCTCCTTTCTGTCCATTTTTGCTGGGCTTGCCCCTCCTGTAGAGCTTTCCAAGAGCAGCAAGTGCTGCTGGTGTCCTTGGGGTGACAGCCCCGCCTTGGCTGGGCTGGGGAGCTCAAGGCAGCAAATTCCTGCTCCCAGATATTCCACAGGCTGTGCTGGAGAGAGCCCAGAGGAGGCTCCAGGATGAGCAGAGGGATGGAGCAGCTCTGCTGGGAGGAAAGGCTGGCACAGCTGGGATTGTTCAGCCTGGACAGGAGAAGCTTTGGGCTGAGCTCAGGGTGGCCTTGCAGGGCCTGAAGGAGCCCCAGGAAACCTGGGGAGAGACAATTCCCAAGGGCTGGAGAGGGACAGGACACAGGGAATGGCCTCAAACTGAAAAATGACAGGTTTAGAGCAGATATTAGGAAAAATTTCCTCCCTGGCAGGGTGAGCAGGCCCTGGCACAGGGTGCCCAGAGCAGCTGTGGCTGCCCCTGGATCCCTGGCAGTGCCCAAGGCCAGGTTGGACATTGGGGACAGTGGGAAGTGTCCCTGCCATGGCAGGGGTGGCACTGGATGTGATTTAAGGTCCCTCCCAACCCAGCCATTCCATGATTCCATGTGGAAAGCCCACTCAGACTCGAGCAGGAGCCTTCCTGCACACTCAGAACTCCCCTCGAGGGCGGGCACAGCAGCAGGGTCGGAGCAGGGCCTGGCACGAGGAGAACATGGCAATAAGGGCCTGGAAGGGGAACAGCTCTTCGGGGCTGGGTGGCTTTGGCAGAGCCTCGACAGCACCCTCAGCAGAAAGGATCTGGAGGAAAAGGAGCACAGGGCCAACTGAGACCAACCATGCAACTCCCAATCCTAAATCCCAACGCTCCAGCTCGGCCCAAGGCAGCTCACAGGGAGAGGAGCAGCAGCCCTTGTGCAGGCCCAACCCACCCCACCGGGGAGGAATCTTTGGGAATACACTTGGAAATTTAAAAGGTCCCCTCAGGAAGGTTGTTCCTTCTGCTAAAGGAATCCAAGGCAGCCTCACAGCACATGGAGCTCAGCTCCATCCCAAAAATGCTGAGGTGGATCCCCGTGCTCTGTTCACTCACTGCCCTGGCCCTTGGGCTGCCTTCCCCGAGGGTGGAAATTGGAGAGATTTCTTCTCAGGGAGGATTTCCCCATGGAAAGGGTGCTCAGGCCTTGGCAGGGGCTGCCCAGGAAGCTTTGGAGTGCCCATCCCTGCAGGTGTCACCTGGAGGTGGCACTCAGAGCTCTGGGGACAGGGTGGGCACAGCTGGGACTGCCTGGGCTGGGAGGGCTTTTCCAGCCTCAGGGATTTGGGGATTGTGTGACCAGAGGAAGCAGAGGAGAAGCTCTCTTCCATCAGATATAAGTAAAAACATGCAAACAACAGCGAATTGAGAAGAGCAATCTGAGAGGATGGGACTTCACAACCTGAGGCTGTAATTGGACAATTAACCCCAATGTGGAAATGGAACCAAAACTTATAAAAGTGGGAAAACTTGTGACCACCTGGGGTGTAGCTTTGGCCAGGCTCTTGCACTGCCCAAGGTGCATCCTTTGAAGGCCTTTTAATAAATCCCCACTTTATTCCTTTAACACTGTCCAGCCTCTGTTCCAGGTCCCCTCTCCAGGCACCAGGACCCGCAGGGCTCAGCCCCGCCAGGTACCGGCAGCGGCACGGGAATCCCGGCCGGGGCTGCTCGGGGGCTTCCAGGCGGTGAAGAATGAAGAGCCTGACCTTTCCTCCCGGGCCACAAAGGCTGCGCTGCCGCTCGCCGCCCGGCCCGGAGCGGGGACATTCCCTCGCAGTTGCCTGGAGACGGGGCCGCGCATCCCGCTCTGCTCATCCCACTCTTCACATCCCTCTGTGCATCCCGCTCTGCTCATCCCTCTCTGCTCATCCCGCTCTGCACATCCCGCTCCTCACATCCCTCTGTGCTCATCCCGCTCCTCACATCCCTCTCTCCTCATCCCTCTCTCCTCATCCCTCTCTCCTCATCCCGCTCTGCACATCCCGCTCCTCACATCCCTCTGTGC